>KQ436240.1:167088-186450 GCA_001276565.1 Melipona quadrifasciata | reverse complement strand
AGAAGCAACTGTTCTGACTAGGAAATGAAGACGACTTTTTTTACCATAAAATTTTATTGATATGCAAACATTTGAATCGATACAAAACAAATTACAGGCGCGATCACTCAGTATCAGACTGATACTGATCCAACTTCGTTGCATTAGTGTTGCACCTGAAGAGGCTCGATTTACCCCCATTAAAATCACTTTCAGTGATAATATAAAAAAGTATGAGAATGAATAAAGTTAGTATAGGATTTTCTAAATAAATTATTTTTCATTCTCAATGTGCATCTAACAAATTATTTTTAGAAATTAAGTAGTATTTACAATAGATTGTAATAATTTAATTTAAATATCAACCGAGATGAAGACTTATTTGAAAATGTATTTTCAACATTTTAATTGAAAACATGTTTGAAATTTTGAAGCTTAGATAACATACGCCTGAATTATCGAAAATTACACTGATGAGTGGTTAGAAATTTTTTAGATAATTGTAGCGTTAACATTTTTTAATGGCCTTTATAACTGATAACCTCTATGATTTACGTGTTCTTACGTAATATTTTATTAATAATACATATATTAATGATAATATCTTATTAATGATACATTTTTACTTTTCTTGAAATTTTTTTAGCAGTGATAGCTGAAAATGTATATCCTTTTTGTTGCAGATTCAATAGAAATTGTGTAGTAGACAAAGACAAGAGAAATCAATGTAGGTACTGCAGATTAAGGAAATGTTTCAAGGCTGGCATGAAAAAAGAAGGTGAGCAAAATTAAAATTATTTTTATTATTTTCTATTTTCGATAATGAATTATTTCTTTTTAAGCTCTCTTGCATATTATTGATAAAAAGAAATCATAGAAAAACATATACATTTAATATAAAAAAGTTAAGACCAAGATCTTTCACGTTTCTGATATTATCTGTGGAGGATTAGAACGGTCATCTAATACTTTATACCTTTTTTGAGAGACTAGACGTTCACCTTGAGTCGTTAATTAACAATCCACCTCTATGGAATAATAAACTGGAATATAGAAGCCAGTTTTATGAGTAAAGAAACTACTTAGTCATGTATGTAGTAATTTTTTCTTAAAATTAACATTAACTCTGAAGCATTTAATTTCTTTATGATATATTAAATTTTTTCGAAAATTCATAATGAAAGTTATTTTTTTATTTACAACATATATACAACAACAACGCATGTATGAACGAATAAAAAAAAAAAATTCCAGAAAATATGCTGAACAGTTAATTAATGACTCAAAGTAAATTTATCAGCAACGTACAAAAGAGATTATGAAAATGAATCAATCGTGTGTTTATAAGTCATCATTATCGTCAGAGTCAAATGAATTTTTTTATTTTCGTATTTTGTTCCAGCTGTACAAAATGAAAGGGATCGGATAAGCTGTAGAAGACCAAGCTACGAAGAACAGAGCAACAACGGAAGTGGACTTTCTGTCGTTTCCCTTCTTCAGGCGGAAATGCTCAGTAGACAAGTTGGTGCTGCTCTTGAGGTCAGTTTGTCAGAACTATTTAAACACGAATGAGATTTTACATTGAATGAACAACTTTATCGATATCCTTTAAAAATAATCATATTTCATTATAATACAGGTAATATATTAAAGAGACAACAAAATTTTTATCTATTAAATATTATATGTTGAGCAGTTTTATATATTTTTGCAAATTATATGCCTTCTTTTATGTTTAATAAATACCGCAGTCTACTATGTAATGAATCGTGCAATAAGTAATTCGAGATTATGTTTAAACAGCTAGGCAGTCCGAGCAGCGATATCGACCTGAGCACGAAACAAATCGCCAACATAAATGATGTTTGCGACAGTATGAAACAGCAACTTCTGATCCTAGTCGAATGGGCCAAGTATATACCCGCTTTCAGCGAATTAACTCTTGATGATCAAGTGGCACTGCTGAGGGCACACGCGGGTGAACATCTTCTTCTAGGCGTTGCTAGGCGTAGCATGCAATTGCAAGATGTTCTTCTTCTTGGAAACAACTGTATCATAACGAAGAATTGTCCTGGTATGTTATTCTGTGATTCCTTCTCGGGTGTTGATTTAGTGTTTCGTCATGATCCTCTGATGATAATGAAAATTGAATTAAGATATTTAATAATTTAATAATTGTAATGTAACAATTTTTAGAAAAACTTCCATGTATAAGGTAACTTCCACAAATAAGGAAAATTATCATCAAGGGATTGATAGATCATGTTACATAGACTAACCTAAAATTGTTAACACTAGAACTGATTCAATTATCATTTAAAAACATTCATTTACTAATTATTTTAGTGATCACATAGCTTTACAACTTTTGGCAATATAGTTTATATAATAATATACACATATACATATATTATCTCACAAATACATATGTACAATTAGATTAAAATATAAATAAGATTCTCCAAAACAGTTACCAACTGTTCTTCTTTCACTATTATCAATTTCAGCGTAGGATCTATAGTATATTTCTATATCTCTGTATAACTGTTTTAGTTGATAAAGTAAATGCTTCTATTCATGCGTCAAATATTTTCTATCTCATTTGAACAGTACGTCATTCAACCACTAATGATTATAGACGTCATTAGAGCTTCTATAATTCTGATTCATTGAAACGGAACGTCCTTGGGTTTCACCTTGATTTCTAAATTTAAAAACCTATGGAAATTTTTATATCCCTGAACGAGATCATAAATACAAATAAAAATTAATTCAAAGTACAGCTCTCGTTACATGTAATTCATTATAATTCATATGATAATAGAATTTAACAAAGAACTTGGCAACGATTTTTATAAATTTTATTTGAAAAAAATGATCAAGTTTCAGGAAAAGAAATGAGAGAGAATTTTTCGCTCAACAACCTTATCAATAATTGATTATCGCATCAAAATATTTTTCTTCATAGCTACTCTCGATATCAGTTTGGTACGAAACAGCTGAAAATATTATTATCCCGACACATAATAAAGATATCATCGCATTATTCCATCTGTTGATGTCATCGACAGATAAGATTTCAATAGATTGCTAGTCTTGGGAGTGATAAGAAGAAATCACGTTTTAAGAAAGCGTTTGAGAACATAATACGGAATATTTATTTAATATTCCGAATTATTTAATTAAAATATATATTTCAATTAAGTTTTTGCAATCTTGTCATAACTTTTCTGTTAACTTTATTGTTAAATTATCCCAAATTTGCAATAACACGTTAATCTTGTTATCATACCTTTATCTCAAGTACTTCAAAATTGTTTTCAACCAAATTTCCGGATGAATATCTTATGTTTTAAATTTGTATTTTTGCAATTCTCCATTCTCCATCAAAAACGTTATTTTCATGATGTATATTCATTTGATAATTCATTTAATAATTATCGCAAAGAAAAGTATTTTCTTCAAAAGTTTAAATTATGAAATAATAAGATAAAGATAAAGATAAAGATTGAGCAGCTATCAAAGTGAAAATGCCTCTAAACTAATTAATTTTTTAAATTTTTCTGCAATCTTCTGACTTACTTGTCTGTCTGTAGCCTAATACAAAATAATTATTCTAAGCAAAATGTAAAACGTACTTTGGATCAGTAATTTTCTTAACAATAATTTGTATAAAACAGGTCTGGCATAACTATAGGAAAACATATAGGTGAGAAAAAAAGTATAGCATGTTGCATGATGAATCATCTTTCGTGTCATTAGAGATTAAGAACAAGTTTTCTTCTTAAGAAGAAGTTTTGTGGGAAGTAAACATGTACTTAACATTAAACTTGGTATTGACATGGTGACGAATGAGACAATCGATATGATTATTCATAATGAAATGTAAGTTCAAAAATTTTTCTTTTAATATTTAATTGTCAGTTTTTCTTCTCTACTTTCTCTACTTTCTCTACCAACATAAAAAAAGAGAATGATTTACTATCCTCCTCTTGAAAAAAAATGTATATTATAATTTTCATTCTTCGAAACAATTATTCAAATATTTGCCACAAACTATAAACTATCGATAGTCTCGTTGGATAAATTGCACGACCAATGTGTTTTGGGGTAGTAGCTAGTAGACTGAGTCCGGCCTTCACGTTGCTGGTTGCAGTAGCATGAGTGCAGACAATTCGACGTTATGATTGTTGATTTCATAGCTTCTCTTAATATTTCATCAACTGGTAATCCGGGCTCAGTCAAATGGTAGTAGGTGTTGATAAGAATGGTTTAACCGTGTTTATCAGTCATATCATTATCCGCAGAGGGCCGTAATCAGGATCTGGACATCAGCAAAGTTGGAATCAGAGTGATGGACGAACTGGTGAAGCCTTTGAACGAGGTGCAGATCGATGATACAGAATTTGCTTGCTTGAAGGCCATCGTCTTTTTCGATCCCAGTAAGTATTCTCGCAATTCAAATGATAGGTCAATCTAGACTCAACTGCATTATCTCTAAGATCCGAATAATATGAATAACACATTTCTTCACATATTCTTATTACGTTTCAAGGGGATAAAATTCTTCCGTGTAGTATAATATTTGCTATTTCAAGAAGTAAGAAGTTATCATTCGTTTCCTATTATTTACCCCTTGTTCATTTTCACTCACTTGTTCCCCATTAAATCACCATTTGTCACCATTAACTCCTTCTACATAATAGTGAAACCCTTTTCATTCATAATAATGTATGTTTTTTATTGCATTTAATATAAACAAACATTGTTCACTACAATTATTTTCAACAAATATGTCCATATTTAAAATTTAATACCTAATACCAAAACTTAACAAATATTTCTATTTATTAACATACTGGTAACTTGTTAAACTCCAGTGATGTTTAACTGAAAGATGCATATAAATTTCAGGAATATGAATTTATTTCACTTATGTTCTTCTTCTTCTTCAAAAAAAAAAAAAAGAGGAAATACGTGTGATTCTTGGAAATGTACCTTCTTTGAATAATGTTAAGCGTGGAATATTTAGCGTTCTTTACCATTGAAGTTAGTTTTTTAATACACAGCTTTTATGCATTGAAATTTGAGAAACTATTAAACTATTTTTATTATTAAACTAACAAATTGATAATTCTAGTGGAAGAGACGAGCAGCAAGACCGAACAGTCAATCGAACTTCTTTCGACCACGGTTATTTTCGAGTCCGAGATAATCTTTGGTAATATCCCATTGATTATGTCAAGTCGAAGAACAATGTAGAATTTGCGTGTCATTCGGCGAAGATTTGCAGGCACGCGAGAGAACGATTGTCTCAATGAGATTTAATTGATGATCGGCGCGGTCATCGTCGCCATGCCGAAACAAATTGCAAGCGAATGCAAGGCCAGTTCTGCTTTTTCATCTTTTTTACCCCTGATCCGCTGGCTCGCTTGTAATTTATTCCTACTTTCATCGCTTTGGTTGCCTTATACTTGTTCATGTAAGAAGGTTTGCCCAACTTCAGGGATATTTTGATTTATTTTCTTTTAAAGCAATATTGAATGCAATATTTTCATTCCTCGTTCTCGTTCTACTCTGACTGAAATTTTCATCATCGTGCGTAAGGAATCGTTTTTGTACAGTTTTGAAATTTTGATATCGGTCGTTTAAACTTATTTCATTAATATCATTGATATCTCTCCATTAATCAGTATCGTTCTTAATTCAAAGGAATTTCTTCTCTTTTGTCTATAGATGCGAAAGGCTTAAGTGAACCGCAGCGAATCAAGCAGCTGCGTTACCAAATTCAGATCAACTTGGAGGATTACATAAGTGACCGACAATACGACAGTCGTGGTCGATTTGGCGAGATTCTCCTGACTCTACCAGCTCTACAGTCCATCTCCTGGCAGATGATCGAACAAATCCAGTTTGTCAGACTGTTCGGAGTCGCACACATTGACAATTTGTTGCAGGAGATGCTCCTGGGTGGGGCAACAGCGGAGATAAACGGCGTTACCACCCCGATTCCAATTTCAAATGCCCCTGGTAGTTACGTGAGTAGCAACGAGAGCCCTAGCAGCCCTTTGACACCGACCAACTTGGCTCCGTTAAGCCCTCAGGATCATATGCTGACTGGTGGAAGTTCCGTTATGATTCTGAGAGATCTTACTTCCATTCAGAATCAGGAAGATGTGACTAGTGTTACTGGATTCAGAATGTTCAAGCAGGAGCCCAGTCTTGAAAGTGAATCAACTTTTTAATAATGTTTAAAGACATTGAAGTTGGAAAATTCTGGTGCATTTATTAGCAGAATGGGTAATTACCGACGCATAAACTCTAAAGAATCTATCTGTACAAGAACGTAAAATACCATGAAAGGATCGTTGAAAGATTTTTATGATTTTTTTTTTAAGTGTCGTGAAAATCAGGATCTTCCTCTGGACGATTGATTTTCAAATGTTCAAATGAAAGCCAAATATTGCGAAAGAAAGAAGGATAATTGAAACAGTTACAAATGTCAAAAGTGTGTTTTTTAACTAAAATTAACATTATATATTAGAATTCGTTAATTTTTAAAATGATTCTATTCCATTTTGTTTTTCCTTTTTTCGAATACTTGCGGTTTGAACGAATCAAAAGAAGATGGTACATGAAATGTAGGACTGTCTTCAAACGTTTTTAAAGATCTCGAAAGATTTTTGAGAAATTATCGAAATTCTGTAGGAGATTCCAAGAATAAAAATGAATTTCTTAAATCTTTATCAATTTTGTGACGTGAAACTCAGATTTTTCTAACGATCTCTGGTGATCTTTTTGAACAATTTTTAAATGCTAGTGATAATCCCCACTAAATATACAAATAAACAAAACATGTTTTTCTATTCATACACTACGTTTATAAATAAATTTGCTGTGTTTTAAAATGGTGCAACTTAATGTTTGAAAACGTTTTTATCAACCATCAACGCGTTCATGTTCAGTGTGCAATTTTGTTTGTAATTTAACATTTTTCAAAACTAGGCTAAGGAACATCAGAATTGTTAATCAAATTTCTGATTATTGAGTAAAAGTCGTGCTCAATCAATTGCTCAATTAATCATGTTAATCGTAAGCCTTAATCAAAATCGGTTGATATTTAGTAGTAAAATACTTTTGTTACTAGAAACTTAATCTAAATACGCAATGACATTTATTTTCTTATTGCATAATATTTAATAATCATATTTTCTAAATATCATCGAAATTAAACAAATGATCTTCGACTTAGGGGGAGAGGGAAGTAAAAATAAAAAAAAGATATGTAAAAGTGTATATATATATAATTATTCAGGTTTGTATAATTTTAACTCTGTTTCATCATCTTTGTCTGTTTTTAATTTTTAACTCCAGAAATAGATCTTTTGTTTAATTGGATCTTGTTTTATACATTCACATAAACGACCGATCACTGAATACAGTCATGAATTTTAATTGTTATATTCATAGGAGATAAGCATATTGTTATTTATACAAAGGGTTTATTAATTACATTATTTATAATATATTCCTACAGAGAATATTTTTGTTACCGCAATAAAATATCTTGTTACACATAGAATATGCATTGTATTATATGTACACGTTAATGATGATAATAATTATTTTTATAAATGCTTTTATAAATGGAACATTACATTACATTTCTTCAAAACGATTTTAGACAACATGTAATATCCAACATCTTTTTGTATCGCGTTGACAGATATTCGTATAAGCGAGTGCAACATGATTCTAAATATTGTACATAGTATTTTGTAAGAGTAAGTTATGTTTGATATACACGTTAATTTTTATTGAAACTTTAATGTCATCTATACAAAGATCAGGGTACAAAATAATCGTCATTTCATAATCTAATACTTTTTAGAAAATGTGCCAATATAAAGTATATGATTTTCGTAAGTAAATTTGTTCTAATTATATTTAGAATTTTATTACAATGGCAATATTCTTTACTTTTGCCAATCGGATAAGAAATTTTAGATTTACTAAATACATACACCTTAATATCATGCTCATTCGATTAACATGTAAGAGATACTTTAGTTAAGTTTTGTTCATGAAGGACTAATATAGATATTTTTTAATGCATGTGATGTTATTTAATATTAAAATCTAACATGTTTTTGTTTCTAAACCATTCTCTTCGTGTTAAGATTTCAATATTTTATTCATAACTTTGTTAGGTTCTAATATTAAATAACTTTTAAATTAAAGTAGAATCATTTCTCCATATTCAGTGCACAGAATCTTTAAATTTAATATTAAAATATTTGAAATGAATATGTACACGTTGTTAAAATTTTTTAAAAATATTATCTCGCCGACAATATTAGAGAAATATTTTTTCAGAAACTTTATAATAAAAAGATAGTAATGAATATTTAAAAATTCTTTCTCGTAAAATCATCAAATGATTCTGTGCACAATAAATGACATTCCATATAAAAAATCAAAACTAATTATCAAGTTAGTCTTAATGACATCTTAAGGAGCACGCGCCATTGCAATGCAATTTTTTTTAGAAGAGTATGCGTATTTTTATTCATATGTTCTGTGTACATTTGGAATAAAATCTGTCACAAAGAGTCAGAAAGAGTCTTCAATAATAGTTTATTACAAACTGAAAATTAAAATTAACTACAAATTATATTATAAGATTAAAGTAATTGTGACAATGAAATTAAACATGACAGTGGTATGGGAAAAAACAATTTACATCAAAAATATTTTATTTAAAAAAAAGAAAATAATTAAAAACACAAAGTTACTAATTTCAAATGATCCTTGTGAGTTTTATTAAATTTCATGTTTATGACCATGGATAGGAATAATATAATTAATTAATTATAGCAATATTATAAGATGTAACATTATTGATAGTATATAATGTATAAAAATGAAGCTAGAGTTTTTTATATAGCATGTGTATATGCTCATACACAAATTGTAAATCAGTAAAAATGATAGTACTTTGATTAGCGAATAAGAAGATTGATTAAATAAAAAGAAAATTTATAACAGTTTATACACGTTTTTTCATAACTTTTCTACTCAAGCATTTATTTAATACATTGTCATTTGTATTCTTTAAATGAATTCAGAAGATCCAAAAATATACCGTATGATCCATATTCCAATCGTTAACGATATTCAATTTATTGCTATATATAATTTGATAAAATATTTCATCAATTTAAAGTTTATTGTACTCAAAATAATTTTATAAGAAAATTTTAAATAAAGGAATAAAGGAATCTTTATTATAATGTTAGATAAATTAATATATTTCTCAGTTTTTTACAATAAAATAATAATGTCTTTATCCGTTTTGAATATGACTTAAAAAAGTTACATTATAAAATGTTTTGTACATTTATCTCAAAAATTATAATTCCATTTCGTTTTACATGGTTGATATTTATGTAATAATTTGGTGAAGATGCTATAACTCTTGGACCTTTGCCTTTGCAAAGTAAAAATACTAATCAAATTCGTATTGCTCCCGTTTTCGTTTTTTCAAATTCGTCGTAATTTCAGAGACGACCAATTCGTTTGTGCCCATTTTTAACCATTCTACAAGACGAATCTTGGCCTGTTGACCGATAAGGAAAAGATCTCTCTCGAGTCGAGGAAGTTGAATTGATAATGTAGGATCAGACATTGCATTCTGAGACCAATCCATAACTAATTGGAAACGAGACTTGAATGTCTGAAAATAATGAAAAGAAAAATTCCCAATGTCTTAAGAAATATATTAGGCGAGATAGAAATTAATTCTCCAATGAAACTTCAGAATACTATGTCCAATATATTCACAAGAAATATCCACATAAAAAGTGCTCAAATAATTTTCTTGCGAAGCATTGTACCTCATTGAGAAATAAAAAAGAGCATAGTATTTATTTTCACTGCGATATACTTACCTGTAACAAGCTCTCTGTGATTATTTCATAATCTCTGTCACTGAGTTTTCTTACGTGCATCCCCAGCTCATAATAAAATGGATTCCATTTACTCAAAACTATAACTTCAGCGTCTGCTTCCAAGATTTGTCTAATAAAACACAAATAATGTAGATCATTATGCACAGACTGTACCTTTGAAAAATATAAATAAAAGTGAACAATCAAACCTATATCCTTCCTTGTATATCTTTGGTATATCAACGCTGACTACTGAATTTTGAAGGTTTTTCAATGGTTCTGCTAGCCACAATGGAAATTCTACTTTTGTTCCCACTTTCAAATTTTCAGACTGACAGGAAGAATCCAAGAAACCTTAAACCAGAGTACGTTTATGTCATCAATAACATTGTACATTATACACACTTTTTCTATTATATATTAAGCATTGTATGCAATGGCAAGAGTACGTGATATGTAAATCACATGCGAATACAAATGAAAAAGTGAACGATTACCTAAGCCAGGTAGTTCTACCTCGATTTTACAAGATATTCGCTCTTCTGTTGACAAAATGTCAGTTATTGCAAAATAATCCGGAATGTAACTTTGACAACATGCCATTTCTTAGAGACCTGTTCAAACTTGAGTGGATTCAGTATAACCAATAGTACTTAAAAGACTACTAGAGAATAGCTGATAATAGAGTTATTAGTGAACGTCGACAATGATGAGTTTCATACAGGATATCTCGGGGCTTTATCAGCCAAATTTTATCAAACTATTAATTTTATCCTCTTCAGGTGTATAAGCAAATAAAAGATTCTCCATGTGGAGTTCAAAGACATCAGAACTAACATAGGGGGCATTTTATTATGAGTGATATACGTATGAAACAGATACGTGTATTTCAGGGTTATGATAAAATAAAGGGTTAAATAAAATAAAGTCGGGGCCAAAAGAGGGAGGTACAATCGCAAAAGTTCGTAAATTAATTCGTTTCTTTTGCAATTGAAAATTCAATTGATTTTTTGACATTAAAACGCTAGCGCCGCGGTGAAACAGTGGAACTAATCGCTATCATTGTCCTTGTCACACAATGTTGCGCTCCTTGTCTACCGACGGTGATGTAGCGACTGTCATCTCATCAAGAGAGAAGTCAGTGCTACCTACGTTCGTTCGGTCGTTCCGTAGAGAAGTTCGATTTCGAGATATTGAGCAGCGCCAACTTGTAAAATAGTAAAAATTTGTAAATTGATATTTCAATTTGTTTCGTTGTCATAGTGAATTAAAATATTTATACCGTTATATATATAGTCTTAAGAAAACAGTTGTAATTCATTTTTTAGCTAACATTTATTGAGTAAACTGCGTTATTTATACTTGTGATTTATTAAATATATTTTGTTGTTTATCAGAAGTTAATATAATTATCGTTATTATTATTATTATCATTATTATTATTTGTAGTATTGTGATTAAAAATAATTATCATCATAGTACCTACACAGATGTAGCGGCCTATGATTCCTCGACTACGAGTTTCGAACACTGATTGGCACAAGCCGCAAGTGTCTGCGCGCCTAGCGTCGAGGTCCTACCGATCTCCGACGTTAATCAAGCAGTGTGCGGAACACCGCTAGGAGGGTGCCGGATCATATCCAGTCTAGCGGGGTAGTTGTAATAACAAGAGTGGAGTGTCTGGGGTAAGGAATCGCTGCCATCAGCAGAGCGAGAGCCAGCCCCCCTTCCCTCCACTGATGATGAGTCTAGGCAGTGACTCCGAGACGAAACGCATCCTACAAACGCAACTTTCGCTTTTTCTCTCTCTTCCAAGAACTTCAAATTCTTTCCAGCATCCATCATCCTTCCATTCGTTCCTTCAAAACAAAACGAAATGTAAACAAACAAACGAAATTTGTAAACAGAGGGAAAATTTCAAATATTTGACATCTATGCAAGTGACAATGTAACACAGACGTCGAAAATTCTCGTTGGTTATTTTGGGATCGTGGGACGAGTCATTAAAAAAATTAAACGAATGATTAACTTTGACTGCGTATTTATTAAAACCATTTAATAATTATATATGTTACAAGGATGTTAAATTTTTTATAATATTTACGCCTATCTTACTTGACTAGTGTCATAATCGACGTAATATATCATTGTTAAATTAATAATTAAACTAATAATTTTTAAACAATGACGTAACTTTGTTTCAAACGCTGCAAGTTTCTCAAACACCACAGGAATAACGTCTCGCAGCGAAAATGAAACGGAAATGGCAATTTTATTGTCTTGGCGAAATGTTGAATATTGCAAAATATTACCTAGAAATCAAGTCAGGAAACCTCCTAATCTCTTGAGATTAGAGTGAAATTACATTGACATGTGTAAATATAATACACGAATAATAATAATACCGAATTATCAAAACAGGCAAAATATTACAAATTAATGCTAATAAAAAGAATAGATGTCAAATAAATGTAAATGTTAATATGCTATTTTCTCTTCATTCTCTAATTATCATATACATATTGGAACAATTAGAAAGAACCCTGAATGGAGAACAAAGGATAGAAATCTAATGGAGATGATTTTCCCAAGATACTCAAAGAAAGAGAAATGAAACACGACGCAACACTCGCAACAAACACAAAAGTAATCGCTATCTTTGACTCACTGTTTATTCATTTCTTGCATATACATATGTAAAACACAGCATGATGTGACAATAAAAATCGTTCATCTTTCTTTGTTCGTTTATTTCGACATTTCAAGATGTATGGACAATTATTACATAATAATTATATATATTTATATATGTATAATGAGAGAGTATCCTCCTCTCGCAGCTTTCCCCTCCTCGTCCCCCCGAAAAAAATTACCCCTTGCCCCTTGGATTTGTTACACTTATACTCCACTCCCTTCTCCAATTTCAATTTCTCTTTCACTCTCTCATTCGTTCTCTCACACACACTCTCTCTCTCTCTCTTTCTCTCATTCGTTCTCACTTTCACGATAAAAGAATGAAAAGATAAAAGTAAGAAAGAAACGGCGTCGATTCGTCGAGTTGCTACGAACGATTTTACGAAATGACTCTTTATTTTTTCTTCTTCTTTTTCCTCCTTCTTTCGGTTGGGTGCATCAATTAATTCTCATCAGTAACTTCATTATCAAAGTTATCGTTCCACGATCAAGTAATGAACGATGTATATTCACCCACAATGTATCCTTCCTTTTCTCTCGCAATATGTATTTCACGTTTTATTCCTTCATCCCATCCCACGTCATCTTTTATTATCATTTAGCCTTTATCGATAAGATTATGATCGTTACCATTAATCGTTACAATTACGATAATAACACTAGTGTTAGTTGCTCCGCTCACCTGCTTATCCCCACCACGCGCGGCCACCTACCCCCACCCAGGAACCATGTCCGTGGCGCCATATTCAAATACTGAATTGCAAGTTGATTTGTCGTCGACCATCTCTCTTCGAAAGATCGACAGCGACGCTTTTATCGATATATCTGAACACGAATTTTTTTCCACATTTCGCGGTACTTTTATTTCATTTCCGTTTCGTTCTGTTGTTAGAATTTTTATATCTTCTTCCCCTTTTTTTATTTTTCATTCTCTCTCTCTCTCTCTCTCTCTCTCTCTCTCTCTCTCTTTCGCGCACACATCATTCGTTTCGTACTCGATATTCACCGTAATAAGAGATTCTTTTTTTTTGTCTTCGTGAAAAATATTATTTTCGTTTGTTATTAAGTTGACTAGTTCTTCTATCAAGAATGTTCTCTTTATCTCGCAATCGTTTTATTATTTTCTTCTTAATTCGTTATTACTCATCTCGCGATTTGTTAGTTCGTGCGTTGTCACCTCTTCTTTGCTAACAACACATTTTTTCATATTTTTTTTTGTAGCTTTTTATTCTTTTTTTTTTCTTTTTTTTTTTAAAGTTTCTAGTTTTCATCGGAACTTACAAACCGTGAACTGCTGCTTCTCGATATATTATAGTTAGGTGGTGACGATTTCTCGATCCGCAGTCCGTTAACCCGATTGCAGATTTAACAAGATTGATTAACTGCAGATCGAGAAATCGCGATCTGCCATAGTCCAATAATTAGCCGGATGAGAATGTGTGTTTGTTGTTACAAAACGGTATCTGGTTAGCTCTGTAAAATAATTTTCAAACATCGTGGCATAAAAAAAGCGTCCCGGAGGCGAGAGATATATTATCGCGTCGTGCGTGCGATCGATAGATTTTCGTGACATTCTTAACAATCCCTGAATTTCACGCTGAGGGAAAAAATGAGAGGAACGTCGAAACGATCAAACGAGATAAATGAAGTAACGAATAATTTAAGCGAGAAGGAAAGGTAGAAAAATCTCGATAGAAAAGTATTTAGAAAATAAAGAAGATTCACGTGATCGTGGCTCGTCTCGTATTCTTTTCTATTCTTCTTAAATTCAGAAGCAACCCGCGAGAGATATGTTAGCAGTTTTGAGAATGAACAATGATCTCAAGATGCTCTCACTGCTTGTACACAGTTTAATTCATTGCATTCGTCCTAGATGGCGTTATCGATGACAACGAAATTGCAATTTCTGCTACAATTGTTCCGTTACTTCTTGGCTTTCTCTTCACCAGTTGCTTTTTCTTTCTTTGGTTCTTTCAACTCGTAAAATTTTCGCTTCTGTTTTTTTTCTTTTAAATCGATCAAATCGTTAATCCAAAGTTTAAATTTGGCGCCTCGAATATTCTAGCCTACAGCGTACAGTATATAAATATAAAAGTTTCGTCTTCCTGTTCATTTATTATCGATTACAAACATCAAAATGAAGTGAAAAAGAAATTCGATAATGACAGTTTAAAGATCGTAAAAATCCTCGCTGCGAAAAAGAAACAAATCAAAGCGATATCGCTTCCCCGATAGTTACACATCATCTTTGTACGAGCTAGTACGTTCTCTATTTGACTAGAAGTTCTATATATCGTACTTATTTATACATAATTATGGCTACTACATATAGGAATACTTAATTAATTATAATCGATAACCCCTAAACTTTATATATTAACTTTTACAGTAATATGGCAACGGCGGTGACAGTAATACTATTTTTTTTTCCTTTTTGTTGTTGTTCTTTTTCTTCTTTTTAAATCTTGTTTTCACCTCCTACACCCAATTAACGATATAAAAATAATTCGCGAAGATCGGCATATAAAAACAAAAGAGAAAAAAAAGAAAGATCAGGAAAAAGTCGAAATCGAAGAATGTTCTTTCTTTTGACAATTCAAAAGAAGAAGAAAACAAAAAAAAAAAATGATGAAATTCTCTTCTCATCCTTCTTGAAAAAGAGAATTCTACCATAATCGTATATACATAATTCAGACTGATTTCGAGAATATTTTTTTTCTCTCTCTTTCTTCTTCCCTTCCTTTTTCTTTTTTCTTCTTTACACTTGTAATTATTGTTCTACGCGATTCTTTGGTTCTTTTTGGTCAAACACTCATCTCGATATTTTAATTTACATTACAATTAAGCAGCGATGAATTGCAATTGCCATTACTTTTTAAATAAATTGAAAAAGAGAAAATCTTCAGTTTCCAATGAAAAGTAACAAATGTCACCAAATCACGAGTTTTAAGGAAAAAAAAAAAAAAAAAATTAAAATGTTACACCTCGCAATATGTAAAATATCTTTGGTGAAAATTCTTCGAAAATTACTTTGCGTTGCGTATCTTTCAGTAGTCGCAACTGCAATTCATTCTTCGCTAAGAGAGTGAAACCCCTTTCGAAAGAGAAAAATCAAATATCGTTCGAACGGTAAGATCAAATTATGTTTCAGCGGCTGTTGATGTGCGTTAACATTAAATATCGATAAAGGGAGAAGTAGAAAACGGAAATCTGCGTGGAATGTATCGATCTGCACCGATCCACGATCCATTTCTTTTTTTTTTTTTTTTTAGAGCCAGTAAAAATTCCTTCGATGAAAAAGAAGCGTAAAGACGCGGTTTTCACTCGTCGAAACGAACGACTCGTGTCGCTTGTGTTAGCCACAAAAAAAGAAATCGAGAGTTCGTCGAGTTAAAAGCTCCCTTGATTCAACCGCAAGAAACGTAAAAACGTAAGGGGCAAGAGAAGGTAACTGAAGTCGTCGGAAGAAAAAAAAAGAGAATTTCGGAAATTCAAGGATCCCTGGATTCGTTCCTCTTTTCTTTTCACAATTTTCGCAAATGCAAGCACTTCCACGTATGTTTTACACGTTCGTGTCACGTGTGTATATGTGTGCGTGCGAGCGTGTGTGTGTGTACTTGCGCGTGTTGTGCGATCGTGTGCGTAAATGTGTGCGTGATGAATCGAAACGAAATCGATCGATGAAGAAGTAACAAAGACATTCTTTTTCGCCTGTCCTGTTCAGTTCGAATCATCGTCGGATCAACGACGATTCGGAGATCGAATTTTTAATTAGATCTATGCAACGTCGAGACGTTTACGTTCTTTCTTTTTATAATTCTCTTCTTTCTTTTCTTTTTTTTTGTTTCCTCTCTCCTCACCGTGTTCTGATCTTGACTGTCGAGCTTTCACGGCTTCGCTTCATCAATCTTACTCCTCTCTGCTTTTTGCGCTTTGTCTCTGATTTCTAGTTTTCGAACTAGAGAAAAGAACTGGTTGAAAACTGAACGGTATATATATAATATTAATATTGTATATCTTCGACCTGTCAAGTTACGTCGAAATACAAAATACTTCGTAAGAGAGGAAAAATATATACGTTTCTTCGGTCGGTATCTTGTGCGCGGCTTGTGCGATCGGCGACGAACGTAATATGCTTGTTCAATTGAAGTCAAAGTAGTTGAATAATGTCATTACGCTACGCGTGAAAACGGAAAATGTTCCTTTCCAGGTAGAAAATTGAGAATTTCTCAGAAAAGTTATTTTGTTTCCTTTTTTTTTTTTTTTTTAATTGTAAAAGAAGTGCCGTATTTTTGAAAGAATCTTGAAACATTCATCGTTCTGAGGAGTTTTGAAACTAATTTGACAACAACTAAAAGTTATTTGATATGTGTTAAAAGAGATTTCGTTTGACTCAATCTTCTACCTGAATAAAGAACTGACAAGTTCTTCCTCTAATTTACAATAAAAACCAGATGGATGGACCTCGCGATCCAGAAATGTGCCTCGTGATTGGTCTTTGTGCGATTTGTCGCGAAAAACCTGGATTGATCATCATGTGCCCCCTTTCAACGTATTCCTCAACTTGTTCACTTTTCAATCTATCTAACAAACTGCCAGAAATGGCTACGAAAAGTTTAAAAATAATCCAGACATATTTACAATTCAAGATCTCGATTGGCTCAAAAATTTCCCATCTTTTACAGGGAATACAAAAAGTAGTCTGCAAGATGAAACAATTACACAGAAAGCGATCTGCTCTGATGTCATTTTGCGAAAAAATACTGTTGCGAAATGGCCGAGTAAGATAAGGAGAAAGGTTGAAAAGGCTGGCACAAACGGGATATTTGATTAAAGAAAAATCAAGAAGGTATCCGCAGGTGGTTGGTAGTTGTAGCGGTGGTACATAGGTGTATCTCTCTCTCTCTCTCCCTCCCTCTCTCTCCCTCTCTCTCTCTCTCTCTCCCTCTCTCTCTTCCTTTCTCTGTTTCGTTCTTTCAGCAATTCTCTCCCCCTCTGTCACACACACTCTCTCTCTCTCTCTCTCTCTCTCTCTTTCGGCAGCTGACAATCTCGCAGTCTCTCATTCTCACGCGCTCCCTCGTTCTCGCAATAAATGTCTGTTGTGTTTATGCGTGTGAGTGTGAGTTTGTGTCAGTTGATCGGCTCCGCGACGGGAATATTTATCCTAATAGAGACCGCAGCCACGGAGATTATTGGCGATAATGACATCTGTGACTGCGTCGAACACGAATTGAATGTTGTCTGTATCAGTAGCGCAAGTCATGTGGCAGTAGATCTCCTTAGTGGTTGACTTGTTTCTCGCCTCGAATTGCGCCTGGATGTACGCGGCTGCTTCACCGTACTCTTGCGCCCCTGCGATAAGAAAAAGGTTGTCTTATTCACGCTGCTCCTTATTCAAAAACTGGGCACGAGATGGTCGTTTAATTTCCTCATTATAGAATTAATCACGGTTAACGTCCCTGGTAAATACTTTTCGTAAAAGAACACAACGTTTAAAACAGTTTGTTTTCTTCAGGAATTTCTTTGAGGAATTAGAAATTTAATCTCTACGAACGACGTTGGTCACATCTGGCAGGAAGTTCTTTTTTAGATTTGCATCCCTCCGACAGACGGAGATTAAGAACTGCCTCGCGATGTGAAGCTTTAAGTTACGTGGGGTACAAATTAGGGAGTGTAAGACGGAATCGTGCTTCTCGACTTGAATTTATTTGTATTAACGTGAATTTTTGAAGAAACGACGATGCATTTAAAAAAAGTCACTTTCTAAAATTTTACCTCCTTACCTTGGTATGAGGCAAACAATGAACAGATTGTATACGTATAGAGTATCTTGCAAAAGAATTAATCAAAATTTAATAACTGGAGAATTAAAAAAAAAATATATATATATATAGTACACTAATATACTAACAATATATATACACGCTATATACTGTACCATAGTATTAATATACTATGCCATATGATATACTATTTAATTCCATAATACGACTAATTTAAAAAATAACAAGATTAAATAGTTTGTAATGATAATAGGCAATATTCTCTTTTCTGTTCTTCAGTTTATCTAAAAATAATGTTCACGCTAGTATTGAAAATTCAGAAGACGAAAGACACGCGATGAACGATACGCATTTAGATCAGTATACTTCAAACAGGAGGATGTGGGGCTTTCTTGTGTGGTGTGAAGGAATCCCAAGGACGGCAACAGACTTTTTATAACAATGAGAGCTTTCCGCGTTTATTTTTACACTGTATGCGACTTTTGATCTTTACCAACGGATGACTGTTATTATGATTTTTAAAATTTTCTTTTAAACTAATTTTTTTTTTTTTTATAAAGTAGAACATGCATCGAGCTCACAAATTATTATTGTCAGATTAGAAAAATTAGCAATGAAACTAAATAAATGTCATGAATCTAAATAAAAAGAGAAAGAAATATTTTCTTACCAGCATACTCGGGGAAGCAAATGGTAAGTGGTGACTTTCGGATCTTTTCCTCGAAAAGATCTTTCTTGTTCAAGAAGAGAATGATCGAAGTATCGGTGAACCATTTGTTATTGCAAATTGAGTCGAACAGTTTTAAACTTTCTTGCATTCGATTCTGTAACATGCAATCAACGTACAAACAATGATGATAAGGTTTCTAATAAAACGTATTCTTCTTTCTTAATTATTAATGTAACATTGTTATATAAAATGATAACATATAATATAATTAATGTTATATAAT
>KQ436240.1:152998-167058 GCA_001276565.1 Melipona quadrifasciata | reverse complement strand
TATATATATACATATATATTAAAGAAAAGAAAAAAAGAAAAGGACGTAGAACAATGTAAATAGCAAATCATTCCAGTGGACTAAAGAATGAGGGGTTAATCGATGGGGTCGTTCCACGAGAACTCGTTAATTTCCAACAATTGCAGTCTGTCATATTTTCTTCCCACGTAGAATTCTCCATATGCATACGCATAAGTTACATACATATAATTTAAGGCGAGAGATCTTTAGCCAAGAAAGGTGTTACCTTATAAACACACACTCTTGCATTTTTAATTTCATATTCACGCAGAAAATAATATCCTATTACAGAAACATCATAATTAGAAGCGACATTAATTTTCTTCATTAACGTTTAAAGTTCTTGTCCACTTGTAAAGTTTCAAAATTCTTGACATGATAGATGCAAGTAAGGCGCAGTTTAGCGTTCCTTAAATTACTCTATTGTCATGAATTTCACCAGCGTGAAGTACGTATGTATCACCTGTCCTTTTGCGTATGCACGGTAATACACTATAACATTGCATCACTTTTATTATAAATATATGTGTGTGTGTGTGTGTGTATATTTAAAATAAAAGTGATGCAATATATACATATGTATATATACATGTCTATATATGTACATATATGTAAACATACATATATATATATACACACGACGTAATGAAAATTAATGAAGATAGAGCAAAATTAATAAAACAATCTTCTTATTTGAAATTTCTGCAAGTAACGATCGGAAAGAAATTGTCAACCAACAAACCAGTTATAAAAATACAAATTCTCACCGTGGTCTCGTCTTCGTGCAACACCTGATCGTACTCGGACATTGCTACGCAGAATATGATCGCGGTCACATCCTCGAAGCAATGGATCCACTTCTTACGTTCGCTTCTTTGACCGCCGACGTCGAACAATCTGCAGAGAAGCATTTTTCAAAGTGATAAATAAGGGATCAGAGTAACTCACCAATTAAATATTTTCGAATCAATGCAAACAAAATACCATGATAATTTTTATAGTTTTTTTTAAATTTTGACGTTTAAAATAAATTATAAATAGTTCTGATTGTGTTATTATTTAATTATAATTATAATTAACATATAATACTCGATACGTAAACGTAAGCCACAGGCTTATGTAAATAGCGATAAACAAGTGTGAAATACAAAGTGGCAAGTTTCTAAGAACGATATTAATTGAAAGAAGGAATGCTCGTGCTCTGTTTCTTAAATTATCGTCCCAATGATTCATGCTCAATCGTTCGTAAGTCATTGCTCTTTCTCTTTTCCTTGACCCTCTCCTCCCACTTTATTCAATTTCTTTCTTTCACCATTGAGATCATTAACGTTGGCAATAGCAATAACGTATACGAATATTTTAAAACACGTTCTATAAAAACTTTTGCAATTATATCCAATTTGCGCAATTGCACGTGCAATGTGAACATTAAATAAAAATTTTATTCCATCTTTTGCTTCTTACTTTTGTTAAATGTTAAAGAAATACGTATGGTATATTTCGTGCTCACAACGAAATAAAGATATGGTTCTAAAAATATTTTGACCTTCGCAATGGTTTAAATATAAAGAAAAAAAGAAAGAAAAAGAAGAAGAGGAACAACTATGAAAATCTGAATCTTACTCACTTGAAATTAAGATTCTTGAACGAAAAGTGAACCTCGACTATACCCGTTGTTTTGACACGGGTCCTTAAAATATCCTGCTCCGTTGGCTGGTAATCCCTGGCCCCTAATCGGTCTAGATCGTCCAGGAAACTGGAATTTCAAACGGAAATAAGTTAGTTATATCTTCAAAAATATCTTAAAAATGACAACGATCTTAGGGAAATTGTTCCCCTGTCACAGATTAGAATATTAATAGCGAAATAAAAATTTAGTTAATTTTATGCTATTATCGTGTCTTGGATTGAACTTTTCAATTTCTTTTTGAGAAAAAAAAAAAAAATTGCAATATTTATACAGTTCTCTCTGTACACGTCGACACGTGACGTGAAGTGTTCCCAAGACGTCCAGAGGACAAGTGGCATTCTTCTCATTTCTAAATTCAGGTCGTAACTGAGATCGAGATCGATCGACTTTTCCACTTGTGTGATTTAGTAATTCATTGCCAAAGTTGGATGCACCTGTAGCCTGGTGCAAGCACTTTCATCTTATCGCGCTGCGTGGGTTTCATATTGCTTTTCGTGGGCTCGCGCGTATAGATATCGGCCAGGCGGATCGATATCGGGTGTCCAGAAAAAAATGGCACGCTATTAATATAAAATAACAAAATATCACCGTATATTGTGCAATAATTTCCAACCATTTCGTCTTGATATTTTAAAATAATTTTTGATGAAAGAAATAAGACATTTTAAAACATCCGGTATATAAACGTAAAATTTAAATCTGTATCAAAGCAATTACAAAAAACGATGCGACAAGATATACCGTTGCCATGAATCACAATGCTGCTTATGAATGAATTTTCCAGTTTTAAACACATACGTACCATTGTAAATTTATAACAATTAAAATCACAAGGCTCGATATCGCTTTATATAACCGTCGCGACGTACTTTTATTAGAAAACGATAAAACTGCACGTTTCTGCCGCGGGAGAAATGAATAAAATATTCGTCGGATGGAAATATCGAGCACGTTCGGTCTCGACAGTTTCTTAATAATTGCTTAGTTCGTCTTTCTAATAAATTAGTGAAGCAGGATCGATTGTGCAAACCGAATTTCTCTTTGGATTTAAATACTTGAATCTTTTAGTAACAAATTGTTTAGTAACAATTCTTATCTGTAATACCTTTCCATTAATAATTAATTCTCTACTTTATACAACAAAATTTGAATAAAATAAGATTATAATATGAAATACTCCTTTTTTAATAATAATTGATACGAGGATTGTTTTCTTTCCAATATTTCATAAGGATACATGTCCCTTAAAGTTTAACTTGCCATTTATAAAACACCCGATATATGAAATCACTGCACCCTTAATTCATAACAAACGATGCAATACGATGACACGGTTGAAGTTAGATTTACATGCGTGGATCATCTTTCGTCGTCGATAAGTCAAAAAACGCTGATAACCAATAACGGTTGGAAAGAAACAGCTTCTTAGAAATCTCTTATTTACAGACACGGTGTATACATATTACACGCCCTGTATGCGTGAACTGTAACGTGGCTTCATCACCAGTTGCTTTCTGAAAATATCATACATCACTCTCTCTTCAGTTACTGGCGTTTACAATTTACAGTCATAAGGCACAGTGGCCATTATAAATATATGGGGTGCTCTATACGTATTCAACGCGCTCACGCTTTTACATTCGAGATCTTCGTGTAATATAAATCTTGTAATCTAAATGATACATCTTCGTACAAATTTAAAAAATTCTAAGATGTGATAAAGATGTTCAAAAAAAATTCTAAAAGACAATTAGTAGATGAACAAGAAAAGTGGACGTTTTCATGAAATCATGAAAAAACTATTCACATCGGGTGGCTCGTCAAAATTGTCGTGTCCTTGCACCCAATTTTCTCGCTTCATCCTAGCCCTATTTCCTCCCGTTTTCCTTGCTAATTATTAAGTGTCCAATTATTACGAATTTTTCAACAACGAGTTGTGTTTTCTTTGTGCTTCAACATTCTTGCGTATCGCTATATTTTTCTGCTCCTCTTTCTTTCTCTCTTTCTTCCCTTCTGAGCGTACAGAGAAAAGCAGCAGGTAACAGAATGAAAAGAGAAACAATTGGGGGTAGGGGGTGAAAACGAGAGAACATAGTACCGGACAGGGTAAGAAGAATAGTGGGGATGGTGTCGGCGGCCATTTTAGGCCACGTGACACGGGCGTGGCGTGACGTCATCGGCGATCAATACGCCGCTGAACCTAAATAAGAGAGAAGGAAAAAGGGAAAAAAGGCGAAAGAGAATGCTCGAATCCTTCCAGTTGCAATATTTTTTTTCTTCCTTTACTTTTATTATCTACATGCTTTCGCGAAATTAGGTCTATTTCGTGTCCTGTTTCCAACAATCGTTGGAATTTGGACTAAACTTTTAGGTTAGATTCACTTGCATTTTATAACGTTTGGAATTTTTTTCTTTTTTCTTTTTCTTTTTTTGGTTATTGCAAATTATGCAAATTATGATTAATGAAATGAAATTGATACAGACACAGAAGAGTTTCTTGAAGACTTGGAAGAAAAAGATCATGCACATCAGAATGTTAGAAATTTAAATAGATTCAAATGAGCCGATATTAATTGATGTTAATCTAATATTAATTCCCCTCTATATCTTTTATTCTATATCGTTTTACCAAATAATTATTATATTCTTAATTGTACCGTGAATTTAGTCCCACCCTATATATGGCCGTAAGGTCTAAATCTACTTCGTATCTTGTAAAGTCTAAATTTAAATTTTAAACTATATTTAAGTCTAAATTATTCAGGATATTAAAATAAAAATATTTCTCGCGATATATACATTTAGTTAAAATAAAAAACTCTCTATATAAAAATATTCGTGTCTCTGTATTGAAAATTCAAATTCTATTAAGAAGCTCAACTATAATTAAACTAGAAGGTGTTTTGAAGTATTATAAAAATTTGAAATATCCCTCAATATTAAAATATATGCAAAATTTAATTTGATCAAAGTTTCGAAACTATTTAAAACATTTCTTTTCATTTCTCTACAACATTTGGTATATTTATATAACAAATTTTTATAAAAGAAAAAAAAGACAAAAGAATAGTATACGTACACAACGTTATACTATAAAGAAACATGTGAAAATATCTGCAAAGAAGCAATGCAGCAAATCATGACCCTTCCGTTCGATGCTTGTTGCTACGCACATTATAATCAGGACACAACAGGTTGCTAACACTGGTCATTAAATAATTTGCCACATGACGTCATAGTACCTCGTCCGATTGCGAAAAATTAATTAATCATTTTTATCATTGTTTGCGTACAATTTTCATAACTAATGAATTCAATAATTATGAACTAACTCAACTTGAGTCGTTTTAATATTTCGAACTACATCACGATTAACATTTTTTTACGATCTAAAACAAGAGACATCATTTTAATTGCATAAATGTACGAAGACACGTATTTTGCGCGATATAATGTTACTGTTGTCCAGGCTACTATCTCTGAGCGTGTATTATGCTTTTTAGATGGATTAGACGTAACCTAATCTCTATCTATTGTCTTCGCCACGGAATCATTGCCATTGTGCACCATTGTGTATTTTACGCTCTGACGTTTCATTATTCAACTGAATAACATATTTTTCAATGACAAGCGTTATAATTGCTTTTCGACTTAATATTATGGAAACGAGTTTGCTAACTTTATTAATTTATTTAAATTTTAAGGCTGACCTTCTCAATGGTCTCATACTTGAAACATTAGCTTCTGACGCAATTTTATAGTTAGAAGTTGCTGCCTTTAAATGAATAATATATATGAATGAGTAACGACAGAATTACAAATGATGTTGAATTACTGGTCCCCGGCCAAATAGTAATTAATTTCTCGGCGGTTGGCAGGCCCTGCTGCTGAATATGAATGGAGCCGTGAAAGGTTGAGTTTCTATTAGATTTGGATGTACTCCAAATTAAGTAGCGGAGGACTTTGGCAAGTTTTCTCTAGGTTAAGCTTATTTGTAAATATTCTCTCTATAGTAAAATCGTGTCAGTGCCCGAGTTAAAAATCGAGCGGATAGAAAATCTAATCCTTTCTTTTTTTTTTTTGCCCCAAACTAAAATTACTTATCTACTTGTTGTTATCCTTTTTTTGCTTTATAGAAAAGTTGTGTCATGATTTTTAGCTTCATTTGAAAAGAAACATCTCATATATTATTATCTTTGAAGTTTTAATAAGATTTTCTACTTATTTCTGCTTTCATAGAGATCTATCATTGAAATTGTTTATTTGCGCAGAGTTATAATATTTCATGCTTCATGTTACTTTTATTGTTTGATGATTCAATATGGCGAACAAACATCTAAAGAGCATGGATGTAAACTGTGAACAAAATTTCCACTACCGGAAATTATTTTAAGAAATTAACCAGAAGATTATAGTTTGTTTAAGCTTAGCAAGTAGTAACACTATGAACACACTGCATAATTTCAAACGAGGGTAAAGAAGCTTTGCAACTGATATTAGATGAAGCACAAGTATCCTAAAAGTATCCTTTAAAAAGAATTTTAATTTAAAGTGGCAATTTAAAATTGAGAAATTGTCGAATAAAGTATCTTTCCTCTTCTAACTAAAGTTAAACGAATTAAAAAACTCACGTTAAAAAGTTTGATTTCATGCGAGTAGAGATAACTTTGATATGGTATCTCCTTGATGATTAGCCGTTTTACATTGCACAATCGATTAGGCATTTTACACAACTTTTAATAGCAGAGTGAAAAAGAAGTTTCTTCTCGAAAAAATATTCTTTTCTTTTTTGTTTAATAGGAAAGATATCGAGATCTTACTGACAAAGGTGGCTAATCGATTTCCTTGAAAGTTTAATGAAACACTCCTGATGTTTGGACTACCTTCCAGCTGGAGAAGTTGTTCAAAGATCTCATGAACTCTATATATTTTATCCAGAAAAAACTACAGATTTCTTCTGAGAGATTGATTTTTTTCAGTAAGGTAAAAAATAAATCCACCAAATGAAAAAATAACTCGAATGAAAATTGTAGAATAATATATGTTTACACTTTTCGAGAAGTTTAATAAAATTTAAACATTAGTAGGATATATCCACGATGTAATGAACTTTTAACAATAAGTAGCTGTACGCCAACGAGGATAAAACAAACGTAAAGCGGGTTGCTAGGCGCTAGGCGCCTAGTTCGCACATCTTTCGAATCTTTATTACTAAAAAGCAAGTGAGAAATAGAAATTAAATGTAACTTTCATGTAGCTTCCTCGCAATAATGATGATTATTGTTACGGTATAACGACGATCTACTTGCAAAAAGTTGGAATATTCTTCCCGAGGAGATGACCGAGGAAGTAAACGTTAGCAAATTTACTCACTATTTCGCCGAGTCGTTGAGTTGGTACTCGTTGCTCCTGCCAAAGCATTCCTGGACCCCGCTGTCGGCCCAGAGTCTATTCATCGCAGCCAAAAGCTCCTCGCTGAATGGCTCTGTGTCCTCCATTCTTTGGATCACGTCAAACACCATTTTCGCGTCCGGCTGGAACACGATACAAATACAATGTATAAATGTAATATAAATTTATTAATTCTAAAACATGTACTTATAATATAATATTAAAACCATATTTTGTATTTCTTTGTTTTATCTGATCAATATTTACTTGTTACAGAGATTGTGTTGGTCATTTTGATTTGTTAAAAAAATTAGCTGAATATGAATTTTGATCAAGATCTAATAGCTCATCAATCTATATACATATTTATACTTTTTTCCATAAATACTATACTTGCATTTTATTTTTGAAATGCTACATATGTATTGAAGAGTGAAAATTTGTATGAGAGAAATATACGCGTAAGGAACTCTTTTTCTCTCATATTGGAAAAGAGAAAGAAAAAAGTAGACCAAAAAAAATTTATCGATCTCGTAAGAACTTAATTAAGAAGCGGAAGTACTATCTAAATTGGGTTA
This sequence comes from Melipona quadrifasciata, assembly GCA_001276565.1. Classification (NCBI taxonomy): domain Eukaryota; kingdom Metazoa; phylum Arthropoda; class Insecta; order Hymenoptera; family Apidae; genus Melipona; species Melipona quadrifasciata. The sequence goes on along the minus strand of KQ436240.1, from coordinate 159,378 downwards.
AAATGCTGAAGTGGATGTGCACTCTACGCTCTTTTTGAATGCGCCCTTGCCAAATGCTTCAACAAGTGAATACTACTTAAACACTTAAGATATAGCAAGATGAGCAAGTGGAGGTGTACACGGCTCTATTTTATTATGCTCTTCCCTTCAACAATTTTAGAACCGCACACGTGTTCTCTCCCATTGTATTCTCTCTTCATTTTTGTTTCTTCTTCAAATAAACCTATATATTTTTCCTTTCATTGTTATCATTTTTACTTTTCACACCATGATGTAAAAAGAATTTTTGTGAAAGAACGATCCAAAGAGGATTGATATCCAAACACTCCATGATAAGATATAAAACATAAAACAGGTATCAGGAAAGATGAAAGTGCAAGGAATAGAAAAAAAATTTACAGTACAATAAAAAAAGGAAGCTTCAAATTGTGAAATTTCGATGACATATTAACAAATTGGTCAAAATACTTTCTACTTTGATTCTTTATTTCCACATGTAGATAGAATAATCCCATAACGCCAACATGTTGATCACCTCTGATGTGGCGAATTCTACTGTAATCAAAATATCAACTAAACCAAAAAAGAAGAAGAAGAAGAAGAAGAAGAAGAAGAAGAAGGGAAGTAGAGGAAGAAGAGATGAGATTGAGAAGCGTTGGGTTCGAGGAGCCCGGATCAATCGGCACTCGAGGCAACCCATCGTGCTCGTTGTTTTCGAGGCAGGGGCTCGTTTATTGGCTCTAAGGTAAACGACGCAGCCACGGATGCTGCACGATCGGTAAATATTCCAAAGAGGGTGCTTCAGAGCCCTGGCTCGAGATGCGCATCGATCGCTTAAGTGCTCGCGGCCTATCGATAATTTTTGACTCGGCCGCAGACCGGTAACCTTTACTCTTTAATTTCTATCGCTTCCGTCGCCTACTTCCGCCCGCCGCTTTTTCTAATGAAAAAAAAAAAAAAAAAAGAAACTGATAGGCTGCGAATCTTCGTGCATTTTATAGCGACTTTTAAAAATTGTAAAATTTCACAGACTGTGACTAACACGAAAGAACAATTATGTTGTAAAATAACACGCAATCTAATTAAAATTAAAATGAAAGTGCTTATAAATATTATTCATGTGTAAAATGCGCAGATTAAAACGAAATATCCTATTCCCCAGTTTGTGTCACGCCAGTTGATGTAAAAGCCTCCTCACCGGAAGTGTCGCTTCAACTCACCTCTCGCTCATTGGTCGAAAAATTGATGTCCAAATTTGGCATCGCTCTCAGAATAGCGACTAGAGATTGTATTGTGTTGCTATAAACTACGGGCCTGTACTGCTTGAAATCTTCAGGTGTGAATCCACTTTCATGGATAATTCTGAAAAAAAGGAACGAACGTCTTGTTAGGTCTTATTCTAATGTATTTCTGATTTGTACTTGACTTTTTACAGAATTACGAATTCAAGCGCGCCCGCATTTCTAAATTTTGCTCGAAACTTCGTCACACATTTTGAAATTTATTTTTTGAAGTAGAAATTCAGAATTTTTTTCCTTTTTTAGAATTTTAGTTGCTGCAAGTTACCAGTAAATTGGCGGTATTCTACGAATGTTTCCCTGCATTGGAACACGCGTGCCTTTGTCCATGGGACTCCATGAATGGATCTATTGACGGCGAAACAAGATTTTAAACACGTTTTACCAGCTACTGGCCTTTCAACGCAGAAACTAGTTTTTTTTTTTTTTTTTTTTTTTTTTTTTGCGAAGCGTGCGAGTGATTTTTGTTATACTTTTAACGAAGCTTTCGAACAACGTTATCTTTCTTTATTCCGAACGAAATGTTCAATGGAATAATTCACACGCGTCTTTTACATATAAATCTACTACTTTAATTGTTCCATCTTGTACAAAGAACGTTCGAAAAAAAAATAACACGCGACGGATCAGATGAAAAAAATGAACGATCAAATTGACAAAACGAGGACTATAACTTGTATAAAAGAAAGAAAGAAAAAGAAAGTATCCAGCTACTTACTTCATTTGTTTAACGATGGTACTTTTCCCAGACTCGCCGGCACCTGAAAATTGGAAACAATAAATTAATTATACCGTCAACAATGAATCAAGAACCGCTCGATCGACGCAGAAACAATCTACTTAATTTTCAAACTCGATTCTCTCGAAGACGAAAATCCTGTCTTTTTCTTTTCCAAGAAATTCCAATCAATCCAAAGTTACAAGACACACCCTGTATATACGTTCATAACCAGCTCTTCGAGAGAATTTCTGGTAATTTCCTAATAAATTCTCAGGTTTATCTCAGTTTTCTCCGAGTTTGTCCTAATATTTATAAGCGGCGGCGAGGGGAAAAAAGAAGCGGCGCTTGGGACGGAAACTGGGAACCGGAAATGACGTGGCGCACTATGCCAGCGGAACTTGTTTTCCTGCTTATGGGCGGCGGGTCTCTCCTCTTTTAAAAAGCTCTTTCATCCCAAACCCCGTTAAACTATAACGCTATAATGCTTTTATCGATCGTTTGGATTTCCTAAAATTCTAATTTTCTTCATAGTCCGAGTCCGATTCATAGTGAAACGATGTATGATTAAAGAAAGGAAAATAATTTTAAATTATTCCTACAGCTTGACACGCAATTTAACATGAATTTTCTTTTTCATTTTGAAGAATTTGCTCGACAAATCACTGTTCTTCTCCACGAGAGTAAGACCATTTGTTTTGAATGAGAACGATCGTTTAATTAGTTTGAGTAGTGGATCGTGGCAAGTGTTTCGAGTATAACTGGGAAGGAGCGAATTAACTTGATGAATTCGCGGCGACAATTAGATGACGCAACGGCTTCATCGTTGAAAGTATGATTTTTAAGATTTTATAGGTACAATATAGAGTCGCAAAAAGATGACAGTAAAATACGAAATAGCCTGCGAAGAAATCAAATTTGAAAATTCATCTGATATATTTTTCATTGACACCGAATTAACATTCCCTTTTCGTCGAATTTTTAAAGAAATTGCAGACGTTTGGTTGTTCGACTACCATTTTCTTAAAATTTAATGAAGGAAACAATGTAACTTCTGAGACTTCTTTTCTGATTCCAGAAGAAAAAGAAAAAAAGAAAAAAACGACGAGATGAGAAATGAATAATTAATGGGGCACATATTTATTGGGAATTATCCTTGGTGAATTCAGACACACAGAAATTATTGCCATCGGCGCTATTATTTATACCCTATCGCTTTTTATTACCATTCCAGCTAATATTACGGACATTCTCTTATTGCTCTCTCTCTCTCTCTCTCTCTTTCTCTCTCTCTGCGATTACCACTCTATTTATTGTTAGGCGTTATCACCGGCGATGCGAGTTTTACGATATTCGAGAAGCAACAGTGTCTGATTGACGCACAGTGTAATCCAAATGCCAATAAATTACCATCTGTACTCCAGAGTCGTTCGTCGTTCGTATTCTTGAGAATAATGGAGAGACAAACAAACTGAAAATTAAACAAATTGATGAATTCCTTTAAACATAGATTTCTGTTATATATGCGTAGACATTTGGAAAATTACAAAGATATATTATTTAATTGAATCACGATCTTTTTTTCGTACGTTAAATTTATACAAATACTCTCGACTACATCGTTTTGTTTTTTTTGTTTTTTAAATATCAAAGCGAGTCATTTATCTTTTCTAAAGAGAAGAATTGCTGTAATCGAATACTCCTCGGAATCAAGTGTTAATCCTATTCGAATGCACAGATTCTGGAATACAATGCGCTAAAAATACGGCAGATCCGATCTATACAAAATCTAATTTTACATCGCTAAGAGCTAGGTAGTTAATTCAACAATTGACTTATTTCTGGTCCGGTGCGAGCCTTTGCAATCACGATTTCAATTCACTCCGTTATGTTCGAAATTTCGAACAACGACGTACATGTGTATTTGCTACATCAAAGTTTTCATCGCACCTTCCTCTAATTTATATTTAATTTGAGTATTAATTTTAACTTCCGAACTGCGAGCGGAATTTATTTAATTTAACTGAACTGTCAAATAATATATAATAATAATAATAGCTGTTATTATATTTGCATTATAACAGTAATTATTATTTCCGTTAATATTCAGATATTTATCAACGATTTAAAACTCCTACTAACCCAGAAGTATTATTTACCTACGGAAAATTAATTACATTCAGCGAAATTCAATTACGAATTGAAATACAAGATCTCGTAAAACTTTTGACGATGATACTGGAGAAAATTTCAATTTGTCACAAAGGGTGTCAACTTTTGGCTGACAATGAGTTTAAATTTGAAGAATCGAGAGAGAGAGAGAGAGAGAGAGAGGGAGAGGGAGGATCGATTTATACCGAAAAATCTCTCACGGTTCGATCGATCGAGACAAAGAAATTCCTGGTTTTCTGTCTCGGGCATTCAAACCCGAGATTATTCGAGGGAAATCTGGGTCCTGTTTATTGGTGTTACCAATGACGTCATTCCTTTTGCTTGCGTCTTCCACGAGTATTTTCATCCCATTTATGCTGCAGGAAACGCACACGATCGCTCCCTCTACTCGCGTGTACATCACTCGCTAATTTGAATGCGAGTTTAATCTCTACTTATCGATTAACACATCATATGCGAAACGACGAAGTAGCATAATCCTTTCTTTCTTTTCTCTCTCTTTCCTTCCTTTGGGAATAATCAGCAGCTCGTAAATTTGTTATTATTTCTTTTATCGTATTATCTATCTCTCGATAGTTAAATATTTGCAAATCTTTTTATTCCTCGTTTCAATCAAACTGTGCTCTTCCTTACCAGAAATAAGACAATTGCGGGACAAGTAAATGCGAGAATTAATTTAAATACCCCGGAGAAATTAATTTCCTCGATAAATGAATAATACAAATGAGTACAAACTGATATTAACAGAACAATACAGAGTACAAACTGATGTTAACGCTCTCTTTCCAAATTATTCAGTCACTTTCTACGAAACGAAATAGGACCATTTTCCATGAAATTAATTCCTTGCGTTCGCGTATCGGAAATGGGGCATTTTGCAAGATCACGTCCGCCATAATAATTGCACGCTAATTACGATTTGGTTCATTAATTTCGAGCCAGGTTTTACAAGGGACCAGTCGTTAAAAACAAACGACAAAGCCAGGGGAGAAATTGAATTCACCAGGGAATTGGCCAGCCAATTAGCGAAATGGTCGGATTGATTGTCTAGCAGCGCTTTCACTGATAAAATCCCTTCGAATCGAAATTCCTCACAATGACTTCCGGTTGGCTCCTGGCTTACACGCGGCGAGAGAAGTCGCACGTGTGATTAACTGATCGATTCATATTACATTACTATCTGCTCGTTCGATGTAACAACGCAAATTTTTAATTCGACGCTTCAAACGATTAATTAAATCCGGGCCCAGAGTAAGTGATCCGGAGACGAAAAACTGTGGAATTACTTGAATTTAAAAAGAAAAGAATCGTCAGAATTCCCTAAAACCACGTAGATTCTTTCGTCAAATTACATTAGTTATTACATTGGATTAAAGAAACGCGATTCGTGAAAAAGGCTAAATTTACTAAGTTCTTCTGTGGTTATAATTAGAAAGATGTTTTCTAAATGGCCAGTCGATAGTTGCATAATAAAAACACTCGTCTCTTTAATGGATGTGTATTCGTTGTTTGTACTATGGTCAATTCAACCCATTGAAGTTCGACATCCTACTTGCATAACGTCTACGTTTCCTTTTCCTATACATCTACGAAACGATATACCAATTCTTCATTGATTCAAGGAATGGGTAACTCTTATATTTATTACACATATACAGTAGTACTCTCGTAAGTGACCACACGTTTTGGACTCGTAAGCGTTCGTTTTGCTTATCCCTACCAGTTTTTGGACTATCACCGCTCTTTCTTTCATTGCCAATTTGCAAATACACTACCACCTCTCTTAAGGGTCCATTTCCGGTAGTATAAATTTAGAAATTGGATTAAAACTACGTTCAAGTGGAATTCTTTTTTTCTAAATTAACTTTTTTAAAATTATATATACTATAATTAAATAATATTAAAATTTTTTAATTGAAAATTATGCGTGTATAATTTAAATTAATGCACAATAAAATAAATATATAAGTCCCGACTGTGGACAGTTATGGAAACTACTGTACATATTTGGTTCTGTTTCATTTTAATCTCTCAATTCTCTCTCCTCTCATCCAGTTCTCTACATCACTTCCACCTAAAATACAAGGTACAGTGTACATAGACAGTATGCAGAGAAGCAGACTCACCAAGCAGCAGCAGCTTGATATCCTTGGCAGCCTGGATACCATCCTCCTTGAGATTCTTCTCGATCT
>KQ436240.1:126001-142783 GCA_001276565.1 Melipona quadrifasciata | reverse complement strand
TCAATATTGACTTATCATTAACAAAATATATTATTATAAAAAGATAAAATAATAAAATCATTGTATATTATAATAAGAATCTATGCTGTATATATAATAAAAATGCGAATTAATAACATTCATAAATTCTATAAATTATACATAACTTACAAAAGAAAAAAAAAAAATTGTAAAATCTGTTGTAACTCTCTTTGCCAAAAGTGAACGTAGACAATTCCAGGGTTTTTGCTGCAGTGAATGACAGAAACAGAATTCAACGAACAATGTCTCCAAATCATACTGTATTATTCGCAAGATACTCATGGCTCTCTACTTATAGTACAGAAAACGTTTAACACTAAAAATCGTCAAATTGTATTTTTCTTTCTTTTTCATACGGAATCTCAACGAATTCATTCGCTCTTTCTCTCTCTCACACATTCTAACTTGTTTCATCCTCTCTCTTTCTCTCAGACACTCGAATTCACTCGTCCTTACGGATTCAAATAGTCGTTATGCCTGCGTATATGTATGTAGAGCAATACGAACATATTCGCAACAGAGGACACACGGAGATATATATGCGCCATATACATATACGCACACATATAAAATGAATTAATAAATCTTCTTCCTTGAAATCTCACACGTACATTATTGATTCATTCGATATTAATTCTTTCGTTTTTTTTTCTCCTTCTATTTTCTTTCATTTATACACATATACACGTTTATATACCCCTTTGCATGTGCGCATATATACACATGTATATACGTATTATGTATTATATAATATACTATGTCGCATATAAAAAACAATTACTTATCGTAGAATACAAGATTGTTTCATACATACGTACATATATATATATAGTATTTGTATATACACACACACACACACACATACATATATGTACGTATATTTTCTTATTTATTGATTTGTTTCACTTCTCCTCTTTGCTCCTTTTTCATATTTTTAAATTAATCGATTGGTTTCGTTTTGCATCTTTATCATCGTCGTTAATATTGTTATTACTTATATAATTATTTATTTAGCTTTCGTCGCAACCTCCCTGCTTCGTCTCCTGTCATTATTTTTTTCTTTTTTGTTATAAACCCTTGCAATCGTTCCCTCGTTCCATGACCGAAAATTTTGTCGTTTCTTTCGCTTAATAATTATTCTTTAATTTATCGACAACCCCAATGTTGAAGTCTCTTTTTTGCAATTACTATAATATACAAAAAAATTCAAGAGCAATTCTAAAATGATTAATCTCGAAGTCTTGAAAAATTAACAAATTTTAGACAACTTTCAATATAAAATTTCGTCTTTATCTAATCGATTAAATCCAACCTATGCAACGGAGAGAACCGCCATTTTAATTTAGATCTACAAGTTCCAACATTAATACGCCAAATATAAAAATTTTCAATTCTTCCGCCAACATAATCTAAAACTAGCTGACTCTAACCGAAATGTTATTTTCGTGCGATCAGCACGTTTCTTTGAAAAATTCCTTTTTATTCGAGAAAGTTGTTTTTTTCTTTTTTTTTGAAAAAGATCAAGATTTTCAGAAAGAAATGTTTTAGACAAATGAGTCGTTAGAGAGAAAAAGATAGAAATATAAAACACCGCACATTTTACAGCATTCTGTTTAATTGTATAACTTTTATTAATTCTCATTGTATAACTCCCATAATTTTCGATCGCTTACAATCACTGGTATAATTCTCCATTTCTTTCTATTGATTTCGTCGCTCGAGTTCAACACACCTCTTTTTCCTTTTTTTGTCTTTTTCTTCAATTTTTCTTTTTTACAAATTTTCTCTCGTAATCACATGATACTCCTTAATTATATATTATCACTAATATACGATTTATTTATTTATATTTTCTTTTCTTGTTCATTTTCTTTCGTTTATTCGATCGAACCTAGGACGAGTGAAATCGAAACGAAAATACTCAAGTCGATAAATCGGATAGTGCTGACAATCAATTTCAACAAATTGATACATAACAAAAATATTAAAAACTTATAAGACGATTTAAGAAGAAAAGAGAAATTGAATACCAAAGAAAAAAAAAAAAACTAGAGAAAAGAAAATTAAAATTAAGAGGATTATTGGTTTGTCGATAGTTGTTCCGTTGAAGAAATCAGGCGGAATAGAATGATCGTCGAATATTGAATGCGATTCTCACGTCACGCCTAAACTTAATTTAGTAAACAAAAAGATAGTAATCGAAAGAAGAATATTCCTTTTATTTGTATGTGTATATTATCTCTTTTATTTTTTGTATTTTCTTCCTTTTCTTGTTTTTATTAAGAGCTAACAATTGATACAAAAATCGACTCGTTGATGATACGATTAGAAAGGCTATCGGGATAATCGACGAGGGATCAATTAATCGTACCGTAGTTGTACCGACGAGGCTCTTTTCTCGTTCATTTTCTCGATAAAAAATTGACGTTCATTGCTATTGATAGACAAATGAAGCGTTAAAAAGATTTTAATCGCAAAAAAGAAATAAATGTACGTAAATAAAACAATGGGACAATGCACTAGACTATAAAAAAAAAAAAAATAAATAAAATTCGTTTAAGAGTATCGCGATTCAAAAGGAGCTAAAATTTCGATCGCTGCTTTTAATATTTGCAATTATCACGGAATCAGAGAACGAGAAGGAAATTTTGGAAAATAGTAATAATAAAATCCAGCGAATCGTGTAAAAACAAAAAAGAACGAACGTGAGGTTGAACAATGGTAAACTGGAAAGGAGGAAAATCGAATGAATGATATTAGAAGCCTGCCTGAAGAGAATTATTCATCGTGTCTGTGTTGGTGGTGAAATTAGGCGAAAACACGAAAGCACATCCCGCTGAAAGCGCGACGAAAAACGACTCGGAAGTAATTTCGATTGAGAAACGAGGGAACAACCTCAAAATGATGGTGAGTTAAACAGGGCTAAAAAGAAATGAGGAAACGAGAAAAGGTTCGTCTTGGCAGGTGTTTAATCGTCATTCTCGACTTTATTCGCATCGTCGTTCTCAAGCTTGTCCACCATCCTCGATCGTCGACCTCTCCCACGTTCAAAATTACCTTATTACACGTAGTCGGGACAGTCTCGTTTCCAGTCTCGGTGTCATCATTGTATCCTTATGTTTCTTTCACTATATATCAGCGCCATCTACGATTTCGTTCGTCTTACAAGCCTCGACTTCGAAATTTTATCTATTTCTTCTCTAACGTCCTCGTGCGTCATCGTTCTTCGCGTCATCCTTTCCTCTTCTTCCTCGTACGTTAGTTCGTCAAACTAGTTTTCTTGCTCGAACTCTGGAAAACTTCGATCAATGTTCATCATTCTTCGAGCGATGATTCTGTTAGCAATCATCCTCGTTCTTGTCCACGTTGCCGTAACATTGTGTACTTTTGGTGGGTCTCGCGCGTGTGTGTTACATTAGACGCTTATGTGTCGGGTAGATGTGTGAGATCAAGCCAGAGAGCCAATTGTCGGACTCTAGCTGAAGAGGTACGTGATGTCGCGAAGTTGTTGCTGCAAAAATATTATCTGCTCCACGTTCTGTCTCCACATCCTAGAACAAAGAGGATCGCTGTATCAGCGCGCGTCTCTGACACGATTTCTAATTACGGTTTTCGATCCTTTTGAGCATGAATATATATATGTATATTTTTAAATACTTAATTATTTAAAATCTTTCGTAATTTTTCGACATTAGAGACGTAAGGAATTCTATAATTTTAGAAAAAGCGACGACAACTAGAGTGCGAATATGCTTGTGCAATTCTGATTTTTCACACAAAAATGGTAACTAGTTTGTTCCGAGTATGATAGATCTTGATGCAAACACAGGAGATGTCTGTGAAGGCAAAAGTGAATTTTATGAGAGATATTTTTAAGAATCTTTATGGTTGATATAAATATTGACAATAAAGTATTATTGTTAAGTATTAATGATCGTTTAAAACTATCATTCGTCTTTAAAAATTCTCACCTTCATACGCATACATACACATTTATATAGATACTTAATTATACTTTTTAACATTCTCCTATCTATTCATGCTACAATTTTATGAAAAAATTCATACAGTTTAAAAATATTTGTATTACTTAATTAACGATAACAATTATTTAACTTCTTTTTTTTTTTAGTTTTTCGTTTATTTGCTTAATGCTTTATTTAAAAAATTTTCATTCTATTAACACACGTTTTTGGCAAATGCGCGCGAACACATTTGATTCAGCGCCGATTTAAATAGTGCGCATAGGGATTTCAATTCATGATTTTTAATTATATGTCATGTATCAAGATTCACATTATAAAATTGTACAAAATTTTATATAGATTCTGGTCGAAACAATTTACAACGATGTATTTACAACAGTATTTTCATAATTGCAATTGTTTTTTTTTTAATTAAATCTTAATAGAAAATAGTTTTAGTCGATGACACAGATAAATATAATAAAAAACAAAATCAAAATGTTAAAAAATTTTTTAAATCTCTTCCAGCATGGAGCACTCTTATAATTATATTTTTTAAGCTCAAGACAGAACAATTGTAATTTCAATTAATAAAAAATTTGGCTTAGTATTTTCGTTTACTTTAAATAACATTCTTATACATGTTTCAAAAAGTAATAATAATGATAAATAAATGTAATGACTGATAATGATAAAAAATTAATCGAGCTTAAAACTAAATCGCTAAAGTATATTTCAAGCTATCTTTTATACAATTGAGTATTGCGAAAATTACAATAAAAAATTATACAATAACACATAGATAAAATTTTGAAGAAAGTCTTCACAACTTTATATATATATGTGTGTGTGTGTGTGTGTGTGTGTGTGTGTGTGTGTGTGTGTGTGTGTGTGTAGTGAGTGAGTGAGTGAGTGAGTGAGTGAGTGAGTGAGTGTGTGTGTGTGTGTGTGTGTGTGTGTGTGTGTGTGTGTGTGTGTGTGTGTGTGTGTGTGTGTGTGTGTGTGTGTGTGTGTGTGTGAGTGTATGTGTGTGTGTGTGTGTGTATATAATTAACATTTGATCTTAATTATAATCAAAAATTAAAAAAAAAAATTAATGTTTAATTTCGAAAATATGCGCAAACATAACAATACAACTCATTTGTTAATATTGAATATTGCAATATAATCACTTGTATCTACTAATTTGAAAATAATTTCTCACAATATGAATATTTATTAGTACATTTCCATCCAAGAAACAAAATTCATGGAGTGAATTTATGACTTAATCTCACAAAATTATACGTATTCAATTATATTATCGCAGATACAAGGACACAAAACTCGAACTCACAACACCTGTATTATCTTAATTTCTAATTACAGCACCATTTATGAAAACAGTGGAAAAATAAGAAAAAAATATTATAATTTTGACTTTCTTAACGCATAAGAAAACAAAGGGATCTTGCAAAAAATGATTTCAACGAAACGGTGTTGCGTTGTAGAATCTTGTATAATTTTAGAAAAATATATAAAGTCGAATATATATAACAATTACATGAAATAGATGTTAATAACTAGTTTACAAAAATGATCTCAACTAAAGAGCCATGCACTCTCTTATTCTCTTTACAAGATGTGTGTATAAATGATCATAAATTATATATGAATGGTTAAACGAGTCGCTATCTACATCGGAGGTAAAAAATGTACAAAGATGCGAAAAACGTTCCTGTCAAGATACCAGGGATAATTGATACACATCAAGTTGGCAAAATTTTCGAAAAACCATCACCCTCCATAAAAATGGTACGATTTACAATGTGCCTCTTCTCTTTCATATTTGATAATAACAGTATCTCAATTACAACAACATAAGTATGTATATTATACACTATCGACAACGTTATTGTCGTTCAGAAATTGGGAACAACATTGATAATTCTTCAATCTCTTAATTGCGAAATGTAAAAAAAAATAGTTCTCTACTGGGAGAGAACAAATAATATACACACAGATGAGAACCAATTTTTCGAATGGTAAAACGAAAATCAAAATTCTTTCTTCAATCTATGGATAACGGATATTGTATTATCAGTAAAAGTAAACAAAGTTAATCAAATCGTTATTAACGATATAATCCTCTTTTTATCTCAAAAGTAGTAACTTACTAATTTAAAGATCGAATCCGTTTTCTTTCTTTCTCTCTCACTCTCTCTCTCACACATACACATACACATACACACACACACACACATTCTTTCTCTCTCTTTTTTCGTTCTCCTCGTTGATACAGAACTACAACTATAAATCGTGATTATATTACAGGACGATTTTTGTCATCTCTGTATCAACTATCCCCAGCTTTTTCTAATCGATGCGTAATTTACGTGTAAGAGAGTTACTAACCAAACTCGAGTCGGCAGAAGAAGCAGACGTGGCAGCAGGGGTAGGCACCGTCAATATTGAATGATATTATCTACGACCGCGAAGCCGCATGCTCCAAGACCAGCGTGAGACATTAACCGTACCAATTCTCTTGCATGAGACGCGGCCACTTCCAACGGTGGCCGTCGTGGTAAATTACTCGATTCTAGAAGTATCGAACGATCGACATTAATACAAGTAGAACAGAACGCAGGCTACTTTCAAATTATAGTTTAATTGAGTGAGGATTTTTTTTATAAATTTATCAAGCAATTTCATCTTTTTCAAATTTTTACTTGTTTATGTAATTGCAACTGTAATAATTACTGTTTCCCAAAGATTATTTAATGAGATATTTAAGAGTTCAATTACTAATCATTCGAATGTATGTATTGTATATGTATCAAAAATAAAAATCAGAAATCTTACCGAGTATGGCAGAATTAAGTCTCGCACAAACGGTCTCCCTCTGTTGAGGATCGAGTTGCCAACCTACCGGCGAATTCCATGGATTTGCATATGCTAGAATCTTGAAGCATCTTTTTATTGCTTTCGTTCTTTCCGTGTTGTTGTCGCAGATGTATCGACTGAGAATATAACTGCCTTCCGAATTCCAACATCTTCTCGATTGCCTGCTTATCACCGCCGCAAAGCTGTTTCTTGTTATTCTTATTCGATGTGTTTTCCATATTGCAATTACCGTTTTGTTGTTGCTGAATTTGATTGACACTATTGGTCTCTGGAAACAAATTAATATTTATTTTAGAAGACAGTCTAAAATTAAAAATGAATTACATGGTAATAATAATAATAATAATAATAATAATAATACGTAAACAATAATAAATAAATTCCTTGCTTAACGTAATATCATTAAGCGAGTAAGAAGCAACACAAACGTCTCACCCATGTCGACATCTTCCCCGTTCTGACACTTATACCCGTTGGTACTCAAATCACCGTTTTGATAACCGTTTTCAGTATTACTTTTCATGCCGTTTATAACATTCTCTTCCATATCTACATCGTTTTCAATTTGTCCATTAACCAGCTGCTGTTCGGTGGAACCATTCATGGCGTTGTTCATGTTCATCTCCTCGACGTTGCCGTTTGCTGAAGATTTGGTGTAAGCCTTCGTAGATTGTATAACACTAGTTTGATTGACATTGGAATTTTGCGTGATTTCGGAGTCACTACCGTTCACCATTTCAACGAACTGCCGACATTTGAGGGCGAAGAGAAGATTGGGGTCCCGTTCCAGAAGACCTGGATACAGTCGACTGGTTAACTCTATTGCTTCTCCCATTCTACCTGCCAGTACCAACTTTAGAATTTCTGAAACAATACATATTATACGCTTTTTTTTATGTTAAACTACTATTAGTTTTTCTACTTTTTTAAAAACAATTTTTTAAATATAATCTTTTTATAACTGCATTGCTATTATTTAAGAATGTTGAGAGACATTATTTACTTTGTCTATTTTTAATGGAATTAAGATCTTCTTCAAATCCTTGACCAGTACTATTGGCAAATGCTTCGGCAGTGGCACAGTATCCGTGATGGACCAAATATGTTGACACCATTCTGAAAAAGAAACGAACAAAAATTTCTAAAACTATAATTTTTCTGTTTTACTGGATTTTCCTATTTTAGAAAATTTAAATGATATGGTAAGATTCTTTTGGATCACATATTTAAAAAAAAAAAAAAAAAAAAAAAATCTATTGTTAATCTTCGACGCGTGCATTAGATCTAGATATTTTTAACGCGCACATATCATTATGCGGTAGAATGCAAGGTCATTAGACATAGTAGAAAACGCGTGGCTTTTTAAATCTCTTGTTCCATTACACAAGATTTTGCACGCAGTTAATAAATTTATTAAATTTTTAATCACGTGCTATGAGTTCAGTTCTGACCAATTTGGAAAACAATGAGAATTAGCTTGCATATTCATGAAAGTAATAATGAACTGCATTATTAATAATCAATGTACTTAATTTTGAATATATATTATCCATTTTCAAATGTGAATATTCGAAAATATAATTTCCATGTGGATTACTTTTTAATTAATATTTTTAACTGTAAAGGAAAAATGAAACAAAGAAATCCAACTCACTTGTGAAGAACTGCTTGCCACTGACCCTGACCGTGATCTGGCGTAGGGTAGTTTATGATTTGCAATCTTGTTTTAACACGAAGTTCGTTAAGCATGTCGTCGATATCAAAAACAAATGGTTCCTGTCCAAAGTTTGCATCGACTACCTCCCCTGGTGTTTGAAGACCCACAGTTGGATATAAATTTGGCTGTAAAATAGACACTGAATAATGAATAATATGCCGCTATTTCAGATTTTAGATCTTCATTCAGATGAATAAATTAAAAATAATTCAATTTAACTAGCTCCATTTTTATTCTAGCATAGTTCAAATATAAGTAATAAAATCAGCAATCTAATTTATTTTTATTACTTTACGACTAAATTCAACGAACTTAATGTTTGACACAAGATCTCATCAAGTCATTTTTTTGTTACAAACAATAATGTATATTTAATTGTGATTTAAATTAACTGGAAAAAACCTTTGCCACAACAGTTTAATTAAACGTAGTTAATATAATTACAGATGCATCTCTGCAGTCTACAGAATTATGTAACATAATTTTTTTTCTCTCTTCGATTTTTGCACAATACTAACCGGAAGATCAGTGAAGGCAATACCAAGATGATGGCCATTTTTCGTATAGAAGGCAGTGTTGTCGACAAGATTTACACCACATCCAATTACATCTCCTGTGGTGAATGTGGGCCCATAAGGTTGTCCTGTTCCAGAAGAACAGAAACTATGCCCATCATCTCCGTGATACCCATAGGAGTGTTTGTCCCAGCCTGGCAACCTGTTCACATTCACTCCATGGGCAGACAGGCCAATTCCCATGTAACCATCTCTGCCTTTACTAACGATCTTCACTTCAAAATAATAGAGACCACAAGCTGCTGGTATGCAATGTGTTGTACGGACACTCGCAGCATCTTTGTGAGTTTTTCCATAACCTGAAACAGTACAATCTTGTTAATAAATAATAATTTCTACATAATCAATGGCTGATATTAATTATTTCATATACAAAAATTATATCAAAAGAAATAATACTTTTATAAATATTGATAATTTGCAAATTTCTCTTTAAACATTTAAATTCTCTTGTAAACAAAAAGGAATGAAACCATTCCTTGCCATTTTTTATTATATAAAAAAATATTTGAGAAAACAATTTGAATGTTATTACAATTTTCTAAATAATAAAATATAAATTATCGTAAAGTTGTAATTATGGTTGAATTATAGTAATACAATAAATTAATAATAAGATATAATTATATAAGCTAATAATAAAGACCTCTAAAAGTTATTTATCAAAGTATGTTTAATACGATAGTGCAGAATTATTGTTTTCTCTTGTGCTTCTCTTAAATAAGTTCGGAGAAATGCGAACTACAGCGGAAAACTGAAGGGTACGAAATTCGAGAACAGAAGTGATCGTCCGTCACAATCTAATCGCTAATCTTGGATGCACTTGCAATGCAGTGATGCAGTTTGTCGACCTAGTAACCTACAGTTGCCCATTTCACATTTAATTAAGTACAAAAGAATTATTAACACGCCTTGCAAAATGTTACAATAGATTCTACGTATGTAACCGGAACCTTTTGGTTTGGTCGTTTTAAGCCATAATAATCGGGCATCAATTATGCAAATATGATCGATGTAACAAATTAACTTACGAAATACACGATTTGCCACGAATAATAAGCAAAGATACATTCTGATTTACTCAATCGACAATCCATATATTTGCGAATTCCAAGTAATTCAATTGCTAATAATACTTTAAATAATTATTTTTAATTTAATTATAAAAATACAACAGCTCATTATATGTATGTGCGTAGATTTAGTATAACCTTACTGCAATCTTTTTAACGGAACAGAAATGGCAATGAATCAAGATTATTATATTTTATTCTTCCTTGAATATGTTTGTACTGTTATCCTCACAAGTGTTTACATATGAAAGACAAATATTGCAGCAGTGAATAATTGTTGAAAAAAATACACAATAAACTTCAGTCTCAATTTATTGTTAAAGTACATCTCCAAAATGCAGATAATATACTTCAATTTGTGCAGAATATTTCTAAAATTATTATAAATGTACAACATTTATATTGATTTGCTAATACAAACAATGGAATTGTAAAATATTTTGTTATATACACTGATACACTTTCTGCAATCAACCTTTACTTCGTGTCTTTCAATGTACAAGAACATTCATCTCATTAGTATCATCAATACAAATTAAATGAGCTAGTACAACATAATCTCTATCCAAAAAAAGAAAATGTGCTCAAGATTTAAAATTATCATATTAACTTTTCAGCTACAAGATACTTACAAAATATCAAAATATAATAATAACAATTTTATTCATTTGAAACTATTACTTTTGATCAATAATCATTAAATTATATGATCATCAGATACATTTCAATTAGATAAAAGTACAACGCAATTCTTAAGTTCCTTCTTATTTAAAGAGACGATTATTGTTCGGACTTTTAACGATATCTTTTCAAATGCAAATTGGAGGTCCGCACGTCTCACTTTTAATTCGAAAATCAGGACATAACAATAAACACGGTTCTTATCGCTTATCGATATTTACATGGATTTATTCAACGTTTACATAAATACATGACACACAAATAATAGTAATGTTAGAGAATCAGTGAAAAAAAAAATTCGTCCACCGCGAAACTGAACGACAGAGACAGGAGGGGGGAAGCAGCAGGAGCGAAGAAGAGCTCGCGAACGAACGAGAAAGAGAAAGAGAGAGAGAGAGAGAGACATATATGGAAGCTGTGGGCGAGAAGGAGACAGAAATGTAACTGTTCAAACATCGCAGCTGTCATTGCCATTGCGCCTTCTCTACGCAGATCCATTTTTTCCACGAATATCCGTGAAAAATCATTGCCAGAGGTCCGACACACGGGTTCACAAGGGATCCCGATCGGTTTCCAACTGCCCGAACGGGGCATTTGGCGAACGATCAAGAAAAATAACCGAACGATCGAGAGAAAGTCGAATAGAGACCATGACCGATCAGCTGATTCCTTTGTTTAGGTCGCTGACACACGCGAAACGGAACCCTGCCATTTTCAATCGATATTACAGCTCCGTTAAACGATTCGTCCGTATCGAGCAAGAATCGAATCCTATTGGCCGGGATCGTTCCTCGATCCTTCGTTACAGGCAACGTTAAAAAACCGTCCGCGAGAATTCTCTGAGCAACAGCAGAACAAAATCGTGAGAGAGATACGAGGAGCACTGGGGACGAAAAACGTACCTTTGTAGTGAACACGAAGATTGTTTTGGGAGAGGCCGATGTAATTGTACTTGTCCTTGGGGCTCCACGAGCGTGGCAGCGGCGTTTCCTCTTCGTTTACCATCGGATAAAGCATCTTTAGTGGATCGACGGACTGACTTTGCCCAGAATTCGTCTGAGAAGGCTCCATAACACTCGGTTCCTCGCTGGTGGCGGCCATCTTTCTCCTGGGCAGCCCCACTACTTTCGCCAGTGGACTCTGCTTAACTGACTGCGCAAGGCTCCTGCGCAACTCAACTTTACCTTCGAGTTCATGAAAGCTGTGGTACATGGATGGTAAACCACCCTGTTGGAATTTTAAATACGAAACCGTGCTGACATCTGTCACGTTATATTGGTATTATATAGGGATATATTGACATTACTAAAAATATATATATTTTTGTATGTACGTAATAAATGAAAAGGATGTTATGAATATTTCAAAAATTGTAATGGATACGATGAGAAAGATATGAAATTTTAATTATTGGACGAGAGCAGGTTTAATTTTTATACTGTTGTTGCGATTTATATACTACGTACATGTATATTTTTATATTTATGCTTATTTATGCCTCAATTATTAACAAACCACATGTATATTTAAACATTGCAGAATTAAAATATTTATGAATTTTTATAAAATAAAGTAATCCTCCTTACTGTATGTAAGGAGTGGAAAACACTATCCCTCTTAAATCACTAAGTTAACTTCTAAATGCGAATTATCGATAAATGAAGATAAATATCCTATTACCACGTTGTTGCAAGGATTAACAGTGTTTATTGGGGGAAACCATGAAGAATAAATTAGGTACGTTTGTGGTTCACCGGCTTCGTTAAATATAGCATGTACGCGGTGTCAGTATATTGGCCGTTCTCGTGGGATTGAGTTTTACTCCAAATTTTGCTTTTAATTTGCAGGATTTATATTTATTTCAGATGTCCACTATGTTTAAAAGAAGACTTCAAGCTCTTGGATATTTGGAATGGAAGAAAGTTAACATAAACGGTTTGTCTTCGCGTGTTCGCAGTAACGAGGAATTCTAACATATTGATAGTATTACTAACAAGATCTAGTATAGTGTTTGTTAAATGATAAATTCAGGAATGTATTTATCTTTCTCGAAACGTTCCACACTTGAAACATTGCTCGCATTGAATAAATCCTTCTATTATCGATGTTAAACAATTAAAATCGTGTCGTTATAGGTTATAATGATCGGCATTACGCCGAAAATGAAAAAACGTTGTCTTTACTCTCGTAAAGTACGAGATTGCAACCTATAAAACGTTTAATTTTTCTGTCTGTTGCAGATCCACAACATTTTCGCAAAGTAGTACTTTGGTTAGAGGATCAAAAGATACGCCAGTATGATATACAAGATCGTAAGGATTTACGCAATATAAAAAGCGAATATTGGCCTAAAGCTTTCGCTAAGTACTGTAAGGACG
The DNA here is from genome assembly GCA_001276565.1 of Melipona quadrifasciata. Taxonomy (NCBI): domain Eukaryota; kingdom Metazoa; phylum Arthropoda; class Insecta; order Hymenoptera; family Apidae; genus Melipona; species Melipona quadrifasciata. The sequence continues at coordinate 129,490 of KQ436240.1, read as the reverse complement.
TTCAATGTCCAGTATTTGACAACGATGTGGATCAGCTTGAATGGCTGATTGGCTGTGCAATCTGGTTGGAGGCAGACAACGATAGTAAATATTTTTTAACGAATGGAATTAAAGATTTAATATATTATTATTTGAATTCTGTAGCTCAGTTTATACTTATAATTAACTATAAACTAATAACACATTATTACAAGTAACTTTATATGAAAATGACAATTCGTTGTGTGTTTCAGTTAAGCAATATTCGCAGAATATAAAAGAAATGAAATTGAAAATGAAACAAGAAGCATCAGTGCCTCGTCTCAAGTCTAAAAATCCACTCGACAATTTGGACTGTAAGTCATGAAACAGATTATGTTTCGTTTCGATAATTTTTTAAAGATTGTGACATCTATGCTCCTATTTTTGTAAACACGCTATTTTTATCATTTTATGCGATCATCAGTTGAGAATAACAAGTTTCAAGAAGGAGTTTACTGTGTGGCAAAGCTGCTCCGAATCCCGCGACATTCGAATCATTTGGTCACGTTAAAAGCCTGCAGTAAACTAGTACAAAGGAGATTTAATTCCGAGTGCCTAAGGAATCCAAATTCCAAAATTGTTCGAGGCAAACCGTTTCCTATTATGAACTGTGATCCTGGCTTCCAATTGAAGAAGACAGCAGTGGAAAATGCAGCTAAAATCCTTGCTCTCCTTTACATTCAAGATATTAGGAATCTCCAAACAAAAATCAATGAAGTGATTGTCCGCGTACAGAATATTACAGCTAATCCTAAGACAGACACCAAGTTGGGGAAAGTTGGAAAATAAGGAATTACTTATTGCATCAATAAAGGCCTTTTGATCTTCTATGATACTCCACGGTGTATCTCAGATATAAAAACATTAAACGCTAAGTTTCTCAACTCAAAACTTCGAAAATACATTATTTATTTATTTTAATTGTTTTATTTATTAAAATTATTGCAAAAATTATTATTTTCGTTTATGTACGTACTATATATAATATATATATATAATTATATATAATTTTTGTAGAGTGTTTCAATCAAAATATTTCAATATATATAATAATCATTTTATTGCAAAGCCTTCATAATGGTGATATTTAAATGCTATGAGAACGAAATAAAAATCAAATTAATACGAAAGAAAAGCAATCATAAGAAATAATAACAAATACTAGATTTTGTTATAATATAAACTTTTTGTAAAAAAAAAATAAACTATTTAACAAATAAATATATAAAACAGCTTAGTAATTCTATCTAATACTAATAATAGTGTAAGATTAGGATTAAAACGATATTCCTGTTTTAGACTATACATTTTGGTTTTCTATGTTTTTATAAATGAATAGATTTATTTATTAGGAAAAAATTCTGATTGACAATATTTATTAAATAGGAAATTATTATAATACTCAATAATCTTTAAGTATATATTTATAAAGCTGAGTAATAAAATCTTTCAATATCGCTATTTTTATGTTCTTTTTCTGATATAATTTTCTACTGGGATGGAATACGATATTCAGATTTAAGAATAAGATTAAAAATATAAATAATAAATTGTATATTTTGCATTTTTTTAATAAATATACAAGAATGTCATAGATTTTTTTTTTTAAACAATTAAAATCTAAATTGCCTTAAATTATGTTTAGGAGTATAGATGCAAATTTTACATTTACGAAATGCAATCGTCTTTAAATCGTCAAAGTAGATATGATGTTTCAAGTGAATATCGTGTGACCTAGGTTAAATTTTCCATCAATGGCTTTTCCTCATTGTTACTCATTAACAATCTCATGTACTTGCAATAGTGCCTATGGTGCAAAATTTAACCCTTTCAAAATCGATATTTTTATATCGATTTATAGGATATTATATTTTTTTAAAATCGTAAGACTCTCTCGATGGCAGTTTTACAATGCTAATCATTATTAGTCCAGCAGATTATGCTTTATGAAATTTTAAGTATATTAAGATAGTATTAGATCGATTAAATAAATTGAAAATTTCGTTAGAGAAGTAATAACATAAACAGAAAATTTACTGGACTTTAGATTTCTTTAGATTTACGTAATATTAAGGCACTCTTTTTCGAGGCTGCCTTTTGAGATTCTTCTTAAAATTATGTTTATTCGGCACGTAATGTTGCTAATGATCGCTATAAAATTAAAATAATCTTATTATATTATAAATATTGTGCAATATGTCAAGTCGTAATTAATATCATATGTATATATTTGTACGAAAAGTATAGTTGCAATAGTCCATATAAAGAATGTCCCATTTTAATCTTTTCAAGATGAATTTGTGGACTTGCGACATGTTAATCACTCAAGCTTACTTAGTATAATTCGTTGATTTATTTGCAAACATGTCAATAGAAGATGGAAATTGTCATTTAGTATAATTTTTCATTCTGCATATAGAAACTAAAGGACATTTCTTAAATGTCCACTAGAAGGAGAACCATATTTCATATTCACTAGATGGAGAACAACTATAAATAATCTTGGATCATTTGGGAAAATGAAGATATTATCCCCTTATTTTTATGTAATTAGCAAGATGTATGTTAATCCAATTCAACTTTTAAATATTAGATGTAGTTTAAGGAATTTTTAAAGTACGTAATGCGTAGTGCATGTTAGAAATCTTCTTTAAATAGGGAAATAGAAAGTTGAAGTTAATTCATAAATAGTCATTAGATTGCTTTTTATCGGAAATAGATGAAAATCTCTGAAAGATACAACAATTTTCCTACAATTATGCAGCCGGAGAACATATCTTAAAGCAACTATAAAAATTTGTAGAATTAAAATCTATGAAAGTCTACACCTAACTCTGTTACCAGAAGGTACAGCTTCAAGCGTTTGTCTAGCAGTGGTTACCTCTTTCATCGAAGCTTGGAGTGCTCTTGCGAGTGCTTCGTCTTCACTGATACTGCCTTGATAATTCTTGAAGATTTCGCCGTTTCTTCTATTTACTTTTATATTATTTTCTAGAGTATCGAGCCTTTTTCTCCGTGTCGTTTCTTCCTGGCCTAGACACGCGTGATCTGTCGGATGTCTGTGCTTCAAACAGAAATTTTTACCGCAATCAGAACAATGCACTTGTACCATTTCTTTGATTTTACAACCTTTTGAGGTGCATCTAGAATAAGAAAAATTATTTGTGACAAAAACAAATTCAATGCTCTGTAATACTATGTGTATCAAGACTTCTTTGAGAAGATATCTTTTTGAAACCAGGATAAAATTTCATCTGAAAAACAGCTTATTTTACCTGTTAGAAAAAATTTTCTGACTAGGATTTTTTAACTCCGATTGACATTCATTGTCCATGTGTCGCCCAACTGCAATATCTGGAGGATCACCACGTCTTACAGGCACTGGATCATTACAAAGAGGACACACTGGAACTTGAATGTCTTTCTTGTAAGCACTTGGACAGCTATGGTTATTGTACGATATGTGTT
>KQ436240.1:107265-123298 GCA_001276565.1 Melipona quadrifasciata | reverse complement strand
TCTGATTGTTTCAGGGAGGATGGGGTAAGCCTGGAACATTGCTCATGTGTGGCTTGACAAACTGGGACATGGCAGGCCGCAAGGCTCCACCAAAAGGGGTGAAAGCCAATGTAGGACGTAGTCTGTGGACCCCACATACGTTCAAAAACTTGAATAGTGCTAGGATCAGATTAGTTGCTTCTGGTCCGGCTGCTTCTCATAGTATTATTGTTACTGAGGATAATAGATGCTTAGCTTTTGGTAGAAATGATAAAGGTAAATGAATGAAAGGTAAACAAAACTTATCTTACAATTAAAATAGTACTCTGTAAGTAAATGTAATTCACGTATAACTGAGAGCACGTAAGATTTGTTGAGTCGTATTATCTCTGTTGGTACTGGACTAGCAAATGTATCTGATTTGATACAATTTTCTTGATCGTGTGTATGTGCACGTGTGTAAATATTTTACAGCGAGTTGTTCAGCTGTTGTTTATGACGTGAATTTTGCAGGTCAGCTGGGCATTGGCGATACGAAACGTCGGGATGAACCTACGGAAGTTACAGCGCTGAAAGGTCACACTGTTATAGGAGCCTCTTGCGGCCGTAATCACACGTTATTTTTGACAAGCCGCGGTATCGTATTCGCAGCTGGAGACAATAAACTGGGCCAATGCGGTGTCGGGAAATCCGACGCCTGCATTGTCTCTGCCACTAAAGTCAAGTACTCTGGCCCGCCGATAGTGAAAGTAGGATGCGGCGCAGACTTTTCAATGATCCTAGACATTAAAGGCGGCCTGCACTCGTTTGGAAGTCCAGAGTACGGTGCACTTGGCCATAACACAGACGGGAAATATTTTATAACGAACACGAAAATGGCATTTCACTTTGAGAAAGTGCCTAAGAGAATCGTTTTGTATATTGAGAGAGCAAAGGACGGCCACGTCACGCCGTTAGATCGTGTTGAGATCACGGACTTTAGTTGCGGGCACTATCACACCGTGGCGATCGATAGCAAAAACCGTGCGTTCTCCTGGGGATTCGGAGGTATCGGTCGTTTGGGTCACAACGAACAACGAGATGAATTAGTGCCTCGTCTAATCAAGTTTTTGGAACCGCCTACTCGCGGCGTCAGAGCTGTATACTGTGGCAGTACTTACAGCATTGCCATTAACGTTCACGGATCAGCTCTAATGTTCGGACAAACGAAACGTACAGGAGAAGCGAACATGTATCCGAAGCCGATCCAGGATTTGTCCGGTTGGGAAATTAGATGTGTCGGATGTTCTCAGACTAGTGTAGTAGTCGCAGCTGATGATTCGGTTATCGCTTGGGGTGCTAGCCCTACTTTCGGTGAATTGGTAAATAATTATGTGTATATGAATAAATCTTTTTTAACAGAGAAATCATTTACAGACTTTTGGAAACTAAACTTCCTCTTCTTCGATGAATTGCAGGGTTTTGGCGAAATGCGTAAGTCCTCGACTACTCCAATGGAAGTGAAAGCGTTGGAAGGTTTGTACATTACTGCCGTTACCTGTGGCCTCTCTCATACCCTCATGATTTGTCGAGACGAATCCGAAGAAGAGAAGGTTAAAATCAATAAACTTCAAGTTTATTCCGTTTAAATCGCATAAGTTCGATTATACAAATACTAATCGAATTGCCTCGCGTGTCGAGGTATTTGGAAATTTTTCTATACTCATTGCAATCGTTACTGCATTTAAAGGAACAAGAAAAGAAAAGAAAATCAATTTGTAATGAAAATGCGTTATCACCTTTAATTAAGCCAAGTTGCTTTAAATAACTCAAAGGAAAGATTGAAAGATCTGCGAACAATTTATTAATAGACTGCGAAAAACGTCCATACAAAATATAGACTTAATGTTATTCTCTACTTTGTACTTCCACTTTTACTTAATAATATGAAGAAAAGTTTACCATAATAGGGAACCCCATTCTGTTAGTAGCTCAGGATATATAGACCAAACGTATAGATAACGAAAATATATTTTGATACTTTGCTATTTTATTGAAGTACTCTCTCTTTCTCTGTGTCTTTAACAAGAACGGAAATAGTTGATACGTATGAAGAAGAGTGCTGGAAACTGAAAAAAAGATATCTTATGAATTTAACGAATACGCATTTACGTTTATCACTCATTTTAACGATACAAACATAAATAGCCTATATCATTGATTCATTACAGTAGTACCTGAATCATTAAATCTGCAGAAATCATTTTTATATTCTATGTACAGGGACATTTTAAATGCAATTATACAGGGAAAAAAAACGGATTTAATGTTTTAAATGGCTGTTTTTATGGTGAAAACATAGAAAATGTTTTATAAATTCATTTTTGTGTTCAAGTGTGAAACTTGTTTTAGCCAGTTAGACAAGAACAATGCTTTTTTAAAAACCAGCATTGTTTATCATACATTTTAAACTAAGGATTGTTTGACAGTTACATTCGACAAAGAAAGTTTCAGTAAGAAAAAAGATATATATTGTTAATTACTGTATTATATAGGGTACAAGAGGATCTTTTAACGAATTTAAATACGTGATTTGGTCACTATATGTTATATAAACTCATGTATACGTATTATAATTAAGGCTATCCAGTAGTGAATATAATCGAAATTTTATATATAATTTTATTTTAGAACTGTTAACGTAATATAAAAATCCATATGAATTTAACGTACTGTCATACTTTAAAAAAGGACTGTAATTAGATTCACTGCCACAATGTATTTGGAGTCATTTTTATATTGCGATGATATGAATTTAATACTTATTCATTCCATTCTGTTCCACGTAATACCTTTATGGAATTACACTGCACCATTTTAATAAAATTGGAACAAATGTACAAGGCAAATTATAAAATAAACGAGATTTTTAAAGAATTTTTCAAAGATTCTTTTAAATATCTGTCTTTTATAAATATTTTTATTATTTGTTAAATTGCCCCAATACATTATTATCTGATACACTGATTTCACACAAACTGCATATTTCAGGAAATTCGCAACTTTCAAATTTTTTAAGTGGTCTCCATACACATTTCCAACATTGTTTTTTAATACGATATAATTTTTGATAACCTTTGCAAATATCGCAAGGAATATTTTTCATGGCGTCTTCATTCAGATTTTTTATGAGTTCTTCCTTTTCTAAACGTTTCTTCTCCTATTTTAAAAGTATTAATGCTTTACATTTTTAAATGTACACCGTACTGATTATTCCTAATAAAATAAAGCATTGAAAATTATTGCACATGATACTAACAACAAGTTTACGATCCATTTCTATAGTAGATAGTGCAATTAATTCTCGAAGATTGTCCTTTTTGGTTTTGGGAACATTGCTGAAAATCCATTGCAATAATTTATATCCCATGAAATGTATTGGGTCTGATGGCTTGTATTCTAGAGTCTTAGCCATTGCCCATGACAATGGCACCATAACGTTTTGTCTGTTGTAAGAAATTAAAGAATAAAAATGAAGCAATGAAATATATTGGACTTTTATCCTTAATGCAATCATCATTTACCTCAAGTAATCATTTCGTTGTGCAGTTAATTCATATACTGTTTTATTTTTTGCTAAAATATGACATTGACAAGCACATTGTTGGTAATATTCTGGTAAACTGGTAAAACTAGAACTGGTTCTAGAATTTGTCTTGCAGATTTCCTGCGTTATTTCTAGACAGCTATTGATTGGTTCCAATATAGTTAAACTGCATTCGCATATTAGTTCCTGTAAAAAATATTAACATACGCCATGAAAAATATTAACAAATGTGGTAAATAGAACAAGTTGAGTAATTATATTCAAACCTCCAAAATTGGAAATTTTTCTTCCATTGCATTAAGGCCCAAGTCAACTAACATTTGTTCAGTTTCTTCATCAATTCCATATTGTTCTACTAATTGTACGACATTTTCTTCTATTCCAATGAGCCTCAAAAATTCAATTATTTTAGAAGATGCAAAATTAACAGGGGATTGCCAGTTTAAAATTCCAGGAATATCAATGCCGCTTAAAGTTAAATGACGAAGAATATTTGGAGTTTGAAGTGCTACTCCGTGTACAATAATATTCCAACAATTCATATCATCTAAACCTGTAGATTTTAAATTTAAAATCAACTCATCGTTAAATTTAGTGGTCCACATTTCTTTGAACTCCAGACTATATGGCTCTACATTAAATTCTTTAAAATAATGAAGTTCACAATAACTAAGGCTGATGAGTCCTAGTTTCATTGCTTTTATGATGTTGTATATAGGCATACCTAAAAATGAATTAATACAATTATTACAATTTTTGTTTTAATTTATATCATAGACAAAAGACACCTTTCTCTCTTAATTCCTTTAAAACACGAATACTATATAAGCCACTATAGATAGAGATCAATAATCTTTTATCATTTGCAACATCAATAGAAATATTTTTCAATGCATCCGACTGCGCACGAATGCATTGCTTAAGTCTGTCTGTTAATAATTTCAATAATTTCTCTGTACTCCATGTTCCATATATTTGAAGTCCTTTACTAGTTAGCACGATATTTAATTTAGTTGTCTGTAAAATTTCTGTTGATGATGAACATGTTGAACATGATTCGGAGATTTTTCTAAAAATAATAAACTGATTTTAAGAAAAACATTCATTTCACAATTTAAAATTGTTTTAGATATATTGTAACTTTGTATACTTTTCATTATGCGAATATTTATTAAAATTTTCATAGCTTCTGTAGTAATTATTTAACATAATTGCTTCATTTCATTACATACAAATGAAATTAATTTTCAGGACATGACACATATGAATTGATTATTATGGATTATGAAATGATCATTCAAAGTCAAATATTTTATCAGGCAACTGTTTGTATAATGACATATCACATTATTTTATCATGATTAATATAGGAATTTATTTTATTCACAATACATTAAAATAATTTCATTGAATCAAACAATTATTGTTCATTCGATCATACTTAAAAAGTATCAGTATATAAAAGACAAAAGATTAAATAAACATATTTAATAGAATATCATAGTAAATACATATTTTTTTACACAAATAACGATATGTATTTTACCTATTTATTGTGCAGTAAATATTAAAATCATGATAAGTTATCATGACAGGAAAGAAAATACTGAAACTATAAATGCTACAGCAAAAACATATATAAACATAATTAAAATCACTGTGTTTGAGACATTACTAAAGTTTTCCTGATATTTATTAATTATTAAATTACGTGCATACGCATAATATATTTACATGAATATAAATTTTGTATTACAAATACCTATATAAAATTTAACTGTTTAACAAAGAATTAAAAGTTCAAAGCAAACTCTATCTTTGATACAAGATATTTCTTTCCCATAACACATACACAAAGCAATAATGTGTCATATTATTATTCACGTTTGTTTTCAAAGTTCTCACACTTCAATATCTAGTTTTAGACCATATTCAACCTATGATTTCTCTTGCAATTATCACTGACAGAATTTCATATTACAATTATTTAAATCAAACTGCAATAACAATTTGAAGGTCTATTATGTAGCTGAGTATCATCCGCCAATTGTATTCCTCTTTGACCTCTGTGTCTTACACCTCCCATATTACCATTACCATACGAATTAATAAGAGTATGTCGATCCCAAAGTCCAGGTGTTTGTATTATCTATAAATAATGTTAATCTATAAGACTTGACAAGTGGAGAAAAACAAAAAATCATCGTACCTTTTGTACAAGTTCCTCGAAACAACATTTAATTCCATCTGCTGTTTTGGCACTGCTTTCAATGTATAGGGTCTGGTGTCTTCTGGCAAACTGTAGGCCTTCTTCAGTGCTCACTTCTCTGTTTGGTAAATCTATTTTATTACCCACTACCATTTTAATGATGTCTGTCTTATTGCAATATGTATTCAACTCATTAAGCCATGTTTCTAATTTCATAAAGGTAACTCTATCCGTAACGTCATACACTAATATAGCACCTTGACCATCTCTGTAGTAACTAGGTGTTAAAGTACGAAAACGTTCTTGTCCGGCAGTATCCTGTAATTATTTTTCATAGTAACTAGGTGTTAAAGTACGAAAACGTTCTTGTCCGGCAGTATCGTTTAATTATTTTTCAGTATATTACATTGTTTTAATTAAAACATACGATTCTCTAATAGCTAACGTTAAAATAACTAACCCATATTGCAAGTTTTACTGTATTTCCATCAATTGTGACTTGTTTAGTTCTATAGTCCATACCGACTGTGCTTTGCATATTTTCATGAAATTCATCCTCGGTAAATCTAAGGAGTATGCTGTCAATAAAAATAGTAATATAAATGTAAATAGATTTAATTATATAATCAATATTCAGTTAACTTATATTTGCAATCAACTTACCTAGATTTTCCAACATTTGATTCTCCTATCATTAATAGTTTTAAGACCGTCAACACATCTTGATCCAGAACCATTGTTAATATTATATCACAGCACTCAGTCTAAATGTTATTTGTTCCTTTATGGCGTTGACACTGTTACAAATGAAATATAATCAATAAAATTTCAATCAAATTTTAATCATAAAGATTCAATTCCATAATTAAATGATTAAATTTCTTTGGAATTTGAAAAGTGAAAATAAAATGCTACAACAAAAAATAAAAAAAAAAGAATAAAATAAGAATTACATATTAATTATGTACTAATGAAAAGCACACAATAATTTATGGCTGTGTCACAGTATGACATATTCACGCAACTACTACATTGCACTTGATATTAATCACGGTGGAGAAATCGAATAACGAAACGAAAGTTCAATAAATCTTGTTTACAAAACAGCAGTTTCTTTTTTGATGACGAAAAGGTTACAGACCGACATTAATACTAGTCCGACTAGTTCTGACTTTCCCCTGAACCTTTAATGATCGCTCACCGTGAATATGTCACTCGGATCTAACGAATGATCTCATCGTTTCTTTACAACGCGTAAATGCGAAAAATTACGATGCACTATTATAGTGATGTGTATTCTGAATGGTGGTGAAAGGAACGTTGAAGCAATTATAATAGTTGTTCCAAAATAGCGTAGATGTCGTTTATGTTTGATTCTGACCAATTACGCAGAAGAGATAAAAAAAAAAATATTCCTAATAAATTCCCAACAAATGTAAATCAATGTCTCTCTCTATTGCGAGTCTAAAGCGAAATCTCTGTCGAAATTCGAACGAAACGAAACGAATATGTGTGATTTATACAAATCGTTCAAGTATTTCGTACGTAAGATTCGGACGTGTGGAAAGAATTATTTAAAATAAGACGACACGAGTCTAGTCATGAACAGATTCAAAGTTTCGAGTCATGAGCAGATCGCTCGGAATTGCGAGAATAGTCCTGTACGCTTGTACAGGGAGTGACCTAACCTCAACTGCGCGATACACGCTACATTATCGCGTACGGAAAGATAACAGTTTTATCGAAGATGTCAACCATCGAACAGGGTCGATTCTTAAGAGCATCCAGCTCGCGCGTACATTTATCGAACGACGTGGATTGATCGATATTCATCGATCGAGCTTGAGAAGGAACATAACCTCAAAAAGAGAGAACGAAACAAGAGGGAGGGGGGAAAAGGGAGAAAGAAACACAGAGAGAGAGAGAGAGAAATAAAGATGCATGGGATATGCCGTCGGTGAGTAATCGTCGCGAGTCGACTTTACTCGGGGTAAAGTACTCACCGAGACTAGCGGGAGCACTGCAGAGTAGCGTTCGAACGCATCTTCGCGTGACACGTCGAGGATCTAGGATAAAGTAAGTTTTCGTTCGCTATAGTGGCAGAACGTCGGGGCAGGCAAGAGAAAAAAAAAGATGGCCGCCGGTGGGCTGCCATGAACGGGCTGCGTCGCTCACGCTCGTGGAAATGGGACGTTGCGACACCGAAGTGTCACCGCAGCACCCGTGAAGTGTCACAGAGTGTTCGTCGAGTGACGTGAGGTGTTTTTGTTTTGGTCGATTGCCGCGGGGGCCGATCGTTCGCGATGGCATCGGACGGGTAAGAGAACGAAATCCGCTCGATTCTAGGGGGGAGAGTGGAAATACGTATACGTACGTGCCATTGCCGCGGTACACTCGCTATATTTCGCGGATCGATAGTGAATTTTTTTTTTTTCTTTTTCCCAGTGACCCGTCCCAGTTTTCTCGCGGCGAGAGCTGCGTTGTACTCGTCGTACACGAACGACAGCATCCTCTCCCGACAATTCAAAACAGTTTGTCAAACACGCGCGAGAGACTGGGTGGGTCTTTAAATTCAACGAGATTCGCTCGAACGTTTCTCTTTCACGTTCCTTCGCGTGTATGCGTGCACGAATCGTCCGAGTCATGTGCGCCTCGCGTATCTTCCCCTCCGTCTCTTTCGCCACTTTCGTTTTTCTCTTTTTTTTTTTGTATCTTTTTTTTTTTCTCTCTTTTGCTTTGTTTTTCCGTTCCTTTGTACACAACTGTGCGCGCCAAACGGATTTCTACCGCCTATTTCGGTCAATTAAACGGATAGCATGACATCAGACGGTTGCTCGTATTGCAGCCAGCATTCCTATCAATTTGTGGTTATGGGGGTGAAGGGAGGGGACGGGCGGACGGGGGGATGGACACCCTTTTGTTAACGACGAAAGTTTCCTCGTTTGCGAATGTTTCCTCTTCCCCGACGTATTTCTGCCAGTAAGGGCCGACAACGTTCCTCTTTTTCTCTTTCTTTTTTCATGGCTCGTAGATGGTTAGCACAGCTTATCTACGATATTTATTATCTGTGAAAAATAAACTTCGATAAGGCCAGTACCGCGTGCCCTGTCCCTCCCCCCACCGTGGATTTGGCAGAATCCTATCGATTAATTATTTATATCTTGCAGTTGATCCGACGCGATTTTGCATCTCTGTAAAATTCGTCAAAATTAAGCTCTCGATTTTGATCGTTTGTCACTTAGAACTTTTTTAAACGTTACTTCGTAATGTCCCCTCGATTTATAAAACATACCGCCACATGCATACACGCGTATATACATGCATATATATATATTTTCACTTTGCCGCACTATTTTTAGAGTTTTTAATTATAGTAATAAAAAGGAACAACAAATTTATCTTCGAGTGCACCCTACATGCTTTAATGACTTAATGTGTGCGCTAGTGATTTTATCAAGTTTAAATATCGCTCGTGAGATGTTTTTTTAATAACTTTGTCGTCCGCAGGACAGATTTTTTAAAATAAATCTTCCGGATCAGAGAGGGTCGTGAAATTATTCTTTCACGATAAATCATTTGTGTTAAATTTGTATTGCTAAATTATTATAATTAATATTTCTAAAATTAATTAATATTTCTAAAATTAAAAAAAAAAAACTGTGTAATTGCAGTAGAATGGAGTGGGTAGAAATTATAGAACCTCGCACCAAGGAGCATATGTATGCTAATCTCACAACTGGAGAATGTGTATGGGATCCTCCACCTGGTGTACCAGTGTAAGACATAAATATATATATTCTTTTAACATGCAGTTAATATTGGATTAAATTATAAAATCGACTTTCACATTAAGAAAAAATAATTAGTTGTCTAAAAGATAAAACTGTTTTTTTTTTTTTAATCTAATTAGCTTGGTGAAAGTCATCGTCACATAAGCTTTTCCTTTTATGATGTAGGAAGCATTTACAATTGACAAGATTTCTACTTGAGGCACATGTAGAATGTAAATGCTCTTTGCAACCTAAATTCAATAGGAAAGTTTTTAGTTCAAAGTAAAGATCAAAGTGAACAGTTTTAATTTAAAAAAAACTTTCCGAAAAAAAAATTATAAGAATAATTTGTTGTAGTCTGTACAATGTAAATCTATAATATGTAACATAGATATAAAAATAAGACAAATTTCTGTTACAACCTAATGATAGTTTTTCAAGTATTAGTAATTTATACTATTAATTAATTACATTAATTAATTTATCTTAATTACAGAAAAAAGACAGACAACAATCAATGGTGGGAATTATTCGATCAAAATACTTCACGATTTTATTATTACAACGCAACATCTCAAAAAACTGTGTGGCACCGTCCAAGCGATTGTGACATCATTCCTTTAGCAAAGCTTCAGGTAAGTGACTCACTTTGCCTGATAACAAATATATAATTTAGAGGGGTAGTGGTAAGACACTGAAGATGTATGCGACATTCTGCGAAAAATTAGGCGAGTCCCTTGAGCATTTGAAGTTTTGGATAATGATAAAAACTTATTGACATTGTGTATATTTGCTCACTGAACGTACCGTTTGATTTATTAGGGATACAAACTCTATATGTGCACAATGATTTAGAAGCTTTTCTTTACATCAGTATAGAGTCTCTGTAGGATGTTAAAGATATAAGTGAGCAAGCTGTCTGCTTTCCATACAGCTATAAATAGCTGTTTGTAGCTAGGAGAAAAAACTCTGGTATACATTATACCATGTTAGCAAGCATTTGAGAATCCTTTACATTTTGCTTTCTTACATTACGTTACGTCACATTTTTATTTCTTTGCGCGGATTAAAATTAAAACTTTCTTATATCGTACCAAATGACGGTTGTAATAAATAATAGCTGCTCGTAGGTGGTTGTTATTTATTTTCTGTTTTTATCGTTGACATTAAATTTGACTGAAATAATTGTAGAAATTTATTGTGCTGCAGACATTGAAACAAAATACAGAACCAGCAAGCAGCAGTGGAGCCGATACTCAGAAATCAACCGAGCCAAGAAAAAAAGAGTCCGTATCAACGCAGACACAAACTCCTTCAGTTAGTCGATTAACAAGGTTTAATCATCAAGAAAGTTCCAATTTATCCTCTTCGTTGGTAAGTCCTTCATCCTGCAGTCCTCTGTTATAAAAAAAAAAAAAAAGAAAAAACCATCGGCATGTAACTACCTTTTGTTATAGCAAAGTGGTAGTGTAAATAAAACTAGAACATCCAGTGTTGGCGTGGATCTCCAAACGTCTCCTCCTTCTCCATCTCCATCTTCAAGGCGGCATCATCATCATCATCACCATCACAATAACAGACATCACAGGCACCATGAAGTGCCTACAGCACGTCGTCAACATAATCATTCTCAAGACTCTGGTCGGTCTAGTGACAGTTCTGTCTCTCACAGCCGTACGTCCTTGGAATCGACTGGGTACCGGCTGTTGGATTCTCCGCATCGGCACCATCATCGTTCCGCCGCGCAAACATCATCGGCAAGTCAAGCACAATCTTCGCCAAGGCAGCACAGCGGCACGTTGGAAGCTAGGGGGCACAAGAGTGGCACCTTAGAAAGCGTGAAGAATCAGAAGTCAGTGCCGTTGGGTGAACCGCCTCCATTAGGTTTGTCACTCTCGACTAGTACTCCCCTATTTAAGAAGAAGATGTTCGTTGATTCGCAACGCGAGGGTAGGGCGGGCAATTTAGAGTTGGAAAAGAATAAAAATGGTAAGAATGTGAGTTAAATTTCATTAAGAAATTCAGATCGCGCCGTTTCTGTTCGAGGAGAAGGTAAAATGAGAAGGAAGCTAATTCAGTGTGTTTTGCTGCTGCAGGTAGAGAAAGTAGTAGAGGCTCGTATGGTCCTGAACCAAGTACTTCGCCGTATCGTGAGTCACTGATGGAATCTAGAATATTCAGGCAAGAGATGCCTCCGTACCGTCCACCAGAAGTTCAATTGAGTCATAGCTATAAATCGCAGGGTGAGAAGTATGGCTCCCTGGTGGAAAGCAGTAACCGTTATCATAGAGATAGAGAAAGAGAAATTCACCATAGAGAGAGAGTAAATAGTTTGGACAAAACAAACACTTCAGCCTTTTATCCAAGTTCCATGCATCCGCGTAATATGAATAAGCAAGATAATACTGGTAGTATAGGAAGACGGCATCATGGATGCTCGGTGTCGCTTTCGGAAGCGAATGTTAGGGACATGTACGGTGCAATGTTAGCTGAGAGAAATGATCCTTCGAAGAGCCTTGTCAGAGGTGCAGGCGTATTGAGCAATGCGTCGAAGCAAAGAAGCGTTGAGGTTCCAGAACGAGAAAGAGAGCGAGAGCGCGACAGGGAGAAAGAATATAGAAGGAATACCGCGTGTAACAATTCACTGGATCGTAAGTTAATTTAGAATTCGTTTCTTTAAAATTATAAGTAGTCGCCTGTATCTCGAGTGTTTTAATTCATTCTTTTTTTTTTTTTTCAAGCTGTGCCACAACCATTGGCTCGCAGTTACAGTTTTGTACAGCAACAAAAGCAGCAGCAAAAGTTGCAGCAGTTGCATCAGCAACAGCAACAGTCGAGGAGAAGAGATAGGGACGACGATTCTATGCACGAACGTTATCTTATCAGCCAGAGTCACGAGCAACCTAGGCAAAGACTTAGCAGTAATACTAGCAGTAGTAATAGCAGTAATAGCAGCAGCAACAGCGCCGTGGGCGAGGAGACGGAAGGGCTCACGGAAGCGGACGACAGTAAAAAGAAGAGGAGCAATGGTAATCCGAGTCCGCCTCCGTGTTTCTACGGGAATCTGTTATCTGACGACGATCACTTGTTGCCGCTTCAGCATTATATTCTTCAGCAAGCAAAACTCTCAGGTGCGACTTCGACGATGAAAATAGCTGTGACTGTAATCTTGAGAAACATTGACAATCTTTTGCGACTTGTGCAGGTTGTTACAAGTTTGGAGATCCGTTGTTGGTAGAAGAGGGCGATGATTCTTTGGACGAGGAAGGTGGAAGAGGCGAAGGTATCGGTGGTAGGGCCGACGACGATTCCGACGATCAATTCGCGGATGACGAAGCAGCGAGCAATCAAGGTGATTCCTCTAGTCAGGAATACCTCGAAGATCACTACGCAGGTTAGTCGTCCAGAGAGAATGATGGAAAGCTTGTTAAATTAAATTAAGACGTGTATATTTCGATACACTCAAGGTAACATTCGTATCGTAGATCTGGGTAATTACGATACCGCTGGATTAGCGACGTACTACAATACCGCGGACACTCTGACGAGGCCACAAGTACGGCCACCTTCGCCACCGAGTATGCCGTCGCAGGCGGAAACGAGAGAAACCGTGACAGTTGTTGCGAGACAGCCGCCAGTTCCACCGTCTGTCGCGATAAGTTCTGTTCCCGTTGGCAGCGTTGGCAGCGTTGGCAGCGTTGGCAGCGTTGGCAGCTGTGTCGACAACACCGACGTCGACGAGGCGAGACGAGACGAAAGTGCCGGCGGCGGCGGTGGCGGCGGCGACATCGAGAAATACGCACAAGACAATCTTAATCTGAACTGCGGACGCCCAAAGGGGCTGAGGTTGTTGTTCCGGAAGAAGTTCAGCGTCCGCGATATTCTCAGCTGGTCCAAGGACCCGATACCACAGCCGATGCTAGTGGTCGTTGACGGTGAAAAGTTACTGAAACGGGAGGCCTGTAATCTGTTTAGGCTGGTGCAAGTGTACATGGGCGATCGGAAAACCAACGTCGGAATGACGTTGGACAGCGTGGCCATGGACATTGTGAACACAGCGTACTCGAAGCCACCGTTGCGGGACGAGTTGTATGTGCAAATCTGCAGGCAAACGACGGAAAATCCAAGGAAGGAGAGTTTACGCAGAGGTTGGGAGCTGATGGCCGTCTGTCTGGCGTTCGTGCCGCCCAGCGCCACGTTCGAGCCCTATCTCGAAGGCTACATGAACAGACATCGCGATCCGAACTTTCAGTTCTCAGAGGTGGCCAAGTGGCCGATTCACGTGCAAGTTAGTCACTACGCGACCGTCGCCTGCCGTCGTTTACAACGAATTGGAGCACATGGCAAGCGGCAGCCTCGCAAAGCCACCACAGAAGATATCGATCAAGCGAGAGTATGTCCTTTCCTTATCTTCTTCGTGTTTCTTTGTCGAATGTCAAGTTCTTACGTCTTTCGTTTTTCATCGTAGATTCAGATCTTCCGAGCGTCCATGTTTGGAGCGACGTTGTCGGAAGTGATGGCGTTGCAGAGAGACAGATTTCCAAATCGAGAGTTACCATGGATACAAACGACGTTGACGCGTCAAGTGCTCGCTCGGGGCGGTATCCTGACGGAGGGGATATTCAGAGTGTCCGCGGACGCGGACGAAGTCAGTGCTTTGAAGGCTTGCTTGGACAAGTTCGAGGATGGCACGATTCTGGCAGCTTCGCAAGATGCTCACGCGCCTGCTTCTTTGTTGAAATTGTGGGTCCGTGAGCTTTACGAGCCGTTGATACCCGATTCCTTTTACACGGAATGCGTGTCGATGAGGCACGACGACGCCGAAGCTTCTGCAGCCAATGTCGCCGCGCTTGTAGGTCGTCTGCCCGATTTAAATCGTCGTGTTCTTTGTCACCTGATACGATTCCTTCAGGTTAGTATCAGCGTTACTTGCATATATTGTTAGATTTAAAAAGATATATATATATATATATTTTTTTTTTTTTATAACTGTAGGCATGTTTTTTTTTTTTAATAAATTAGCAAATCGTTTGTTTTGCGTTATGATCTTGAATTTAATGTCATAATTTTGAAAATTTATCGAGCTAAATTGAATTGTTCGAATTACATTCGATATAAGCAGTAAATAATGATGAGTATCAGAGATACGATACGATCCTTGTCGTTCAACTGTCAAAAGTAACAAATCGTCAGTCGAAATATGCACTTTTATTTGTTGGAACTTGCGACTGTTAAATTATCGGGATTGATCAAACGTTCAGCTCGTTCTGGGCTGAGGAGATCAATTGAGGCTAACGAGCCTCGCTGACGAGAAGTGACCTGGTTTCCCTTAGCCTCTCTTGTTTTCTTCGTTTGGAATTCACCGCGTATCGTATGAAATACTTGTTCCAGATTTTCGCCAGGCCGGAAGTCGTTGCCCGCACTAAAATGGACGCAAACAATTTAGCAATGGTGATGGCACCGAATATATTGCGCTGTACCTCGCAGGATCCGCGCGTGATCTTGGAAAATGCACGAAAAGAAATGGCTTTTGTTCGTACTCTTATTGAGTCATTAGAAACTGCTTGGGTCGATGATCTTCACTGACCATTCTATTGCGCGCTAGAAGAGAGAACGCTCTAGACTACTATGCCAAATGAATCCAGCTGTATATTCACGTGTATTGTTAGTTATTTCACAGTTTCTCTATTATCGTTTTCATTTTTTCTTTTTTCTTTCGTTCCTCCTCTTTTTTTTTCTTTTTTTTTCTCTCTCTCTGTCGTTATCACACACACACACACACACACACACACACACACACACACACACACACACACACACACACACATACACACACACACGCGCATACACGATACCCTTATCCATAGATCCGTGAATGTTCGTAATGGTAAATTTAGTGCTAAAGTCTTACCAAGCTAATCACCAAGTTTTCCCTGCTCCTCCTCGTTTCCCTATTTATTATTTATACGCAGATTATATGTTATACAGATAGAGATTATTAGATTATATTATGTATATCGCTATATATTCATATTATATATATTTTACCAATCCTTGTTACCGCGTTGAACAAACGCGGACGGCTTTTTTACTCGATCATTGTTGAATCTCGTGGATAAAACGAAAAAAAAAAAAAAAAAAAAAGAAAAAAAAAATCATGTGTTACCGTGTATAGCTGCACTCCGCGATGATCTTTTTGTATAAGCGACAAATCGACGTGTACAACGTTTATCGAGGAGTAAACATTGCAAAAGATTAGCAAGCTGTACCAAGTGTGTTTCTTTTCCTTGTAGCCTTTGAGAACATTACCTTTCTACGAAGAAAAAAAAAAAGAGATGAAAATGAAAGAGATTGTATTTTTCATCATTGAGCATCGTGATTGTTAATCGAACGTGGTGTCGTTACATAGCACGACAAGTTTATATTTTAACACCGAGTTATATATATATTATAAACTGGTTTTCAATGTTAAAAACGTTTTAATAGTAC
>KQ436240.1:74961-88308 GCA_001276565.1 Melipona quadrifasciata | reverse complement strand
AAACCGATGCCATAAACGGCTAAGAGATAAGCCTGCATGTTCATATAAATACAGCCACTTAGAGTCACTCATAGCGTGGCGCGGAAGAAACTTATGGGACAACCTAATATGTATATACGGTCAATAAATGCAGTAATAAATTTTTAGTTTTTAATAAATTTTAATAAATTAGCTACGACCAATTAAAAATTGGAGAATCTTCCGTATGAGAAAACAGATTGAGTATCGGAAAAAGATCGGCTCTTCGCAAGTCATCTCATTTTGCGAATAAAAATTTACTTCGATTAATTCGATTAATTTGAAATTTACCTCTTAGCCCTGCTGAGAAGAGAGAAAGTACAGTTCTAGTGTATACTGATTGGAGATTAGCGAATTTCGCTAATTCGTGAACACGCGCGAGATCAATCGATCGGCTTATGATTTTCCGACGACTTGCTACGATCACGATAATCTCTCGCGTGATGACTGCAGCGAGATTCGGACGAGCAGGCGAACTTTTGTTCACGCATTTATTATATTTTCATATTTATTATTATCATTAATGTTGCCGAAGTAAGAATCACAGAGATCGGTAGTTTAATTGATGTGGTGAATTGAAGGTTATGGCACGGCGCGAAGTGAAATGCGCTTAGCGAGCAAGCGTTTACGAAAGTACGAAAGTGTAGTTTGCAACGTGTTGCACCGGAATTTCTCGTTATTATTTCTCGATGTTTTTTAAATATGGTTGTCGAAGCAAGATTTTTCTTTTCTAGCAGGGAATTTCGAACTTTGAAAGTTCGGGAGTTTCGGAAAAGTTTTCGAAAATTGACAAATTTAGAAAAATTTGAGAAAAGCAGGTTCGAAAAGTTGAGAATTTTCGGTGGAAATTTGGGGAATTTTGACAGTCTAGAAATTTGAAGAAAAGACAGATTCGAGAAGCTGAGAAGTTCGGTGGAGATTTGGGAATTTTGACAGTTTAGAAATCTGAGAAAAGCGGGAGAACTTGGGAATTTGGCGGTTTATAGAAGAATTTGACGGGAAATTTGAAACTTCAGAGATTCGAAACTGAGGAATTCGTTGAAAATTCGGAACTCTGAGAGTTTGAAAATTTGTAGGAAACGAAAATAAGACGATAAGACGATTGAGAAAATTAAATTTTTGAGAAGCGCTGAAAATTTGTGAGCTTGGACTATATTGCAAGTCGTTGAAATTTGATCACACTTGTAACACTACTGGATTAAAATCTTTCTGATTGCGAGAAAAATTCAGTGAAGGAAAAATTTCATTTTCAAAGAAAAATTTATATTGCTCTGCAGTCAGTCTCTCTCTCTCTCTCTCTCTCTTACTTCCTCCAGAATCTTTTGATCACTTTCTAGTTCAAAGGATCATCGAGATAGTAAGTAAGTATACGGAACAACGCGTTAGCGTCACGAAAGATTTCATTTAAGAACGATGCACGCTGAGTTACGATCGATACTCGGCGATCGTGAAACGAGTTTCCACTTTCCTTTTCGTTTCGCGGAGACATTTTATTTAATTAAAATTAAAATTAAAAATGGTCTTTCATTTTATACAGAAGAATTTGTTTCATGTTTGTCTTTTTCACGCTTTGTTACAGTGTAGCACGATTGTTTCAAACTTTATTCAAATGTAGTTTCATTCGTATCTTCCCGTCTTTTTTTCCGACTTGGCTGAGAAAGTAATTTCTTGGAATTTTTAATTAAAATTAAAATTAAAATTAAAATGAAATTGAATTTAAAAGAAACCAAAGATAGTACAATTTAAATAAATAATTTATCAAAATTAATTTATTACTTATTTATTTATTTGTTAAAATTTTCATTTCACGGATTCTTTAACATCGTAACGGTTTGCTTTTCATTTCTCGATATTCTAAAACACTAGAAAACTAAGAATCAAGTAGAGAAACCAGGAAATTGCCTCGCCAGGAAAGATATTCGTTCGTTCAAGAAGTAAAGACATTTGTAACAAGATAAAATTGTTGCCATTTGAACCGTGCAAAATCGGAAATTATCTCCTTCCTCGATGGAAAATTACTTGATGATCAAGTTTTTTCAGTCGAGGAAACGCGAGAGGATCGTTGCTTCCCGCGCGGATGCATTAGGTCCGATGCGCACGAGCGATGCACGAGAGAGATGCAAGTCGAGTCATCAACAAATCAAACTGGAACTACCATTAACAATAATGTGATCAAAACGATCAATTTATAATTTCTGTTACATATTTTGTAGACGTAAAACAACGCAGTACTTTTAAAGATTTGGACAATTTTTCGTCTAAATATATAAATGAAAACTTGTATGTTTATGTAATATATATCATTATATTGTACATAAATAAATAATAATAAAATATATATTATTATTATTGTATATATATAACACATAATATTTTATTATAAAGTTTCTCTATTTTTTTCTTTTTCTTCTCAACTCTGTCTCTGATGGTAATGTCATGCTTTGATCGTCGGTAGTTCTGTTACATAAAATTTTACTCGCGTCAACGGCAGTAAATCATAATAAAACGTGTAAAATAAAAATAAATAAATATCCCGGAATGTCGTTAATTCCTTACAAACTCGCGAGATACCTCAGCGTTCCAGGTACGTAAATTGCGTTTCGAGGAATTAGAGTGGCCAGACGAAGAGTCTAGAATCTTTCGATACACGCACGCCTACGTGGACGTAGGCATGTCTCTGGAGAAAGTACGAAACACTTGTTACTAACTCGCCTGAGCCTGGCTTTAGAGAGGCCTTTCCTCGCGAGGAAATTGGAAAACCTGTGCCGATTTTCTGCAATTTCTTCGTTCTCTTTAGACGAGAAGAAAGAATCCTACGTCCTCGACGAATAATTTCATAACTTTGACGGATCAACTTTAATTTAAATTAACTTAAGATTATTATTATCGAACTTGAATTGCGTTCTAAAGAAATTCCGCATTATTTCAAATAACAGAAATCGAATCTTTATTTTTCCGCAAAGAAAGAAGTATTCTTAAATTTGTGACAATGGAAGAAGAACTTTAGTTGCTCGAAAATTTAACTTCAAAATTGATCAGCTAAATCATGGATTAACGTGAAACGGTAATTATTTTTATTCCACAAACTTTTGCACTTTGAAACATTTCATGCAAATTCGTACTTTGCGATTAATGCTTGCTACTCGTGTCAAATTAGACAACTGTGCATCTTGAGTCAACATTTATCTCGTACGATTCTTGTTTCTGTTCGAAATACGATCGTTACGTAAATTATTGAATGCAAATATATATATATACATCTTGGGAATACGCTTGGGAAAATAGGAAAAATTGAAACGTATCGAAATGTAACCGAATGGCTATTGTTTGGTGATTGTTAGCTCGCCAATTTGTAGATCCGTGTTTCACGATTGCAGATATAATTTTCCAAGAGTTCTCTGCGAGATGTTTAGAGAAATCATAATTTTTTTTTATTAAATATTCAAGATAATAGAAGACATTTGTTTCATGCTTATCGTTAGATTATTATTAAGAATAAATGAAAAGTTTGATTTGACGAATCTAGAAGAGAAGTTTGATTATAATCTATAAGATCATTCGAAATGAACTATCGTAATCTAAAGATATTAACTACCAATTCTGATAATTATTAAACATCCTGATGCTTTGATTTATGTATAGTAACTCCGGATTGACAAAATGGCAAATTGTCGTGATGATTAAATCTTGTTAACATTTATAATAAACACGCGATTAGAGAAAATTGCATTGTCTTCAACTTAGAGAACAAAAATTTACTAGCACTGGCTCGTTTACTAGCATCGTTTCGTTCGTATGTCAAAGATGACAAGAAATTAAACGTAATTTAATCTTTCATATTAAATATAATTCAATGTAAAAATGATTATATTTCATTTATGTATAATTACAACAACTTGTAATGAATAATAACTCATTAATAATAATAATAAACAATTGATAATAAATTAAATTATAAATAATAACAAATAATATTTCATCGAAATTTCTAAACACAAATTTTAAATTTCACAAAAAGTTACATCTGCCCATGGCTACGTACAATAAATGATAAATTACGAAATGTTTCAATACGCGAAATTTCCGACCGATCTGATATTTGGAATATGTTGTCGGACTTCTAAAAAAAGTTGCACCTACCCACGCGAAACATTATTCAACGTCGCTTGCCACGCGCTTCGAAATATCCTGTGTTGGCCAACTGCGTTTTGAAAAAACTGCGCCAGAAATCCAACGCGGTGCTATTTACACCAGCGATCGACATCGTGCCGCGAATTCGAATGTTCATCGAATGGGAGGATTGCTGCCCCATTCGTGACACGAATGGACAAGCTGTTTTACCTATCGATCGTGTTGTGATTCGATCCAGATCAACGGTATAGTTATCAGGGTCAGCTGTTGGCGCGTTTGACGCAAGAGAATGCGTTTCGTGTTTTTAATGTTGCGTTACTTAGAATCAGTGCCCTCTCGATGTGAATAATTCCCGTTTCTGAGACGATTTATATAATTCGCGATTTATATAATTGGACTTTATACATATCCTTCCTGTTATCCGTTATTTCTTCGTTTCATACAATGGGAACTCACGTTCAGACAAATGATAAGAGGGACATTATGTAACTTGAAAAACACATGTTCACACGTTCACGTGAAAATACTTGTTGTTATACCCATTATTAACAAAGTTGCTAGATTTTAGAAATTAATGTTATTGTATCTACACAAATTGTATTCAAACTAGTATTTAATTAACTAATTAGTATTATTAATTGTATTTAAAAGGATTATAACCATTATTTGGAAGTCTAATTTATATTAAAAAGTCATTTATTACTCCTACTTATTCGTAACTAACTCATTAACCCTTTGCGTTGGCAACTGGTTCGCGGACCATAACGAGTGACCGAACCGTGTACAATAACCCGTCGCTTTCTTTTTCTTTTAAACTCGTCGGTGTGACGTTACTGGATAGAAATTATTAAAAAGTAATATACTTATTATTTGTTTTGCCTGGATTACATTTACATATACTTGAAACTGAGAGAACGTTGCAATTTGGGATAAAAAATTCTCGACATGCGTGGCAGGCTTCCAGCGCAAGAGGTTAATTCGAAACTGTTCCTCGAAGCAAAGAAATATCGTGTCGAGACGAAGTTTTAAGAATCAGTTACACGGATCGGCAATCACTGAATTTCAGACATGTCCACATCAGAGCGAGAGCGAGAGCGAGAGAGAGAAAGAGAGAGAGAGAGGAGACAAAGATTTCTAATTTCTCCGGTTACGAAAAGAGAGACACTCGTCGAATTGTTCGGATTCGGTAAAAATCGCGGAGGAAAGCATTAATCAGCCGATGATCGTGCATTCATCGTGACTGTTGCTTTCACCCGGTGTGCGTGCACTCGGTGTATTTCGCTAGGCCGAGCTTATGTATGTACTGTTACC
This sequence comes from Melipona quadrifasciata, assembly GCA_001276565.1. Taxonomy (NCBI): domain Eukaryota; kingdom Metazoa; phylum Arthropoda; class Insecta; order Hymenoptera; family Apidae; genus Melipona; species Melipona quadrifasciata. The sequence goes on along the minus strand of KQ436240.1, from coordinate 82,848 downwards.
TCCTCTAAACCATCTATTAAGTCCTTCGTTCACCGCGAACCTAACGCGGAAGCGTACCACACACCACTACACACACGATCCCCGCGATTCTCTTGATCTCGCGGCCCTGACACTGACACTGTCGATTCAACTCAACTACATATAGTTACTTCCATCGTGCTTGAGAATTATATATTGAACAATAACATATTAGGTAAATATGATAAATTGAATGTTGAATGTGAAAATCTTTGCAGTGCACTGACAGCTAACTAAATTTCGCGACGTATCTTTCACGTGTAATTACTACATATTTGTAAATATATTTTAATTGTTAATAATTTACAATATATTTTAAATATAATACTTTTAATATGTTTGATATATTAGATTAAATATATTGTATTTACAATATGTTTTATATTTCGGTATTTCTATATTTTAAATATTCTCGTTTTTCGAGCCTTCACAATAACAGTGTACGCATCAACACGGATTTATCCTGTCTCAACAGTGCACGTTTCATATTTCTGTTGTGATTTAACGAAGCACTTGCGCAATATTTCATATTCTTCTGATTTTCGTGGAAATTTAAATTTACATTTATTGCTGATAGAAATATTTGATGATAGATGTTGGATGCATTCCAATCGATCTCAAAAAACATATAAATGTATAAATAGAGGCTTAAATATATAAACAAAAGCTCTATAATACGTATATATAAATAGCTCTAAAACTACTATTTTACTTGCAACGTACTCTTCGTTTCTATTCCTTTTCAACAAAAAACTACTTCCACTTCATAAATCGACAAAAAATCCAGTCACACAAAGACGAACCAGAAAGACCAACGCAAAAATTGAATCTCCAATTAATTCAACGAAAAAAAAAAAAAGAAAGAAAAGAACTTTACTCACATTTTCAAAGTTCGTCTATCATGTCACGGGCCCTCACGTGTCCCTCGATCTCATAATGGTCCTCGATCGGTGTGCCAGTTTCAGGAAACAGGAAACAGCTTCTCCAGGAGCCTTCCAGAGCCAAACGAAGTCTCTCACATTGCAACAGACGGTTCACTGGAGGTAACACTGCTGGCAAGCTTCCGTTTTCGTTTCCCCGTGCAATCAGCGAAGGTTGACAGACAGATCTTGGCGACGACGTCGAGGGACGCGGTAGAGATCGATATCCGAGCGACTTGTGTCGAAGTGATGCGACACGGTGAGAGGCCGGCACTCGACTGAACTCGGCGGTGCTCGTCCCCGAAATCTCGTGGTTGCACCACCACGTTGCTCGTTCTTCAACAAATTGGTGGGGGATTACAGGTAGATTGGTCGGCGTGGTAGGCTGTACACACACGTACACACACATACAGGTTGGTCACAGCTGGCTGAAATTCCTCGACCTTGCTTGGAATTCGTCGATTTCCTACATCGCGGCAGTTTCCCTCGCAGATTTTCGCTTTTCGAAAGCCAACACGTTGCACGAGGAGCATTCTGTTTATCGACGATAATCAACTTTAAATTGAGAATTAATCGATAATTTTGTGTGGCAAATTTGATGGACTATTCAGCATAATTATTTGGTAACTTTTAGAATAGAAATTAATCAATAATTTTGTCTGGACTGTTTAGTAATTAATAATTTTGTTTGGAAAATTTGACGGACTATACAGTCCAATTATTTGATAACTTTTGGTCGAGGAAATATTTTTGAGACATCCACTCTTTTAAATTTTCAGCGAAATCAGTTTCCTTTCGATTTCTGGAATTTTGTCGCAAACTCTTCGCAAAGGCTGCCTTTGAAGTATAAATTCAACGACCTTGGTTGACAAGATATCCTGCTTCCTCTTCCTACTCGAAGACCAGGAAACACATTGTTTAATACGTTCTCGTACGTATCTTAAACTAATGCGTAATACTATATATTTATATTACGTATTCAGGGAACATACCTTCCAAGCAATTGTAATGCAATAGTTCAATAAGAACAGGTGTTTCGTCTTTGCGAGTAGAAATAACAATAAACAGGTTAGTTTGGATCAAGTAGACAATCCAGATATACAGGGTGCCTTGTAAAAGAACATATCATCGAATGTTCTTTTGAGAAAATGCCAGAGAGACACAAAGAAAATATTGAAATATAATACAAGGAAGCATAATAGAGTAACGGTTCACAATTACATCACGTAGTGAGGCAATTAATAATTGTACATACATCAAATAATAATGATTGCCCAAGTCTCAAGCGTACAACTTTCTCGGTTTTATTATACTATTGGGGAACGAAATTCATTGCGATTTATTTTCATTTGCCGCGTTAGCAGTTCCGCTCGCGTTTATTTTAACGCGTCATCATTTCTGTGGCTATAGTCTTTTGCAAGTAGATATTTTCCGTAAATTACTGAAATTTATCAGACTTTTGTTCCATTAATTTGATGAAGAATAAAATATCACCTCTCTTTGAGATATATATTATATTAGTCTGCGAATTTCAAAAGTAACAATATTTAACAGAGAAAACAATTTTCTACTCTTATTGCTGGAATTCTACTCTTTTGATACTTGATTGATATCGTTGAGCCATTGGAGACGATAATAACTTGTATGTTAATAACAATTTGAATTTGTATCCTACTATTAATTTTTAATAATAACTTTGTACTTTAATTCTATTTTATCATACTTTATTTATTACTTTGATTATATAATATTTTATTATATTTATTACTATTTTATTATATTTTATTACTATAATGCAAACTGCAAAGTTATTATCAAAATTTTATTGATTCAACTGAAGTAACTCCAATAAAAATCCTCAGTCAATCGTTCCTCGAGTGTTTCTCTCAACTTCTTGCCAAGCTGTGCATCCTCTGTGACTTTCGTACGTTCTTCTTTTTTCTTTTTCCTTCGAAGCTCGATGCACTCTTCAGAGCATCGCCCATCGATTCACACAGGAGGAATCGCCGTTTTGTTTTTACATAATAGTCGGGCAGACTCCGCAGTCGCCATAAACTAGAAATCGCGTGTAATTGAATCGAATAAAATCGAGCGGAGAGCACTGGACTTTCTCTCCGGATCACGTAATAAGCCCGAAATATTATACTCGCGCTCACGTATGTCCGATGTTATGTCATCCCGCAATTTCTTTTTTTCCCTTTTTCTCCCCTCGGCGTCGAAAGTATTACATTTAAAAATTACGCCGCACGCTCTTCGTCTCGCTTCTCCTCATTGTCAGCGGAGGGACGACAACGCCGAGCTCTGTGATTGATGTTCACTTTCGACGTAGTTAAATCGTCGTAGTGTAGACGAGATCAAACGAAACGAAACGAACCGAGTGACGAGAGAAACGGGCAGAAAGATGCATGAATTATTAAAACGCACGCGCTTGAATAATGTAGCTCGCTTTGTCAGGCTCTTTAGAAAATTCGAATAGTAATTGGAATAGAAAGTTCATCGTTGATATTAGTGGAAATTTATGAAATGCACCATCGTCAATATGAATTCAAGATTTGTAAGAATATTAGAATATCATAGAATATTGATTATATTATTTATACATATTTATATATTATTTATTATATATTATAATTGTAATTTATACAATATAATGCAATTTCAATTATAATCCAATTATAATTATAATTCAATTTTTGTCTTTCACAACAATATTTAATTTAATATTAGATTTTCAATTTTCAGTCAAAAGTTTAGAGCAAAAAAAGATTCTAATGCTACGTTTCTTCATTCAGTTTGCTCGATCGCAACTTTATCCGACTCTTGCCTCATTCATAAATCATTGAAAATTCGAATAGCAATTGGAGTAGAAAGTATTATACTTGGTTGATATTCATGAAAATTTATAAAATGTACTATTGTCAATATTATTGAAAATTCACGAACAGAGTAACTCAATTACAATTATAATTCAATTTTTGTCTTTCACGACAGCACTTAATTTAATATTGGACCTTAATTCCTTTCAGTCCAATAAAACTTTCAATTTCCAGTAAAAAAAGATATTCCAAGGCTACGTTTCTCTACTCAGTTCGATCACACAACTTGAGGAACATCAAACTCGATCGCCTCAATTTATAAATCACCTTGAGCACAGATATAGAATATAATTGCAAGATTGTTTGAGGGATGCCGTCACTGCTCGCATGAAAGCGGCCGCCAAGGTGAAAGAAGTGCTTTACGCTGGCATAATGACGGTGAAAGGAAGCTCCGTCGTTGCTCCACGCCGGAACCAAAGGCTATTATTCCAACGACCAGCGAGGAAGAGGTGACAGAGACAGACCGCGGAAAATCGTTCTCGCGACGTTTCTAAAGGTCGCGTTTTTCCGCTCGAGCGACGTCGCTCGCGTGCGCTTTGACAGAGCGAGTCTCTGAATTCAACCGCCGCGATGAGACTGTTACCCTAACGGTATTGTTTCCTTTCGGATAAATTACCACGTACGAGCCTTCGCAGCGTACGAAGATTGATACGTTTTGCTCGAGGATGAAAGCTGAGATTTGCATGCAGAGGCAAACGTTGGTATGCATCGTGAGAATTCCAATTGGAGAGTCGTTTCATTGTTCATCGCTTTTCTCGACTCTTTTGTAATTTTGTCTTGGTGACTTCTTTGGTTTACGCTTGTGGGACTTTCTGTTTCTTGCGATTCTTCCTCTCTTGCGAATATGTGAATGATTAATCAACTTTCAATAATTCCACGAGTATTATAATTTTATTTCTTAGCCTTGAGGTGATAAAATTCCCCGTTGAAGCTAACAAAGGGTAGCTGGTGTCATCTGTGACACGTAATCGGTAATTGATTAGTTAATTTAAATATCGCTATGTAGTAGCACTAGCTTTCAGAGAACAGCGTCCAATCGATGAAAGTAAGATGAAGATCTTTGTCTTGCTTATCGTCGTCCATCTGCCTCGCTTATTTTTCGAAGAAACTACTAAAACTAAAGGATATGGATCGTTACGAAAAGGTGTAAATAAAATAAATGTCTAAAAAGAAATAAACAGCAAGAAAACGGGAAAAATAATTCATTTACAACAGCGACAACAGTTGATTTGAGTTCTGCTTAAACTCGTTTACGTGCAAGGTCAATCGAAATTTGTTTTCTTCGTTTTGTTATAAAAATCGCTTACGACAGACTACGAGATTCGTTTCACTCGGTCAATATTTCCACTTCCACTCGTACAAAGTACATAACCCAGAAGACTGATTGAGATTTCAATTTTTGATTCGTTGAGCTTATCATTGCATTCGTAGAAAGGGACGTCTACGTCGAAACCACGTTCAGACGCTCCGGGATCTGACAGTTGTCGGTGGTGAAGATTTTCGGCTCGTTGGCGACCAGAGTTTTCGTTTCGTCGGAGCACACGGTGATCCTAGATTAAAACAGAGAAGAGATTCTCAGTTTAAAGTTGCAAATCTAATTATTGAGATTGTACTTGAAGAGTTTGGTCACCTTTGCCATTGATGAGACTTCAGGATACGAGGATAATAAGGTAGAGCGTATATAAAATTATTGATCGTCGAAAGTATCACGTACCCGTGAGCGGCCTCCAAACTCTCGATGCTCAGCGAATCGATGTAGACGCGAGGCGTGTGCAAAAGCCTCCACGTGAGCGGATTGAAAACAGAAGCACGATACTCCCACGAGATCTCCACCGCTTCCAGCTTGCCGACCACGTCGCCAGGCAGCACCACGGCGTGAGTGCTGCCTGGCTCGTAGTACATCGACTGAGAGCTCAGCGGCATCCTCTCCGACTTCTTCCCGTTTTGTCCGATGGCCTTCACCGCGAAAGTTCCGACCTCGCCGCCGTGGTCGAGGCTCTCGTTTGTCTTCGAGACGTTGATGACGATTTTGTAATGACCTCCTGAAATGAAATTAACGAATGGTGTCGCGAGTGCGAGTTGCACGAAAGGAAAATCATCAATCAGAGGAGAGGATACCGACTGCAGAATGGCTTGGTGGATCCAGTCATCAGGTAAACGGACGCGTGGTAGTTCCCTGGTTGCGCGTCCAGCCCGAACTTGGGACAGTATTGGTTCGTGCAGTCGAAGCAGCCACCCTCGAGGAACTTGTCCCAGGAAACGCAAGGGACCGTCAGGAACGGGCAGTCTGTGTTGATGCTCTCGATGAAGTACTCGTAACTGCGGATGTGATTGCAGCTGACGAACCTCCTTATCCCTGGAAATTAATAGTTTCAGCTTTACTCAAAGAGGCAAATGGTCGAATGACAAATTAGACCGCGGATTTTTGGTAGATATGGAATTTTGTTTCTAACCGTGTGTCACAATAATTGTTCTATGCGTATGACGCATAAAAATCCACAGTTGTACCAAATAATAAATTATACGTGAAAATAATGTTGCACGTGGAAATAATGTAATAAAAGTAACGCAACGAAATAAAGATGTACGAAAACAATGTAATAAAAATGACATAATAAAGTGTAAAATGTATGAAAATGAGGTAATGTAATGTAACAAAGGTAACGTGATAAAATAAAGATGTATGGAAATGACGCGAGAAAAGAGAGGCGGAACTTGCCGCGAAAGATACTGCCATGTTCGAGGGTGATGGAACTGAGAACACCCTCGTTGCAACCAGGCTGACTGCGGCCACCGTTCGGATAGAAATCGATGTGCCCGACGGGCTGGGTGATGCCGAAACCGCCGCTGATAAAAGGATTGCAATCGGTGTGGACGGCGGTGACGAACGTGGCGTCCGTTGGATCGAGCCGAACCATCGTCGACGTGTTGCTGAAATGCGGCTCGGCAGGATCGAGGCCTTGGAAACAGAGAAATCAGACCTACGTGAGAAGCTTCGAACCTCGAACGTATATCACGTTGCTGCAACGTTCCACTCTTTTTTCGTCGTTCGACCACCACTCTCCATTCAAATTCGTTTCTTTTCAGTTCGATTTCGTACATCGTAACGTGCGAAAAATAAATTACAATTACAAGCCTGAATATGGAAGGAGCGTTTCCAATCTGAAACCTCGTACTGTTTAAAATAGAGGGTGGCCATTGAAAAACTAAAGGATTTGAAAAAATATATTATTTTATATCATTAATCATAACTTGTTCATTTTCAATTTTTTTTTTTTTTGTAAGTTATGTAGAGCCCTTGGAGATTAAAAATATTAGGGTGTCTCATAAGTTTCTTCCCTTTTTTTGATGCGAAATGAATACACGATATTTTTTGTTTAAGATGGATTTATTATGTTATATATGAACCACTCTGTTCTATAACCTTCTTCCATCTCTCAGGAAGCCTCATTATGCCCTCTTTCCAAAATTGTTTAAGTTTACTTGTAAAATATTCATCTAGGTGCGTTTTTATTTCGCTTATGGATTTGAAAGATTTACCACGGAGAGAATTTTTTAAGGAGAGGAACAAGTAGTAATCGGATGCAGCAAGGTCTGGGGAGTATGGACCCTCCTTTACGACAGTGCGTTCGACAATTTTGCAATTTTTCTCTTTGACGGGAAAAGTGTGCAGTATTCTGGCCGTTTTTCTGCTACTGACTGCTTTCAATTGATCCAATTGATTGCAATATTTGTCAGCATTGATCGTATCATCTTGAGGAAGGAGCTCGTACTACACCTTTCCAGTTCCACCAAATGCACAGAAGAACCTTCTTCGGATCAAGTCCAGGCTTCGCAACAGTTGAAGGTCTATTTTCCTTGGACCAAGTGCGTTTTCGATGCACATTTTGGTATAAAATCCAAGTCTCGTCTCCAGTCTTTAGCAAGCCTCTTTAAGAAAGGATCCCTTTCATGTCACTGGAGAAGCAAATCGCACGTAGAAACGCGGTTCATAAGGCCGGTCTCCGTCAATAAATCTCCGTGTGGAACCAAAACTTCATATCGATTCGCATATCCTATCTTGATTAAATGCT
>KQ436240.1:57670-74495 GCA_001276565.1 Melipona quadrifasciata | reverse complement strand
TTTTATATCGTTCAGTGGCCACCCTATAGCAAGCAGTAACCATCGACGACTTTCCTTCCGCGGCTCGATCGACGTTTCATTTATTATCTCGGCAGACGGAAGAATCGTTTCCGTCAATTGCGCAACGTGGATGTAACGCGTACGTAAGTACCTGTTTTATTATGCTCTCCGAGGAACAAAAGTGGAACATGAAAGTACGGTAGTCCACGGTTGTTCGCGCAAGCACCCAAACATTTCTGTTTAGATATTTCATGATTGTACGATGACGTTTTACGACCGTATTGCGTGTTCCGTTATGAACGTTGGCGATATCGCGATAGTCTCGCATCTGAACTTTTGCTACTTAAAAATATTTACCCGGACTAATCTACTAATCATACTTATGATTACACGCACGATGATGTTCCACAGCCGCATTGTGTGCTCTACGCTGATGATATTGCAGTAGTCTCGTGTCGCGTTTGAACTCAACTGACTTATTGTTAATCAACCGAATAGGAAGATTTTCCATTTTGTCCCTTTTTTTTCAATTAGTCTTGAACTGCAGTTCAACTTTGCAACTCATTGGCTACTTTTTCTGCTTTAAGACACAATTATAGCGTATACAGTTATGTAAAAACATTTAAGCCTCGTCACCCTTCTCCCCCAACCCTCTTACCCCATTTCCCTTTCAAACACGCATCCACCATCGCGAAGCTACTTCTTACCCCTACGTGCTCCCTTATTCCCTCTGTTTACTAAATCTTGTCTTCGGGCGTGTCTTCGAACGCCGATACACCCAGTTCCTCGGGACCAACCTCGTCAACGGCCAACCTCTTGAAACTTCCCAACCTCTCCCAGCCTCCATAGACAAACAAATCCACGCTCCGCGGTGGCGCGCCGAGAAAACCAACCCTCTCCGTAGGTGGATCCCCTGTTCTCACCCCCTCGATCCACCTTTCATCCTGCGGTAATCGCAGGCACGAGCTTTGCCAGTCGCGAGCTCTCGTTCGTTCATGGTGTCCTGGTAATTCCCGATGGGATCGATAGCTTACGTGACAGTGGTCTTTGGTCAAGCCCGATCGAACCACCAGGTGGCTTTGAAACGGGCGCCGAGAAGGAAAGCTGACGGATTGATCGGAAATAGGAAAAGGTTCTCAACGAAGGCGAAGAAGGGAGAGGGGGAGGAGAGATAGGAGGATTTTATGGCGGTGGTTTTTAACGCGATGGTGGTGGTCGTTAGGGGTTGACGATGGACCTGTTAAGGATTGGTTGGTTAGATAGGGTGGTTTTATCGATTCAGTGGGGAGCTTGAGCGAAGGGGAGATTGGGGTGGGTTTATTGGTTTGTGGGATGAAGGAGGGTGGATTTCTCGGCGTCAACGTTGGCGAATGATGCGCCAGTAGAATGACTGGGCTTTTGAAATTTTGAATTCGATCGCCGATCAAAACACACAACGCTGGAACCGAAATTTGACTTTTGAATTTTTTCACGGAAATTTTATATATTTAAAACGGTATATTTTCAGAGTACGTGAAATAACATGAATTGTGAATTACTTTGGACAAGTTGATGTTCGCCTCGCCTAAGTTAACGCTGGAATTACCAAAATGGTAAAAAGGACTTTTGTTTTGGAATTTTACAAATTTACAACAGCGTATTGTTAAATCACCCGAGTGATTGTCAATAAAATATATCAGACAGAAGCTCGTGCTCTTTGTCTACTCCTTGCATCTTAATTTCACACTTTGGTCGTCGGCAGTTCTGGCGTTAAAGCGTGAGTTTCTCGAATTGATCGGACCTTTTTACAACCTTTTTTCGATTTAATTGCGAAATTTCTCTGATGGATGCGCGATTTCTTCGAAATTTTTCAAATAGAATGATTTGAATCGAGCAATGCTGCGACTATCCAGTCAACGAGTCAAATTTGTAGCTATTAATTTGTTTTAATGTCGAGTATCTTCGCTGAATTCGCTTCGCTTATGATCTATAATTGACGAATAAAATTGAATACTTTAATCAGTCATTTAGGTCCAAAGTACGGTTTTGCGCAATTTAAATTACGCAGGTTGTACAAATTGTGCGGATGGTAAGTTGGCGTTTCACTCGTGGGAACAAAATGGCCGTGAGCCACTGTGTGTGTTTTCGGCCTGTGTCTTCTCTTCCTTCAACTGTTACCCTGTTCATTTCTGATTCGATCGGCTATCTTCGTACGTCTCCGTTCGTTCCTCATCGCTGGTGGGGCTAATTTTATTTCACTCGATTGATCCGTTCCTACGCCGGAACGGGCGTAGAAATCAGTGAAACGAGACGATCATCGTCAGACAGACAGACGCGCACATCGAACGAATCTCTTTTTTCTTTTCCTTTTTTCATCTGCTTCTGCATGGCATGAAATTTTCGCGAAATTTAATTTACCCGAATTAATTAGCACGTAATCAACTACGACAAACGCAACAGTTTGTCGATAATTTCCGGTAGTCACTGCAGCTTTTGTCCCATAACAGAATAGAAACTACTTTGAACTTTCAAAGCTGCTTTCGAAAACTAGATTCGAGTTAGATTTGATTATTATACGTTTGAGATTTAAGAAATTCAAAGTTCGAAGAACAGACGAATCTCTCTTCGTGAGAATGCATTTTGGGAATCCTTGAGAGCTTCCTGACTTACCAGTGATCCTTCCGAGTTTAAGATAATAAGTATGCCTCAAAGTGTAACCGATGTAGCCGCAGGTGTGCGCGCCAAGGCTGTGCCCAATGCAGTGTATCCTCGTCGAATCTATTCCTCCGATTTCGACCAGTTGGTAGGCCAAACGGGCTGTCATAGCACCCACTAATCTCGTGTTGGCCACAGCTTGGGTGTACGGTGGCCCCGCGCCGCCGATCCAGTTTACGATCAACACGTTGCAATGTTCTCTGATTAATAATTCCTTCATCAGTCTCTGCGGCAAAGGAATTCGTCTCGACGATAGTAAAATGCGCAAAGTGGAACAGAAAGACGGTAATTTACGTTTATGATAATTTAATGCTTTAAATATACGAATATACAAGGTGAGCCGAAAATTCCAAACTATCTACTAAAATAAATCCGTGATTTTTCTATTATATACATATATTTTGTTTTTACAGATTAAAGCACACCAATTTAAACTTACGTTTGAACTTTGAATCTAATTTAAAGTTAATAAAGTTAGTTTTGACGTTTTGTCGAAAAGAAAAATAGGTAGGAAAAAATTTTGTTGGCCCACTCTTTTCAAATACAAAATATTTTTAAATGTAAAAAGTTAGAAATCGCAGTTTCAAATTAAAAAAAGAAAAAAATGATTAAACTTTAATGATTTTCAAAAATTAAAAAAAAGAGAGAAAAGAAAAACAAGATAATTTACCATCACCCACGTTTTGTCGCCGTTGTCGAGAAAGCCGTGAATGATCAAGTAAAAGTTGCCATCCTTTTTGAGGGGAGATTTCCGAATGGTCACGAACTTGTCGATCTTCAGATCGTGCGGCTGTTCCGCGGTGTCTCGAGTGTAAAGCGAGAAACGAGGATTTATGCTGTCCGGACGCGCCGGGAACGTCGAGACTGGCCTGTTCTCTCCGGACCATGGCGAACCGATGTAAAAACAGCCGTACGGCTCGTAACATCGCCACATGTACCATTCTACGACCAAAAAAGAAAAAAAAAAAAATGAAATTTTAAACTAAAAACATGGAATTTGCAAACGCACCGACGGATGGTACAGTAGTTCTCGGTTAAGCGTCCACAGTTTGGGACGCGTAAGAGGGGTGATTTCTATGAATTGGCACTGAAAGACGAGCTTCACTACATTATTCGATTGTAAAGAAATTTAACTTTACTTTCAAACTTAAATTTAATACAAACTTTACCAAACATTCAAACTTAAATCAAATTTAACAGGCAATAATTATCAAACAAGATTGTAATTAATCTAAAATTTTTCGAAATTTGTTTTGAAATTCCTAAACTAAATTAAAGGTCTTGTTACGTTTTCATCGATATGAAATTAGTACGATTCTGTAATAGTGTTAATAGATATATAAATTGGATATATGTTTGTCATTTAACATAAAATTTATCTCACTTTGATCGATATGTGTCCAAGAAACAATCATTATGTGCCGAAATATCGCTTGTTTCGTTTCACGTTTTGCACGGCCACGTGGTAAGGTAGCGTAGAGTGGAGATAGTCCCAATTTCAAGAACTGGTGGGGGATATTGGGGACCTGTACATTACATATTTTGTTCTTCTTCGACATAACGGATAGATGGTCATAGCTATTCCAAATGTTTGTCCATCGAAGACAAGGGCAACGACGTTGTTTGTGATAGATCAATGTTTCAAGAAGAATTGTCAAAGGTTATCTCGTTAACTCGTTATCAGTCGGTTCGCTATCAGTTCCTCGAAGAACGCCTCGCTACTGTTTTGTCTTCGAGTTGGATTAACGATTAACGTATTAACAACGTGCGCGTACAGTTGTGACAATTGGTCGAACGAGCACGCTCGCGGAATATCTGGGTTACTAATTTTTGCCTCCGATCAATGTGTCGTCACTGCAAAAATCTTCCGAATGCCAGAGAAATTTTCACCGCGTAACAATCACGAGAAGAAAAAAAAAAGAAAAAAAAGAAACGATTGACCCCCTCCATTTTTGAAGAGGAAAAGAAAGAAAAACGTCTTCGAGGGAGACTAAACAAATGTGGAATTATAAATAAAATGATAAGGCGCGGTTGTGAAACGTTAATAGATCATGACGTCAATAAACTGTTGTTATTTTATTGTAGGTTTTACGTCTCGTTTACGAGTAATTATATCGCGTTCTGCTTGTCTACTGACGCAGAAGATCCAGCGAGATCACGTGACGAGACATGTTAACGCGAGGGACGATACTTCTCGAGTCGAGTTTTGTCTCCGCGAATTTATCGTTCTTTTTTTTTGGAGGCTGGCTCGTTATCGTCTCTAGCTGTCCCATAGTAACGGCATCAAGTTCAACGTATGGGGTGGGCCAAAAGTCGCTTCTTAATGAAAAAAAAAGGCACGAATTTGCGAACAACATTTGAAAGAAATAATTTAACAATTTGAAACATATTGAAATTGATACATATGAAGATATCATTGAGCTTGTACTTGAATTTAATTTAAAATTAATAAAATCATTTTTTTTATACTTTGATGCTTTATTAAAAAAAAAAAAAAAAAAAAAAAAATAAATGGGAAGCAATCGTTTTGGCTCACCCTGTACAAATTGAATCAACAAGTTATCATTTTCACGTGTTTATTAATTTTCGAACCATTAGGGATACCCACAAGTAACGTCGTTTTTTGGATACTGTACAAAATTTCATTTTTATAACTATAGTATAATTTAACAGCAAGCACATTAAATATCAATATATAACTAGAGTATAGGTTATGTTGGTGGCTATAATAAGAATAACTAAATATTAATATATTTAACTAGAGTATAGATTATATCATAATAAGACACGCTTTATATATTTAATTAGAGTATAGGTTATGTTAGTGGCCATAATAAGAATAACTAAATATTAATATAGATTATATTATAATAAGACACGCTTTATATATTTAACTAGAATATAGGTTATGTTACAATACGTTAAATTATCACTAGATGGCAACGTTTGTTAAATTTGGAAAAAACGACGTTACTTGCGGACACCTCTAATAAAACATACTACTATTTAATCTCGCTGTTACGTGCAACGATCAGAAAATAAAATCATACATTTTCTACCGCTTTGAGGTGGTTAATTTCACGAGTAACTGAGAAAATTTGTAACATTTTTCGTTCCGAAACGAAAGTCCCAATTTACTTACGATCGTCGAAGTCAAACTGATTTTCTCGTTCTTCCGGTGACAAGGTGGTCGTGGTGACGTTCGACCTGTCGACAACAGTGTTCTCGTCCACTCTTTCGGGCAACGTGGCGATCATGTTCGCGGTGTACGCGAGTATCATCATCGTACCGTTCACGAACGACATTTCTCTCTCTGATTCGCAATCTACATAATAATTAATATTAAAATCCACACTCGCGATTAGCGTTATTAGCGGTTGGTTCTCACTGTGACTTCGAACACTTTGTTAAACCGTCGGTAGATACATTGGAAGAGACGCTCCTCATCTTCTTTCTTCGTGGTATTCACAGCGATTGATGATCTTTCGAATTGATCATTCAAACTCGCGAGAGATTTGAACGAGTTGAATTAAACTTTTGTGCAAGTGTTCAAACATCGAGACTCTCGAGCACAGTGTTAAAACGAAGTCGGAAATTTAGAAATTAGGAAAACACGAACTTGGGGAGAAACGACGCAACGACGTATTCGCACGCGAGTTTATCGATCCACGGAGAATCACTTCTTCTTCCGTATTTTCAATACCGACTTAGTTTCGTATCTGAATACGTTTTTTAATTGTGAGCGTGACCCTGATTTCCTTAAGTAAACCTGCTTCGATCGAGTTCATCGATGTCACGGCCTTTCTTCTTCTTTTTTTTTTTTTCCTTCAACGATTATTGCATATCCGGTGTTGTCGATTTCTCACAATTAGAAAGTAACATTCTCTCGAAAGAGTTTCGATATTTTCGAATAAATATCGTTCGTCGAAGAACGAACACGCGCGTTTTCATGGAATAAATTCCTTTTCTCATCCCCGTAAAAGGTGCTAACTTGCTTCAAGACTAGATATATTGAATAACACTGTAAAAAGATCTGCAACGTGTAAAGTACTGAATATTTAAGGAAACAAAAGATATCCCAAAACTTTGGAAAGAAACCAATCTTTCCCTGAAACTTATAGAACTTGACTTGAAATTGATCGATTCGGTTGCGCAGAAACGTGAAAACGATATCGGTATAATAACTTTATAGCCGACCGGAACTTGAAGTAAAAGTACCTTTGGAAATTTACGATCGTCGGAAAATCTCTGGATCGCGGTCGGTGGAGGACTCAAAGTCGAAACTTGGAGAGAAAATTGGATCGAGGATAAATCGGCTCGTACGTACGGAGCAACGAAGACGAGCTGGTCGATCGAGCAAGCAACGCGCACTAATCACTGAAAAATGTTGGACAGCTCCGCTTTATCGCCGCCCCACTCTCTTTTTCTCTCTTTCTCTCCCTCTCTCTTTCTGTTGTTCTCTGCTTTCTTGGCCTGCCTGTTGACAAAGTCCCTTGCACCGAATGCAAGAGAGCTTCTTCCTCGCGGAACCGGACAGGCCACTCTGTTCTTTGACTGTTCGAAAAGGGTTGCATTCTATCGAAACTGTTCGAGACTCCGTGTTCGAAATTTCGAAGCATCTTTTCTTTCTTTCCTCCTTTTTCTGAGAAATCGCGTGACTTTCATTTTTCAAATCTTAATTACAGTCGTAACTTTAAATCACAATCGTAATTACAATTGAATCAAAATTTTAAATCATGGTCATAATTATAATCGAGCTACGGTTCAAATTACGGTGCATGGAAAAGAATTTAATTGGAATAGGAACTTTAATTTTAAACGCGTGGAGAGAGGGATCTTTTTGCTTCATTTCACGAATGGTGTATTTTCAATACCGCACGTAAAATTAACTGCTTCTTCGTTGAAATATTCTGAACTGACCCTTGCTCTAATCTGTGGCTAATTAGACTGATCAAAGGCGATCAGACGCGTGCACCAATTTGCGTCGATTTATCGCTCGCGCAGCTTCGTGACGTCGGTATCGTTTCGCACTGTGCTTTCGTTGCGCAACACTACGCTAGACTGAACTGATGTGACAACGTCAGGATAACAAAAGTATAAACATAAAAAAAAAACGTTCGAAGAGACGAAAGTAAAAGCCGGATGAGAAGATCGGTACGTACGTACCGACGATGGTCAAACATTGTCAAACTTCTCGACCAAAAAATTCTACCACGGTCCGAGAATAGATGTCAGAAACCATTGAAGAGCCTCGACAACGAAACCAGTGAATGAACGTAGCGAGCGATCGATAAACACGTGGTTCGAGCAACGTCCTGGATCAATAGTCGCCGCGATGGGGGTTCCTTTCAACAAACTCGCCCCGGTGAAACCAATACACCTCAACCATCCCCTCCGGTTGCATAAACCCTTTATAAAAACCACTTTCTAGTG
The DNA here is from genome assembly GCA_001276565.1 of Melipona quadrifasciata. Classification (NCBI taxonomy): domain Eukaryota; kingdom Metazoa; phylum Arthropoda; class Insecta; order Hymenoptera; family Apidae; genus Melipona; species Melipona quadrifasciata. The sequence goes on along the minus strand of KQ436240.1, from coordinate 66,368 downwards.
TGTTATACGCTCCTGGAACCGTACACCCCAAAGATGTCTCTCGTATTTGTTCGGGGGATGTTGCGAGGCAACCCTAAACGCCGCGTAAACAACTTTCTCCGCGTTCATGAGGGCTTGGTAAGCGAATCGTACGAGGGTTGCATCGTGATTGCTCTGAAGGCTGTGTGAATGACACTTCTGTTAGGGGTGTCGCGAGTTAGGAACAACCCTTTTCTACCCGGGGTAAAGAACTTCTCGCTCGAGGGATGACGAAACGGATGTTTCAGGGGTGAGGATCACGTTTGGAAGGTGTATAGTGTGAACAAGTTTTTCAAATTGTTCCTCTCGTTCTCTAGATTTTTTTTCTTCTCTTTTTTTTGGATTTCGATGATTTTTTGGGGGGGGGGGCGAGAGAAGGACAATTTTGTTTATTTTAAGTTTCTCTAGATTTCAGATTTTTGTTGCTATTTTGGAATTTTGGCGTGACAAACCTATATTTTTTCGAAAATTCCAAAGTTTGTAATTTATCTGCAAATTCTGCAGAGAATGTTTCACGCGCGAAATTCTGAACCTTCTAAAACAGCGAGAAAAATTTTTCAACGAAAGTAGAGTTCCCTTTTTCGCATACGTGCACGCGTATAGATTCGAGGAAGCACGAGCCGATGGCTGATTCATTCCGCTTGGTTCTGAGACGAAGGGGCCTGCAGGACCCTTGGAACGCTCCTTTTAACCCCTGTTGCCCTGTTACATTGCCCTATTGGATTCCCATTCGTTTATGCGAGTATTTGTAACAGGCTATCCCTGCAGGACTCGACGATGAAAATCGAAAATCACGACGACAAATGCCAATTCCTCGTTTACGAAACTGTCCAATTATTCAGAATCTCCAGACCGCGATTAGCTTGAAATTGTTTTAAACATTTTTCAAATTTCAGCTTGACGGTTTAGTTTAACAGTCCGAGTCCGATTCATGCATCGTCCCTTGAATTATCGATCGTCACCCTCCAGAGAGTGAGTGACCCCCTTATAACACACCTTGAGTCCTCTGTATCTTTATAAAGTCCTGTTCTCAATACCGACATGTGTCCGTCTAGTGTTGCGAGGCGCTTCTCACGCATACACGGTCGCGGACCTATCTAATTTCAGCAAATTTCGTAGCAAAAAGTTTCAGAATCAAAGTTGAAATTCTCGACAACGAATTAGCATTAAATTTAATTTCATTGAAAGAACTGACTTCTTTTTTTACAAAGAGCTTTTTTTTTTATGTCAAATTAATAAATCGGACGTGTAGCCTGCTAATCGCGTGATCAGACCACTAACATAAATATAAATATAAATGACGGTGAGGATTTTTCCAAGTTCTAACAGAAGGAGAACCCTGTCCCGACCGATAGTAGCGAATAATTAACGAATAATTGACAGAAATTATTGCCTTGACTTCTCGAGGAAATAGTAATTATTAATTAATTAACTAATTATCAATTCACTGACGCTCCTCAATACTTTTATTCCTCGGCGTTCCAATTTGTACATTCTCAACTGCGCACCGTAATCCATGCACAGGACTTTGCACCTCGTACGTGTAATTATGCAACTATTATTCCATGTCTAAAAAAACAATGCGACGTTTCGATTCTGAACGAGTCTCTTTCGTGCAAATTTTGACGACTGTCGACGGAACGCTGAGTGTTTTGGGCCACGGCCATTGCCTCGTGGCCCTTTTCGTCCAGACCACGTGACCGTGGCCACAGTCAGGGACCCTAAAGCACTTGCCACCGTCTTCTAACATCCTGTGAACGCGGCCCTTTGTAGAACGTTCCCAGAGGGTTAAACAACTCGGCGTAATTCGTTAATTTCGTTGCACGCCCTTTGTCGAAACTTGTCACTCGATACCAAAGGGAAGTCGACTGGTGACACCGACTAGGAGAGCATGCATTTTACTTGGGTGTCCTCGGCCAGCCACAGGAATTCACATTGTTCCGTCCCAGCGTCCCTCCAACAGACTCTCTACGACACCGTGCATGAATAAGAATTTAGTATTTCTCTCAATTTAGTAGTAATTTTTGAAATCTTAGGGGTTGTAGATGAACGGTCGTGTGCTATCGATGGTAAAATATTTACTGCAGATTTTTTTGAAGATTTTCTTTTCTAAAATCTTGAGAGATGAAGGAAAATTTTTCTAACAAAGCTTTCAAGTATAACGATAGTTGGAATATTTCGCATTTTGATATCAAGATTCGTCAAGTTCTTTGAGATCGGCCTAAATCGCCAAATTCAGTTCAAAATTCTACTGGCTATCTTTTTTTCACCCCCCCCCCCCTTTTTTCAAAGAGAAAATCGAAGAAAGTAGTCTCGAGTGAAAACTCGCTGTGTACCAAAGTACAGAGGTCACACGCGTCTTCGGCATCTCTTTTATCTGCTCTCCCCTCGCTGCACGTGTCTCTGCCTCTTTCCGTCTCGCGTAGGGGGGTTGTTGCGGGTTGAGTCCTTTCGGAGGATTCTCAAAGGGCCGCGGCCGGATACAACCAGCCCTTTCCTTATGGTTTCCTAGTAAAAGTGCGTAGGCGTATGCCCTTTAGGGACCGACAATCCTCGTTTCGCCATAAAAGGCTCTCTTGTCCTTCCACGGCGTCCCATTCAATTTTCGGCCAGCCTCTCGCCACCGTTTCATACGTTCCTGCTCCCAAAGTTTGTATTTAACTCAACATAACCCGCCTAGCCAGCGATTGATTGATTCTTTCGGAGCACCTTCGAATCGTTGTAATTATAAAAAATATTTGATAAAAATACCGCTTGCTCGTTACGAGAGTTTCAAGGGTGATAATCGATAACGACGAGTGAACAGCGAGCATTTATTTGGTCTGTTTAATTTCATTGAATTTATTTGAAAAATTTGCAAGGGGCGAGAAAATATTAGTGCAAAAATATTCTAAAATATTTTTTACGGTATCTGTCTGGAAAAATTGAAGGAATTTTGTATAAAAATTTAGTCGCTCGATTGTGATTAAAAACTGGCAAAGACCGTAAAATTGCGTTTAGATCAAACAGGTTCAAATAAAATCGTTCGTTTTTGTTCTTTTTTTTTTTCAAGTTTGAAATATACAAATTTCTACCCAAAATTTGAAACAATTTCCAAAACGAAAGACTTAAAAACTATATTTCTTTGTTTCTTAAGTTTCTTAAAAATTAAACGTTTTTTCCTTCATTTCAGAGAAATTGAGAATACACATTTGTCAGTTTTATTGATACAAATATATCGTTTTCGAAATATATAGAATTGAATATATATATAATAAATACACGTGTGTTTATTTGCGAGAGGTTTTCGAAATCGCGTTTGCGGGATTGTTGCGCATTTATCTGGAAAAAAGGGAGAGAGCGTTGACGGAGAGACAACTTCGTTTTCATCGCGGAGGGCGATTTACTTCCGCCTCATTATGAGCGCAGAGGGGGTGAAGGCCTCGTTTAACTTCGATCCGGCCGGAATTTTTTTTCCACCGACTTCCGGAAGCTCCAACCAGGAAACCATGAACTGATGGCATTCACCTGACGACGCGATTGGTCACGCACATTAACATATCATTTTCCATAATCGATATTCCCCACTGTACGTGTGCAACATTCAATATTTCACAATATTTTTGCCACGTTCGTTTGAGAGTAACAGTCGCGACACAGTTCGCAAATATATCTTAACCACTCGAGTGTTTCTTCATTAAATGGAGAAATTGGTATTTAATAACAATGAAAAGTTGTTACACGTTATTGTGTAAAACATAAATCGTTTAAAACACGAGGTTCCACACGACGAAACGTCGATGTTCAAACGGGACATTTTACTTTCTACTAATTAGTTTCTTACTGGTTTTTCTCGGCAGAATTAATCTTTTCCTGCAGACTAAGGAGATTGCGTACGTGTTGGACAGACGGAAGGAACGCGATGGAAATCGTCGGACCATTTTTTTTCTGACAGTTTGGAATATCGTGGAATCAGGAAACCATGGGAACAACGAAGTCAGCCGGGAGTGCTATGTTTCTGGTGCTTCCAGCGTGAACAGGAAACGAGCTGGTGTTTCTGGAGGCCGGAGGCACGTGAAACGTGTCATAAAACGCGTTTGTCTGGCGAGGAAACAAGACAAATCGCACAGATGTCAACGGTATTAGGGAACCATGGGTTCGCAGGGTTTCGTTCTGGACATGGGATGTTCCTCAAGTGGAATAAGAATATCGATGTAACGTCGAGTGCGCGTAAAGTCAGAAATTCGAAAAGAAATTTCAAGAATTTCAAATTATTTATTTTTAAATAACTTTGGCTGACAGAGATTTCTTTTCAATGGTTCCAATACTTCTCAAGTATCAACCGATCGCAAGTCACAAAATGGCACAAGTGATTTTCCTAATATTGATCGTCTAATAAAGAAGAATGAAGAACTTTGAAGAACGTAATCTTGGCTGATCGAGATTTCCTCCCAATGATCTCAATATCTCCCAAGTGATCGATCGTAAGTCACAAAATGGTCACTAGTCAAAATAGCACGAGTGATTTGACGAACCTTTCTACGAAATACCGTTCGTCTAACAAATAAAAGGAAATGAGGGGGTGTGTTTTAAAATTCCCAGCAACAATTATCTATCCTCCACCGTTCCACCGTGGGATCTCCGCACGTCATGATCTTCTGTTCACCAAGAACGCTTAATCCTCCTCCATTTTACAGCCGCATTCCTCGCTTTAGCGCTTCATTCCCTGCTACTAGGACGGCAGACGCGAGAGGTCGCGCGCCTACCTCGTAAATTATTCTCGCTTGTCGCACGGACAGAGACGAGTAGACACGAGGCTCACCAGGCGAGCATAAACACGCGAAAACACATCGGATCGCTGGTGTTGTTCGGCTGGGTGCCAGGGCAGCCTTCTGGTCTCCTGAAGGCGTCCGACATTCATCGACATCGACGACAGTCGTCGGGTTCATACACGCTCGTCCGAGCGCGTCAGCGTCCATCTGTCCGAGCCGTGTGCACGCACGTTTGCCAGCACACGGTTCACACCTGTCGTCGGCATGTCCGACGCGGGTTTTGTTTTTATAGTGCGAGCGCACGCACTACCAGGAGGGCATGAGGCTCGCACAGCCAGCCTCTCGACGATCGGGAGGAATGACGGACGAGCCCCACCCTCGGCTGTCCGCCGCCGTCGCCGCCTCCGCCGCCTCCGCCGCGAGTAAATTCAATTTGTCCCGGCTGAAGAAAGATAAATCGCGCAGATGTCAACGATACTAGGACGGCATGAGCCGGTTGGAGGTGAGGAAACCGCCGTTTTAATTCCGCGCGACGACGCTGCCTCTCTTGTGTCTTCCTGGTGGTGCCGGCCGGCGTTCACCAGGCGGATTCGAGGGAATTCGGGGGAAGGAAGTACGAAGTGCTCCCCCGTCGAATATTCCTTGGCACTGCCAAGTTTGTTGAGAAACTTTTGCACTCGAACCGTATCTTCTTCGAGGGGACTATAATACTTACATCTTCTATATAATGCTATATAATACTATAATCTTCTTCGTAGTACAATACTTGGATCTAGCTCGGAACTTCCTCTTTTAATAACGCACACATTTCGTATTGTATAATAACATGATACGTGAAATAGAATGAAAGCTATAATAACGATGTGAGAAGAACAAACTATACAACAGTGTATATAAATTAAATTTATTAAAAAAAAAATTTTCCCATTATCGAGCCTTAGTACACGTGTATTTAACCTTTTGTACTCGACTGTCTCTTCTAAAGGGACATTTAAATCTACCTCTTTCTATAATTTGCTGATAATTACAATGAACGTGTACATTTGATGGTGTATGATGCGATGTGATAGTATAATGTAATATAACGATGTCAGAGGAACAAAAGGATTTCGAAAGAAAAAAATTTCTCAAGACAGTCAATTGACACTCACTGGAATAATTCACCTAAACTAGTGGAGGATATTATTTTTTCCATTTGAATGACTATTTCCAATGCTACGTCATTCTGTTTGAAGCGATGATGCTTTGTAAATAAATTGCTGGTAGATGATACGAAAAAAGTTTGTCGAGGGCAAAGGGTTATGTCATGGTGAACAGAGTTAGCGGATTTGTTCCCTGACAAATTTTAATAGAGAAGTTGTAATTTTAATGTAACGTGCTTGTGGACGAGAGTGATATATAGAATTTGACATAGTAGGATGCGATGCAGACAGTTTCCAGAGACTCGAGACTAGGTTCCGAGACAATGAAAGGAGTTTAAGAACAGACTACGGAACCAACTCTCTGTACATTCTATAAAGAATTTATCTCAGAGTGAGAAACATTGAATGCGAGTGAAAGATGGAGAGAAACTTGGACTGACGTAGATTGGACTGCGGTTCATAACGAACGTTATTTTTAACGAACGTTCTACAAAACGCAGAAAAATCCACACAGTCTCCAGTGGGAACGCGAAGCAACGAGAAAGACCTAATCTAAGATTTGCAAATCTTCCTCGAGATCCGCCAAACCCAGCAAGAATATCCTGCCATGGTATCCTGCTACAATCGTCGCTAAATCAATCACCAGCGATGATGACAGTCGAACACCGTTAAGTATCAGGACTGTATGAGCGACGAATAATTTGCAGAAACCGGGTGCAAGGAGTGAATGATCACAGTGGAGTTAACATATGCGAAAGGAACAAACGAGAGACGGAATCATTTTTACGTCATCTATCCGTCTGTCCACCTGGCAATGTGCGGTCGTAATGTCGTGTCACCAACTGAATGCCAGTGTCTCGCATTCGGAATACGTGAGCTACAACAGGAGAGAGACACCGGTCCACTGTCTCTCTTGTCTCGGGGGAACAACGAGGCGAAACGTCGGGTGAATAACGGTGTGTATCTTGAGACGAGCGAAGAAAGCGCGAGGACAATGGAACAACTCCTCTACGTGACAGGGTAATATGAGAAGCAGAAATCCGCTGGACGCGGAAGGAAAATCAGCAGCGGCGACAATTCATAGAGAACAAAAGAATCTTGGGGTGTTGTAACAGGACAGCATGCTCTGCTGTCGCCATTTGTCACCATCGATCCGTCACACACAGTTCGTCAACTGATGGCCGTGACAGTCTTCCGCTATCTCTCCCTTTCTGCTCAATTTTTGTTTTTTATTAAAATATTTTTACCTTGACTGATGAATCTCAATATTCTCTCAAGTTGAAACAGTAGGCGAAAGCTATTGGCCAATGCGTTTCTTCCAAGGAATTGTCCTCTTTAACCACTTGCACTAGCAACTGATTGCGGACCATAACGAGCGACCAAACCGTATACAACAAGTCGACGCTTTCTTTTTCTTTTGAACTCGTCGATATGATATCACTGGATAGAAATTATTGAGTGGTAATAATATACTGGATTATGCTTAAAACTGAGAGAATATTGCAATTTTGGGACAAAAAATTCTCGACGTCATTCCAGCGCAAGAGATTAAGAGCAAGCGAATATGGGAGATGGCTCGGCGTGGTTTAAAGGGACGGGATTCTAATTCCATCGTTTCGCTTGAACGAGTCCGCATAAAAGGAATGCGGTGACAACGATCAGGAAGCTATAACGGCCGAGAATCTCCCGTACCTTTGCGCGCGGTTTCCTCTTTCGTTCGCAGTTTCGTCCGATGGAAACACGCTCGCGACGACGATCCCAGCCGGTTTGAGCAGCCCGATGATATCGTCGATTGCACGTGCCCGCCCGGAAATCGTGGGAGACGTACGCGCCGAGAAACGAGAAAGGGTTGTGGGCGGCGACGGAACATTCATAGAAACTCTATCCGGCCGGCAGAGAGCCGAGGAGGTCAATCGGCATTTGCTTCCCCCTTTACGACTGTGCACGTCTGTTGCTAATTCCGGCCTCTGGCTGACGATAGGACGTTGACCTATCGAACTTTATTTGGTCTTATTTCTTTCGTTTTCTTTCTTCCTTTGTTTCAAGTCAGTGGTAACCGAGTTTTATTAACCTTCAAATAGCGTCAGATACATAGCCTGTGATACATAATTTCTGTTAAATTTCAATTTCTCTATCTTTTAATTTATATATTTTCCAAAATAATAATCGAATCGTAATTTGAAACAGTATCGTTTCGATTAATTCATTATTTTTATTTTACAGAAGATGTAGGTTATGTTAGATTTTTGATAAAAGTATTTCACACTTTAGCTTTAACTTGTACATTTTCTCTCTTTTGATTTACATATTTTCCAAATTCCAAAATTACGCAACCGAATATAAATTATAATTTGAAACAGCCAGTGTCGTTTCGATAATTTATTCGTTTCATTCTACAGATTCTAAAGATGTAGGTTATGTTACACCTAGGTTATTTCTAATAGTTTTTCAATACATTAAGTACGATGATTTCGCGTACGTTTAAAGATCATGTACCATCTCTGAAACGTCTCTCATCCCCTTTGTTCTCTGAATGTAACAGGGGAAGGAAGGTGTACTACCACCTGTCGTCCTATGTATCCCTAGGAACTTTCTCAATTTCTCTTTGTTCGCAGAATATCGTTATAATCCATTATGCACTTTGATTGACTCCCTTTGTCACTCTTTATTTCATTCCAGAGCGAGCAAGAAGAATCATCGTTCGCCTAAATTAAGGTTTAAAGGCAAACCCTTCTCGAAGGTAACCCAGATATACCACCTCGATATCTGAACTGAAAAAATGTATTA
>KQ436240.1:40142-51010 GCA_001276565.1 Melipona quadrifasciata | reverse complement strand
GATGGAGCTCGTTTGGCCTTGGAAGCTCTCCACTTGAGAAGCTCTCCGCTGCACCTCCTGGTCCCACTGAAGGGCCGCCAAGGGCCGAAGGAGCTATCCCCACCAGATGCTCTTCGAATATTCCGTGTATCTGTGTGTGTCTCTTCCCCAGTCTTTTCCTTCCTTTTTTCTCCCCCCACGACGAACAAATGTTTCATAGTATACCAATCGAAGGAGACACGTTAATTAGTCAACTTGAAATTTCTAATCTTCCAATTTTGGTTTCTGTCGGAATCCACCAATATTACTCGAGTAGACAAATTCAACAGACGTACATTTTCGTTGCACTGTTCGTTAATTCGAAGATTTGGTAGAAAATGCCAGAAGAGTCAGATTCAGCTCTCTCATTTTCGTTCTCCACTTTATTCTAGTTGTTTCACTCGCGGAGTACTGAAATATTACTCCGCCGTATACGTGTATTCATTCTCTCACGCTTTTTCTTCAACGAGATACATCTACGCATTTTGAACAGGATCTCATCAGACGTTGCGAGGTGAATATAAGATTGTCAGAATCATATATGTTTTGAAGGATTCCAAGCAAGCTCGTACGGTACGCAAGAATTATCAGAAAAATATCGTGCCGTGTAAAATCTACGAGTCTAAGCGCCTTACCAATTAAAAGTTCACGCTCACGTGTAATCAATATATGCAAAAGCTGATTCGTCTCTCTTTAAAAATTTGCTTAGAAATTGTTTTTGTTGTTGCTTCGGAGAAGATGTTACAATTATTTAAACAATTAGTGAGAGATTCACTGCTGTGGAATTCCCCCCGTTAGATACGCCCAGTAATTCTACGTAACAGTATCCGACTGGCACATACTCGTAATTGGCGGCTGGCAATGGCCGTTGGGGTGTTACCATGGTGAAATACCGAACTCCATGAAAATATGACGACTACGCCATAACCTGAAGCTCTTGAGCATCCTGCTTTCCTATCTTGCAATATATGAAAGATATGAATTCGCCTATCTACATTAAATATCGCCACCACGCAACAACATCCTTCGTCCTTTCTTTCAACTTACGCGAAACACATCCATATTCTGTCACACAAGTCGTTTTCTGTCTATCTCTGTGTTTCTCGTGTGTCGATACGAACATTGACAAATTACGACTGAAGCTTGGGTCTAAATTTGAAAACTTTTTATTCTTTGTTATAATTCGTGACAATCCGACGAATAATAATCTGAATAATAATCTGTCATTATGTTTGATATCGTAAAGCGTCGTTCGCACAGAGCGAGAAAAACTTTAAAGGTGTTGCGTTCCTATTGGCTCCGAGTACATATGTAGTACGTGCAACAGCCTCTTGTTCTGCTTCACGGCAATATGTGCCTCTGATTCGTCAGTTTCCCGCCAGGACACCTCCTCGCGCGCTTTATTTTCCTGTTAGCTCGATGTAACGGAGTTGTTTACACTGCGCATGTAATATGGCACCAAACACGCTTCTGTTCGTCTCACGTCACTGGCCAATTCCCACGCCCACCTCTCCGCGGTCTCTCGACACGGCTATTTCGACTGACTTTTTTCCTGTTGTAACAATCGCTTGCAACTTGTAATCAACATTATATACAGAAGTAACTTACAAGTCTATAGGAATATCACGTCAGATCAATTTTCATATGACCAAAATAAATGCCCCAAATATTTTCCCATTAATGAAACAATCAACGTGTCACTGGAGATATAAATATGAAATGTGCATCACGGTCTTTTAAAGACAGTATCGCGACATCGTGGCTAAATTAGTTAAGATAGTCGTTACATCCTCCCGTTGACCCGTTCGAGGGTTTAGAGATACCAGAATTGAGGAGAAAGTCGAATCGTTCTCGATACATCCAGAATCAGGAGTACATGTTTCGTAGCTATTGTTTCGAATATCGTGATTGGGTGTTTTCGCGTCGTGGTCACGTGGATGGGGAAAAGAAAGGGAGAAAAGGCAGCATCAAGAGCAAATCACGATACGGTTGGTAGCAGGATCGCAGGAACACGCGGAGGGAACATTCCCGTTCTCGTCCAGCGAAATACGTAATTATACATAATAATACGTACATAATCGAGGTAGTTAACCTAAACTTCTAACCCCACTTATTCCCCCTCGTTCCAAAGAATACGTTCCACGAGAACAAAAAGACTCGAACGTTCATCGTGTCTTTCGTGAAGTTCTTTATTTGTTGCGATTTGTTTCTTTATTGCGAAGACGGATAATGCTTGATAATGTTAATTACAAAAACAATTAACTGCTGCGCGGCAGATTTTTTTCTAGGCCGAGTATCGCGTCTGAGTAAAGTCTCGTAGAAGTTTACGGAGGAATTTCAAGCGGGAGGTTTCAGTTTATGGAAGGAAGGAAAAAAGAGGGGCTAAATTGGCTCCTTGACCCCAAACCACCGAAACTGCGCGATGAGATATGAAAAAAATGAAAAGTGATATCCCTGTTAACAGGAGACTATGATGGCACCGGAGTTTCGTCCCGGAAACAGGTTGGTATTTGACTTTCTTTAAAACGCGCCTAACCTCATTCACTCGTTCCTCGCTGTTACGATAAAAATTAACAACAACAAATTTCACTTGTCCTCTGATAAAAGTTTGTATTTCCTTTGTGAAATATATTTCTCCTAGTTTCACCTAGGAAAATTCTTGTTGTCAATTGATTGCAAAACAGTCCGTCGGTCTGGCCAAATGATTTTTACAATTTAACAAAATTTGAGCGTTTTCGTTTGTTTTTCATAAATGATACAAATTATTAACCAGAAAAAATTAAATACTAATGTTGGATAATATTGTATTCAGTTAAATCACGAAACGTGCAACGTATATAAGAGAGAGGACTCAAGGATGCCTAATTACAAGTATGAGTAAGAGATTATGCGAAACTTCGAGGTCTTTGCGAACGAAACGTGCAAGTATCGTCGTAATAACCGCAATTAGATCCGCTTCATTGAGTTCTAAATGCGGAGACTCTTTCACCAGGAACACAGACGACGTGAAGAGCCACGAAAGGATCCTCGGAAGTGGAAGGAGGAGCCACGAACGATGATCCTCCTGCGATTTCATCCTGCTATCCTGACCGCTGTCGCCGTCTTTCTTATTAATATGCTAATTTTACATGAGCATAGCATCAAATTATGAACGAGATGCTCCGTACCGCGGAGCGTTTCCCCGAAACAGCTTGACGGAAGCGCTTTCGATGTTGTCCAGGGTGTTTCAAGCTTACAGGCACGTGTAACACGAAACACCATTGACCAGGGAAGTATGGCAGTGCATAAAGTATGCTCATCCCTTGTGAAATCTTATTTCCATCCTGTGTTCCCTTCTTTAGAAATTGTCGTCAATGGTCGTTGTCTTTATTTCGTAGGTTCTTCCTTTCCGTTTTTTTTTTTTTAAATTATAAGTTCAACATTGTATGCACTCTTGCACCTTTAAATTTTGCATAAATGATAGTCGCGAGATATACAGTGATTTTTTATATAATCCAATATGTTTAAACATCGTGGAATTTTAGTCAAAGCTGGAACGATCTTTAACATTTTTGAACTTACTTGAACAATGAGTCAGTCGATTTTGCAATTTATTTTTCGTAACAACATTGTCGTTAAAATTGGTGTCCCATTGAAAAGTTTAACGCTACCCAATATGGTCCCAATATTGAGAAATATTTTTACAACATACCATACGTAAGTTAAAACAGCAGAATACGAGAAAATTCTAATAAATAGAAGATGAATATGTTGAATGTGATCGATAAAATAGGCTTCGTTATTCTAGAAGGGAAGTCGAGTTTGTCTCTGAAGACGATTCCAGAAGGATCAGGAATGCATCAGACGCGTGGATCCGTATCGACTTGAGAATCAGCCCTCAAGTTCCCGGAGGATGGAAGGATTTGCCGCTTCAGTGGCTTTGAAAGAAACAGAAACGGTCGAGGGAACAGGAACGCAAAAGAAGAAGGAGCAACGATCACGGTTAATTCCTCGAGAACGTCTTCTGTAATCCTGGATGTTACACAGATGGAAACAAAATGCACGTGGGTGCCTGGCTTCCCTCTAAAGAATTTTTAAAGCGCGCGCCATTAAATGTCAATGCGACAGTGAGGTTAAGGTTGGTGGTTAAAATAACTACGCGTCGAACGAACTTAATAAATTTTTATTAAAAGACAAGACGAGAAGAATCTCTGTTACTTGAGATGTTCTTATTTTACGCAAAGATTCTGTGACCTTTGACAAGGAAAGATATCAATCCTGTAAAATTTCCTCGTTACAGGTTTGTGACCGAGCGTTGCATTGGCGGCCATTTGATACCAAACACAGTCTGCAAGACATCAGGAGATCATACAATGTATAAAGACTCTTTGGAACTGAGAAACGTGCGTTTGCATACATTGGTGTGGATTTTACTACGTTAAATTTGACAATTTAACAATTAACTTGACAATTTCAACGGTGGTCTAACGCCAGGACTATGTTATTTACAATTAGACTTTCAAAACAGTGTCTTGTACTTGGTTTTACTGCAAAACGAATTTTATTCGTTGCTGGTAAAAATTCTTATCCTTGGCAATTTTGAAATTAATGTTTTAATATTGAGCCTTTAAATGGGGTTAATTTAACTTTATCTTTTGTAGCCTCTATTTCCATTGGAAACAAAGTATACACCTGAACAAAGTGTACACCGTCATAGATCGTCATGTATTCCTAGTAAAACTAAAACTATACACGCAAACGTGAGAGAATATATATAAACGATACAGAAACCAATGTTCTGCGAACCGTCTTCTAGTTAGGCTACCCTCGCAACTCTAGCAACTGCGCAAACTTCGAAACATTCGGCCTCACATGATCAGGAAAGTATGAAGACGAGAATTGGTGCGGATAGTTTATGATGCGAGTAACAGGAAACAAGTATGCGTTAGTTATGTTAATATACGCTGAATGTTGTTTCATTAACCTCTGTTCGCGTGTTAAATAGGCTAGGAACGATGGAGAAAGGCTGTAGTCGAAGACAAATTCCAGAATTGAATATCGAGGACAGAGAACGAATAAACAACCTTATAGGGATGTTAGAAGATGGCAGAAGGTTGAACGCATTTGCCTAGGCATTCCACGCGGCGAGGATATTGATTGTACGTGATACATAGTAATAGCTAAGCTTTAACGTCACAAAATTCAATCTCCAATTTTGGCAGACTAGTCAAGTTGTCATGTATTACGAGATACGTTAGATTTTGATATGAAAAATATCATGGTGGAGAGAAGAAATATTACTACTACATACTACAAATAAACGAGCATAGTGATAGTAAGTAGTAACAAGAATGACTTCCCATGCTCTGGATCAACTGAATGATTCAGAGGATGAGAGGCCATTAGTAGTTGCCCTCTTGAGTGGCAGTTTGCCGGGCCTCTTCAGCATATAGCCTCTTCTTTCTTCGAGCGCAATGCCCGCTGGAACTTAAATCTAGGCTCGAGTTTTTTAATTTGCAAAACAAAGAATAACTCGCAAGAGAGAGACTGTGCTAACCTTCCCAGTCCTACCTGCTTATAATTAAAACAGACACGCCAGAAAGTATGCTATCTGCCTATCCAGCCCCCCGCTATATTTAAAAGAAACGGCAAAAGACAGACACACCAACACACTCGCTCCACGGTTCTTACACATATATCCGGGCGCAACCTAATCTAGAGAGAACGTCCCGGGACGTCTCCGACACCCGAGTTTGGCACGCAACATTCACACTCTAATTTACGTACCATTTTCCTGAAATCGACCGACGATGGCTAATGACCATTGCGTAAAATGTGACAGAAATTTAATTTTAATTCAGTACATTTCAATTTGATTAATTTATTACATTTAACATCGTATTTATTTTATATCGTATCGATAGTGCTTGTGAGATTTATTAATAATTCAAAATTGTATTGCTCGGAATAACGACGCAATTCCACAGCCTAATCACACACACACACACACGCACACACAGTGTGGAAAATACGTCGTGCAAGATACATCAACGCATCGTCAGTCGCTGAGAAATTATTAAGCTTATAAACTATGGTCATCATGTCTATTGCCTTTTTCCCACTCAAGTAGCATCTAAGCACGTGAGTGAGATCCTGGAAATGAACATGGAAAGGATTAAATCTGAAAATCCTGAGCTAAAAAAATGATTAATTATGGTATCTAACGGGCTAATATTCCTTTGTTCAAATTTTCAATGACTGTACTTTATAATTTACTTTCAATAATTCAATAAATTTACAGTTACACTCGAATAAAAAAGAAATTGGCAATAAATATTCAGTTCAAATAATATAAAATTCAACAATCTGCGAGTTTGTGATTCCAAGTAGTAAAATATTAATTATTAGAAATATTCTCAGGCGACTCCTTCATCAAAGCAGATATTTGAAAACGCAAAAGTAACATTTAAAATTTATTCGTTGCTTTGATTTTGAAATCTACCTGTCGCGAAACGTTCTCTTGCACGTGAAAATTCATACATTTTACAGACAGGTGAAGTGAATTTCATGTTCCAAATGAAAATTGTACTGAATGTAAAAAAATATAATTAGAATATTACAATATTTATAATATTAAGAAAACGTGCAAGAGAACCTATCCTGAGCTAGTAAACAAAACACAGGAAGGAAAATGTTACTACTCACGGGTAAATACCCGTGATCACTATGCTCGTCAAAAGTTCTACTTAATACAACCAGTCATCCGTGTCGATTTGGACCTTTCATCCTACGACATGTTTGAATGACCAGAGGAACAAGAATACACGCGACTCACGATTAGATGAACCCCATAGAAGAAATGAAGGTTGGGAAAAATCTGCAACGAAGTATAAAATATTATAATTTGTTTTTAAAGACGGTGTTAATTATTTGGAAAGTTTGAAATAACTGCCTGCTATTAAAAAAGTAGAAAGTTTGAACTTTCAATCAGATTCCATTCTTAATTAATAATAATTAAAGCAAAATACAAGGAATAAAATTGATTGGAATGCAATGTGTAAAGATTCTTACATGCTTAACCTCGAAGCACCGCACAGTCGTCTCCAGGAAACAGGAAGAAAAAGGAAGAAGTTGTGCAAAGGTTTTTAACAAAATACCTAAAATATTGTGATTTGTTGTTAAAAACACATAATTGTTTGTTGAATAAAAGTGAAAAGTATAAAAGTTAAGACGTTGGTAATTGCAAAGAACCAAGTGAAACGTGTTATATATATATCAATATTAAAACTTTAAGATTTTATTTCAATAGAAATGCTCGAGCTAATTAAATAATTTAAGCAGTATACAAAGAATAAAACAATTGGAGCGTAATTTATGAAAATTAACTTACATTTCCGAGCTTTCGAAGACGTTAAAATACTTTTACAAGCTTCTTGCCGCTCCTTCCCGCTTAAAACCGACGTCTGTACGTTACAATACGTTACGATATGTACGTTACAATAGGTAAATTGCTTGCGAGAAATATCGATCACGTTCGAGAATCGCAGGAAGTGTATTATGCGTTTCGCCGCTGGCGCTGCAGTCTTTGCTCGAGCTAAAGTTGGCGCGGACGCGTTTCGCACGTAGTGACATTATTTTAACTGAAAACAGAAGATGGAAAGAGCCTTCGTCGTCTGTTAAGTAAGATATTTAACAAACTGATTTAACAAATTGTCCGTGATTTAATTTTTTTTTGGACTTTGACGTCGGTTAAACGAGACATGTCTCAATTTCAAATCGTCGTATCAAGCCTTGTTGATTCGACGAATTTAACTTACTCAACTTTGGCAGTGCGACAAAATAATTTTCCTTTTTCACTTCTCAAGACAATTTTCATTATATCGGACGAAATTTTTCTGTTACAGATTCTGTTCTTCAAAATCCGTTAGAGTTAACCGTATCGGAGTGAGGATGACGTAACTGACTTTATCGTTTGTCGAAGCGAATCACAGAGGGCGTGAGAGACACGCTGATTTCTGTCGAGGTCGGGAATTTCGGTACGTGAGAAAGCCTTACGTAATGTCGCGTATCTACTCGTTGATTAGTGATATTAAAAATACGCCCAAACGAGCAACAAACTTTCGTCGAGTGTGAGCGAAAAAAAAAAGTCAAAGTCGTTCGTAACCGTTCGTTGGTACAATTGACTTAATCGCGTACAATTGAAACTTCGAGGAGCGCCGGGAAGTGCCGCGAGGTGTCAGCAGCGTGCGCGATTGAGCCGCAGCAGAGAGAGAGTGCGATCTGTCTCGCGAAATGCCACGGCCCAAAAGTGGCAGCGCGTGTCTCCTGTCGCTGGTGACGGCGATTCGGCGTGTGTGAGCCGTGTGTACGATTCGTGTTCTTCTCCGAAATCCCCTCTTTCTCGTTCCCCTTGAACCGGCGATTCCGCGCCGCGGCGAGTTTCTCCCTTCCGGCGTATACGTGTGCGAATACGGGGACCGCGTGTGTGTCCGCATGAGAGCCCGTGGTCCGCATCGTTTCGAACGTTCACGTCGATCGAGGCGGTGACGGCGGCGAGTGCAGCTAACTTTCGGGCGCGGCGTTTCCACGATACTCCGAATCGTTCGGCAGGGACACGGGATAGTAAACAGTGGCACTCGAGGGGACAGGTGTTTATCACCTCGAGCCTACCGTACGGAGCGACAGAGAGAGAGAGCGAGAGAGAGAGAGAGAGCGAGAGAGAGAGAGGGAGGGAGAGAGAGAGAGAGAGAGGGGGGGAGAGACAGAGGACAAACAGAGACACTGCGGACACGCAGACGTTCGGGCGAAAGAAAAAGGTTATCGGACACGCGACGGAGGCACGCAACGTGTGTTACGCGAATCGCCGCCAGGAAGGGACGCTCGATCCGCTCGTGGCGGTTATCTCTGGCTCCGTATACGCGTTTCACGGTGCCCGCGGGTTTACGTCGCGCCGGGTGGAACGGTGATTCTTTTCCGCCGCCATATTTGTACCGCCGTCACATGCAACCTGTTGTTTTCGCTGCGTCCTCGTGTCGTCGCTGAGATCGCCAGCCGGATATACACTCGGTGAACCGTGTGCGTACACGGGAACGCGGGAGTTCACTTAACCTAACATCGGCCCCGGGGAGAGAGAGAGAACCGTCAACGTGGCCATCTACCATCAGGATGAACGGGTGAGTTTGTGCACATGGGAATTATCGACGAGCCCGTACGCCACTGTGTGCGTGCATTCGTCTACAGCGCTGCCACGTTAACTGGCCGAGTCGGGGGCCTATCTGGCCACTTATCGAGGGAGCAACGTCGCAACATATACGTACATATTTGCTTATTTCGTAGCCTTCAGTTTATTTGTATCGCGCAATCGGTAATCTTGGTAAATTAATGAGTTGCTAGCTCCTTTTTCGTTTACCATTTTACGGTAAATTACGCCGCCATTGTACGAACGCGTTAATAAGTAACAAATTGTAGGTTATAGATGTTTATTGCCGATTTTCTTATTATGCACGCAAGTGTACGAGCAAGTCGCGAATTCCAGGTTACAATTTGACTATAAAGAGCACAATTTCACATAGTCAATTAGCTTTTGTACAATTTAGGAAACTTGCTCGTGGAACTTTAGTTTTATTATCAAACTACTCTTATCTACGTAGGTGTGTTAACAGATTGTAAATTGTCGGTTATAGACCTCTTATTTACAACTGGTATAATCAGTCGCGACTTGCATAAAGTTTGTCAAGCTTATGTCATTATCACTTATTACTTCATATTATTATATTACTTATCACACATTATTACTATATTACTTCAATCATGCATGAGAGAGTTCAAGGAACTGGCGGTCAGTTAACAAAGCAGTATACCGGCCACTTAACGTGGCACTACTGTGGCCTGTAAATGTGTGCGTGGTATCGTGCACGGTCATGGAAGAAAGGGAAAGGAAAGGGTGTAGCTGAGTGGATGAGGAAAGAGAGAGAGCGAGAGAGAAAGAAAGAATCGATCTGTGCGTCACGAAGAGAGAGAGGCGAACTTCGTTGCGGAAGCACGTTGGCGCGAGCGAGAGGGAGAGAGCGCGCGTCACACGAGGCCGAGAGAGAGGAGAATACACGCGGCCAGTTGGAGCAGGCGCTCTTTCAAACTTTGCCTTTTTTTTCTTTTTTCCTCTGCCTCTTGCCGACGTTGTGCCCTTTTCTCTACGCTTTCGTTTGCCCCTCTCGCATGCACGTGCATACAGGGTGTTCCGCAAACGCGATACTGGTATTTAAAAAAGTAATTTGGCAAATTTGGAATAATCTTCAATTTCATTGCAATGTTTTTTACATTAAATTGGTATTCTTTATAATTTAAATTACAATCGATGGTTTAAATTATGTCATACTTGAGAAGAAAAAAATCTCACAGACACGTCGTTAACGTCATAAGGATTGGTGATATACAGCGCTTAGCATAGATCGATGATGCGACATAAGTTACACAATTGCAACGTTAGGAAGTAGACGCAATCGATTTGTCGGGTATTAGTTGACACGTAAGGGCTTCGTTTACACGTAAGAGCGTTCTTTGCGAATATCGTTTGCTTTCTTTTAAACACACTCTGTACGTACGTGCACGTGCGCAACCAGACGTTACTCGCGGCTTTTCTGCTTCTGCGTGTCGTTGGCCACGTGATGCTGCTCGTCAAACCGGTGTGTCGCGTCGCGTGGTTCTCTCTCTCTCTCTCTCTCTCTCTCGAAATAATGCACACACACACACACACATGTGTACACGCTCTTGAGACGCTTCTCGATGATCATTATTTTGTCATCGTGCCCGCTGGCTTCTCCTTTCTTCTTGCTCTCGCGCATACCCAACAAGAATTGATTAATTCTGGGTAA
>KQ436237.1:37773-49416 GCA_001276565.1 Melipona quadrifasciata | reverse complement strand
TTTGGGTTTTTTTTCCCCTTTTTTTTTTTTTTTTTTTTTTTTTTCCTCCAGCGAGATTTTCCCCGGGGATTTACACGCGCTGTGTAAAATTCCTGCAGCACCCTCGCCGCTCGAATCGAGCGACTTTGATATCACTTTACCTGGCGCCAGACTGATGTTTCAAGTTGAATTTCCTCGCGATATTTTTACGAACACTGCCGCCGAATCAGAGCAACGCGAAACAAATTTGCTCGATACTCCGTCTGGCGGTTCTGTCGTCGCTCGATGGTCCGGTTCCTCGGAGACGCACGATTCGCACGGAATTAAGCGCGATACAGGCCGTTCGGAACGCGCGCGTCCTTTAATTTTCCTAATGGACATTAAAGCGTGGCGGGGGCCACTTAGCGTGACATTTTCATCGGGAGATTTCGTGGGATAAACACGCGGCAGCCCGGCCACGGGAACCCGGGAGTAATGCTTGCGGTTCACGAGGCAGTCGCGCGAAGCTTCGTCCTCCGGTAATCCGGCGTGACACATCACCGATGCATCGGGCTGAACACCGCCGCCACCGCCGCCGCCGCCGCCGCCACCGCCGTCGAGCTCCGCTCATCCGCACCCTCATCCCCTGAGCCTGGCGGCTTCGTTGGCCGCGGCCGCGGCACGCTCCAAGAACAGCAGCATCGCCGACCTCAGGTTAAAGGCCAGGCGACACCAGGAGGCACTCGGACTCGACAGGCCCGCGTAAACTCTCAGACTCGAGAGTTTATCCACCTTTCCTTTCTCTCGGTCGACCGAGACGTTTTCCTCCTTTTTCCACGTTGCTCCTCTCCCACGCTCTGCACGCTCCGGTGAGTATGCCGAGTCGCTCGGCACATTTCTCTCGGTCGTCACTTTTTTTTCCCGTTACCTCGCGTCAACTTCAGCGAGTTGGACTTTTGTACAGAAAATAGTTTCTAGCGCGTGTGCAAGAGGTCTTTTCGAGTTCTCGAATTGGACTTGGATTTTTGGAAATTTTGGCAGTTTGATTGCTTGACACTTTACCCACCGGCCGTGACCTGTGCTTAGTGGAATGAAAACACGTCGCTAGTAATCGATTTGAAAATTCGAACATTCGGTCGATGAGTGCTGGATCAGAATCAAAAATCTGATTCTTCGGTTGCCGGTCGGTAAAGTGTTTAATATAGTCGAGCGATCTTCCGAAGAAAGCCCATCCGTCGTCCGCTTCACTCTGTTTTACTCCGTTTTTTCGTTCGATTCCGTGGCGATCGCTTCTTGGCGATTCGGCGAGGTTCGAAACGCGTAAAATCGTTTAATCGTGTGAAGGGACAGTTTGTGTCAGCGAGAAGTACAAACGGAGACTCGATGTGTATAAAGCGAACCATTTCCGCGAGAGGTGTGTGTGTGTGTATGTGTGTGTGCGTGTGCGTGTGTGTATCATACGTACGACATAAAGTATTCTATGTGTATAAATACAAATAGTTTTCGAGGGTCAGTAGTAGCTGAACCTGCGGGCGAAATCGCGAGTCCGCAACGATCGACTTCTATTTTCCTCGTTGAAAACGCCCAACGGAACGTTAGCGAAATTTCGAGTATCCACGGAACGACGCAGCAGGACGCAGAAGATCCGGGAGACGGAGATTTCACAACAAGCGGTTTTCAGCGTCTTCTCAGAGATTTCGGGGCAATTGAGACGGACTCGACGACGCCGATGTCGAGGATACACGATTGTTCTGGAATACACGATTGTCACACTGTATACTACTAGCTTTAAAATATACACATATATATATATATATATATACTTGAATCTTGAACGAGCGCTAAATCGTTTATTGCTCACTACCCTGTGACGAACGCGAGAGACTTTGGTCGACAAACTCTGAATGAGTTAAAAGTTGGATTAAAAGCTCTCCGAGCTCTCGCGACAATTTGAAAAATCTTATTAACCCTTTCGCTACGAACGCCGGATATACACGGCGTTTATCGACGTATTGGAGTGATACACAATAATTTTTTTATTTTTTCTATTCGACAGTGGAACATTTGTACGATAAGAAATTATTCTAATAAAAAAGTCTTCCTCGGTCTATTGCAAATTCGGAAAAGATCGACTACAGATATAACTGTTGATCTCTTAAAAATTTGAGATTTTTGTTCGAACAGTTTGAAGTTTGTTTAAAAAAAACATTCTCGGCTCTTGTTAAAATGTTACCAGGGAATTCAAGAAGAAAGATTCCATTTCAAAACGCATCAACGTGTACACTTTCATCACGTGGCGGGGCTCTCTCGCGGAGCGGACTGTAATAGTAAAATCAAAAATCAAAAGAAGCGAAAATGTCAGAACGAGCCACGCGTGGCGGGGAGGGGGTGCAACAGCGAGAATCGTCAGTTTGCCCGCGTTTCTCGGCGCTTGTTGTTAGCAACGCGGTTAGTCGCGCAGGCTCGAGCCGTCCAGCGACAAATCGCGCGTCTTGGCACCACCGTCCAAGACATAATTCTTGGGGATGATTCACGGTCGACTGGACAGAAGGATTTCTGGTTGCCGCGATGCCGGGACGCTGGCCACTGGCATCGTCCTCGGCCCGCTAATGCAATAACGCTTCGCTACGTGGATAAATCAACCCGGCCGAATCGTTCCACCCAGTCCTCTGCCATCTAATCGCGTTACCCCTCTCGTCCCTCGGGCCCCATTACTATCTATCTACCTACTCCTTCCCCTGCCGCTGCGTCACGGTACTCTTTCTTCAAGGTTTCTTCCGTTTCTCTTCCTCTTCCCGCCCCCTCCCCCCTTTTCTTCTTCTTCGTCGCTTTGCACTTTCTTTACGCCTTTTTTCTTATTCTTTAACTTTTCGGTGGCGTATCGGCCTCCCTCCGACAGATTCGTTTTTCCTCGATGAACAATTGAATCTTTTCCTTTTCCAACTTTTTGAAGCTCTCGATGGTGAAATTCGACCACCACGACGGATTCGTTTTCGCTCGACGAGCGAAGAAGAATTTGTGGCGCGAGTAGTAAGAAAACTGAAACTTTTAGTTTTTATAAATTTATAATATCTTTCTCTCTCTCTCTCTCTCTCTCTCTCTCTCTCTTTACGTTTATATAAAAGGATTAGGATTTTTTTGGAGGTCAAAGTTACGGTGTTTCGCGACTCGTTTCGCGTTAATGTATCTTAATTGTGGAACTTTGGAAGCGCGCGTATCGCAGGTAAATCAACCGGATGAATCAGTTGGAAACGCGGCGTGGCGCGGCGCAGCGTCGCGTAATCGCGTTAGCCGGGATTCATTCTGGACGCTCCCGAGGGCGTCGTTATTGTCCTATCCGTACGCGTTCGGTCGCGCCGTTGCGAAACCGTTGGTACCGGCTCGCTCGATACCAGGCATCTGATTAAAAAACAAAACGACTTCCCCCGGAATTGCTCGACGACTCGGTTTTCAAACTATAATTTCACCGGGATCCAGTTGAAACCCGGCTCGAGTCTCAGGCGCGCACCTCCAACCAATCTCTCCTCCTAGGAAATGAAACTCTGCCGAGAGAAAGAAAAATGAAGATCACTGGCAAAGATTGTCTAAACGTCATCAGTCCTCCAGGAAGTCGCACCGAGACTAGAAACTGTCGAATTCCGATCGTGATATACACAGCTACACGCATAATCGAGCAACGTTGCCCCGACGTACGGCTAAAGATCGTTTACTTTCAACAGTTATAATCGAGTTGTAATCCTTTATTATTAAATTTAATTTTGTTATTAACCCTACGAGTTGTACTTGCGTAGTAGAACTTACACATGGCTGAATTTGAAGTTTCACTTTTAATTCTTTAAACGAGAAAGTCAGTAAATAAAAATTATTACGTGTACAATGCTTTCGCGACGTAAACACGTTATAGCAACTATTCCTTTCGAGGATCGATAATCACTCTTTCACCGACCGATAAAGCAAAAAATTAACGAGATCGAAGCTCGACCGTACGAAGACACCGATTCTTCCAGAAACGGGACTCGTGTCTAATCGCGTTGGGCACGAACGATCGACTCGGTCCCTCGAGAAACGATGATCAATTTAGCCCGACGACGAATTGTCACCCGACGCAGATTTACGCGAGGCAATGACCCTCGACACCATTCCCCCGGCCGAGGATGAAATAAACCCCCCCCAGTGTTCGAACAGCGAAATGAATTTCGACGGTGCGCAAGAGGAGAGGAAGGTAGGAGGGTAGGAGCGGTAGAAAAAGGCCGTTTCGCCGCTTATTTTAATTCCGCGTTTAAAGAAGTTTCTTGCTTCCGCTGCTGGTAAATTGGCCGTCGTTTGTCTACCGCTAAGGGGCACCGCGGCGTTCCAACGGGGTGAGAATCTCCCCTGATAGTGGGGAAGTGCCAGCACCCTCGTTGTCCCCCTCCCTCCCAAGGAACCCAGTATCCCAGCGATTCTGCTATTTACACCGACGTACATTTGTACGTAGAAACGTCCTTCCTTCCCCGAGTGTTAATACGATCTTGATCGATCTCGTCGTTAATGGTATTGATATTCGAGTCTGATTACGCCGGATTAGGGGGTGGCTCGATCGTAACGCTGTCATTCTTACGATGTAATATCGTTACCGCGATTGCTCGAAAGTGCACAAAGTTCTGAATACTCTGTTACGTAACGGTGTATTCTCACTTCGATCAGCTTAAAACCGTATAAACGTTCTCGCTCTAGCCGCAATAACTGTCCGATTTTCATTTATCTTGAAACGATAGTTTTTAGTATCGTTAGAGACGATTAAATTCGTACAATGGTTAATGGTCACTTCCTATGGTGGATGATACTTTTTGAGTAATTGACAATTGAAAATCGAACGGGTAATGCCAATTGGCTGGAAAAGTCCAAATGGCGAGGGCGCGCCATCTTTCTGTTCTACCGTCTCGCTATTTGCCTCCTGTTCTACTGCGTCGCGCTACCTGTCCTCCTATTCTACTGTCACACGCTTTTCTCTCTTTCCTATATATACAGGATGATTCACGTAACTTGTACACCTCAAACAACTTTGAAATTACACGTTTAATGAAAAATTGTTTAATACAAAAGTTGTATGATTTTAAGGGAAGCAAAATATGGTGTCATTTTTTTTGGGGGGGTTTCAAAATTTCCAAGATTATCTTTAGTTTCTTTAATTGGATATATTTTTCTCGTTGTAAATCGGAGGAATATTAAATTCATATATCTCGTCTGTGCCTGCACGTTTCATCTGAAAAACATTTCATTAAATATCTTTCCGAAAGAATAAATTGAAGTTCTAATTTCTTTCCATTTTCCCCAAATATTTGATTGAAAAGCTTTTGTTTGATAAGAAAATTACGAATGCCTAAGTTCCGTAAATAACATTAATTAAGTTAAACGACAAAATTATTAATTTTCCAAGAAAGAAACTAGCGTTACCTCTTCACAAATTAAATGTAAATTAAATTTCTAATTTCTTTTCATTTTCTCTAAATATTTTATTTTATTTTATTTTTTTTTTTTGTTTAATAAGAAAATTACGAATGCTTAAAGCTTGTGTAAATAATATGAATTAAGTTGAACGATGAAATTATTGATTTTCCGTGACTAGCATTACTTCTTTATAATTGTCACAGCAGCAGCTGTATTTTGCGTTTGACGAGTATATTCGTCGTCGTGTCGTTCTCGATAGATACACTATACTTTTAAAAGCGGAATTTAATCAGCTGATTTTCTGAATAATCGAACAAGTTGCTTTCCCAAACACTCGGTAATTAGAAATCCGATTCGAGCGGACAATTGCATCAACGAAATCTAATAAATCGAGATGCTCCGTCGTCTTGTTGGGTATAACGAGGACGATCGAAAACCGCGGTAGCAAATCGGTCGGTAGACCAGCAACTACGATATAACGGTCCTGCGAAAGCCAGCGACCATCATCAATTATCGGCGTGCCCTTCGTCGAAAAGTCGACGAGTCGAAAGCGCAGAATAATCACGCGGGGAATGAAAATGGATCATCGCGGTCTGGCGGCCCCTTATGGCTCGTCACGATTTATGCCGTGTAATCGTTATCTCCGTCGAGTCGTGCTCCATCTTTCGTCCGATTCTAGTTACGCGCAATTTTCGTCCCATTGAAAACCAACGGTAACGCCATTTCTTTTTTCGCGTTTAATTTTTTACGACAAAACCTCGTGGACCGTGTCCACCGCGAGGATTAATGAATCAACGACGCGAACGAATCATCGGGATCGGGATAATTCGAGATAATTCACGATTAAATTTTGCAATTTCGCGGCTGATGGCTCGAATACGGTGAAAATGATAATGTATACGACGACGTCGTATGCGAGAATGACAACGAGGACCACGTTCACGGCCACGACCAGGACCACGATCAGGACCACGACAACGACCTCCCTCGAGAGCCGGTTAAATCCGAAATGTTTATCCGACTTGGAGCGCGTACGCCGTTGCAGGATAATCAGTCGGTTAACCGACAAGCCATGAACGCGTAATGAGCAACAATTCGATTAGTCGAGCTCGAATAAATTATTCAAATTACACACCGTCGATTAACTCGATCGCCGGTGATTCTATTTCGACCGGGGACCGTGGAAAAAGAACGCCACGTTCAAACGTGGTCCGGCTAAGTAAACCGAGAACGATGAACCGATAAAACGATTATCCTCTCGCTTTATTCGCGACAATCCGGTCGATTCGCAGTCGATCTTCCGTTTGTCATCCGTTTCTCGATAGTTTCACGATACGAGAAAGTAGACGTCGCCGTTTTGGTACCGACTAGACTTGAAAAGTTCTTGGCAAACTGGGATGACAGAAGAAGCCAGTTAGTTGATGAATAACGATCGCGCAAGATACGACGATTTACGCAGAGAGCGGGAGCATGCATCTGACCATGATACATGAAATAATAATGGCAGTGATTGCGAGAAACTCGGCTGCCGCGGGCGGAAGCTCGGTCTGTAGAAGCTCGAGGACGAGGTCGAGCAGCGGGGGTTAAGGGATACTGAAGAAGGCTGGGGGTGATGGTGGTAGTGGTGGTGGTGGTGGTGGTGGTGGTGGTGGTGAGGAGGGATTCGGTGAGAAGCGAATGGACCAAGGGATGCAAGAGGAAAGACGCTCTGCCTCTACACCCCCACCAAATATATCATCGCCTGGCAGTTATGTGTGTCATGAATTTTAGATTATCCTTGGATTAGATTAAGGGGCGGGGGTAGAAAGTGCAGCAGAGAGGCAGTCAAGCAGCCCCTTGGTCCGACCGAGTCAGTGCCG
Source organism: Melipona quadrifasciata (assembly GCA_001276565.1). NCBI lineage: Eukaryota > Metazoa > Arthropoda > Insecta > Hymenoptera > Apidae > Melipona > Melipona quadrifasciata. The sequence goes on along the minus strand of KQ436237.1, from coordinate 42,169 downwards.
TAGCAGGCTAGCCGCGTGCCCGCGTGAATTATTTTCCGCTCTCCTCCAACACGTTCCTCCTTCCACTCGCTCCACGATTGATTTCCAGCATAGCTTCTCCCTTGTTTATTTTATCCGTTGAAATACGTTCTTTGGCTGGATCCCGTGGATCAGGATTCACCGTCTTTGAATTTGTTGACACTGACCGAGAGAAAATCGAAGACTTCCAACCGGAATTTTCGGTCCAAAGAGAAGACGATGATAATCTGCTTAAAATAGGCGTTGGTAGGCGTTGGAAAATCGACTGGACAGGAGCAAAAGTAGCAACTAGGGGGAGAAGAGAATGGAAGAAACGAGGAGCTAAACGGTGCTTGGTCGACTGCGGGGCAGAACCGATGCCGAATCAATTCGCGTAATAGTCTCTGGGGTGGCGGAGCGGCAAGGGATGGGGAGGGCAGGGGTTAAATCGACTGCAACTAGCTGGTTGGCAGCCCCTTTTCTCCAACAGAGAGGAGACGTGCAACCGCTCGGATACGGGCCATTACCGCACCTGTCCCTCAAGTTTCGCTCTCCCCCTTCTCCCATTCCTCTCTACCGAACAGAAGGAGATCGACTCGAACGAAACGAGCCAGCCTCTAATGAAGAGAAGCAATCACTTAAGCCGGCCGTTAGACCGATCGGACGTGGGAATCGCGTTTTATCTAGCCGGTTCGAGCCATGCTTTTACGCCCCACTGCGAGAAACGTTTATTGTCGGTTTTACTGGCGTTTTACTGGCGTTTGAACGGGACACGCCATTCGCGACCAGCTTCTTCTCATACCAGAGCCTCTGACCACCTTACCTCACTACCGCGGCCAATTTCTCTCCGCTTCATCGCGGAATTTCCAATTCTTTCCTCGATCGTCCCTTGATCGATATGGCCTTCGGCTTCAGCTTCTGTTTTATCGCCTGAAACTTTTCACAGTGTACTCTCAACTTTGTTTTAGTTTCCGTCCAGTGAAATGACAGTGAAACGAAAGTTTTCAATTTATCACTTTCAATTTCCGAGCAAAGTGAAAACGTCGATCTCGAAAAGGACGGAACGAGGAGTAACGAGGACCAAGGTCAGCGAAAAGATCGTTTCTCTCTCGATAATTTACTCGAAACGGTTGGTTAATTTTCTAAAGTTTCGCTGAAACTGAAACAAGTTCTCTTTGTACTTTTTACATACATTTATTTGGAAAACGACAGCGTCGTATCAAACGAAACAAACTGGCGGGGGAGAAAGGCCGGCTGATTTTCTAGAATTTTCTAGAAGACGGACAAAAGAAAAAAAAACAAACAGTTCTTTAAAAAGAATTCTAGGTTCGATGTTATATCCGAGATATATATAGACACGTACACACATTTATATTCCGACTTACGATAAATAAAGCAAGTTAAAAACACGCAGAGGAATGTAAAAGCAATCACACGTAATGACGTCGACGTTTTTAATTTCAAGAAAATAGAAGAAACAACACGCGAGACGATCGAACGAATAGAAAATCGAACTCTGCGCGCGAGATACGCGGCAAGAGTGATTAAGAAGAACAAATTCGATTCGGGAAAAACTGGGATAAAGGGATACACTCGCAGAGGTCATGCTACGTAGGTCTTTTATGCTATTATTCCTCAAGATTTATTTCCAGTGGCATGGTCACGTAGCACACAGAGAGCCAAGAGAAAGTAATCGAGAGACGCGGATTGTTTCGATTGTGCGCGTGCGTAGGTACAAGACGGGTGTGTGTGTGTGTATCCGCGAAAACGAGCGAAAAGAGACCCGCTCTGGACCGGACCGGAAGTGATCCTCCCTCTCCACCTCGGAGAGAAGAAACCATCTCGATACGGTCCTTTGTAACATCGAAGAATCGTAAAACGAAACGACATGTACTCGAAAACTCAATCTCTTAAGCCTAAAGAAACGAAGAGAGAAGGTAACAATCCGTATCCTCTCTTGGCGTCGTGATAATTTCAATCTTACGGTTACAGTTTCGCCTACGAAACGCATGCACAGAGAAAATGAAAATAGAGTTCGCATCTGTTTTTTTTTTTTTTTTTTTTTTTTTTGGTCGCTGAAATACATATTTTCTGTACGGTCTTTGCGTGCTTACGTGACGCTTTATTCTTTCCTATGGCTCTTTTTTTCTCCTTCTTTTGTCATTCTTACTCTGTCTTTCGTTTCATTCTTTTCTTTTCTTTTTTTCTTCTTCTTCGTTTTACAATAAAAAGCCGACTTTCTTTTGATTGTGGGCCCCCGAGGATCGCAATTCTTATTCGAAAAGACTTCTATAAGAAAAGTCGAACGATGATCCTTCCGTTCATCGATTACAACAACAATAATAATAATGATCGCAATTAATAATTATGTGTCGAACGACAGCGTGTTAAAATAAAATTTTCATCGATCACAACGGGACGATTGCCAGAAGCTTATCTCATACGCATATGTATATCGGTAATACAATGGCTGAATAAAGCATGTCGGTTCTCTCTTCCCGTTCTTTTCTTTTCCCATCGCTTTCGCATCTTTACATCCTTTGCCATCTTCCAGCGCGACGATTCTCTCTCCTCTATACATATTGTATTTTGTATAACGCGGAACACGCAATTCGAGAGAAACAAATCGTTGGATGCCTCCTTTTCTCGCTTTCACAATTTCCACGTAGAAAAAGTTCGCAAATAAGCATTCGTCAGCACCTTTCGTTGCACCTTGACAAGCTTGTGTTTATGCGTGCGTGCGTGTATTTGTGTGTGTGTGTGTGTGTGTGTATTAATCTATAAAAGTAGATAGAAAAGAAAAAGTTTCTTTCTTTGTGTTCGATATTGGTAGGAAATTTATGCAAAGAAAACTTACTCTATTGCGATCACTAATCTCTCAATTTTCTGTATCAATATGAGTGTGTGTGTACGTATGTATATATATATACACATATAATACATTTACGCATATATACATATACATATGCATTATGTATACTTAAGTACTAGGCAGTCAAGGTATGCAACAATTAAAAAAAAAAAAAAAGAAAAAAAAAAGAAAAAGAAAAACACTGTTTTACGATCTTTTCTTCTCTATACAAAGTTTGAACGCTGGACAGAGGAATTTGCTGGCGCTTGCGAGACGCGAGAGAACAGAGAACTCTCTGGATGTTTTCTTTCTGGTTGTTTCTATTCTGTTTTCGTTCGTCACTAGAAAAAAAAGAGCCTTCGTGCCGCAAGGATAGGATAGTCAGGTACTAGGAACAGCCCCTCGAAGTTCCAATCCTTTGAGCGAAAGAAAAAGATTTTGTTGCTTCCTCTTCCTTTCTCTTTGACACGCGATCCAATCGAGAAGGACGACTGACGCAAATCTAGAAGCGTTTTTTATTAAACTGCTGGATCATATTTCCGTTTTCTGTCCATTCTTAAGACGAATTAATAAGAATTAATGAGAATTATATATGTATTCCTTTTCTCGCGGTACAAGAATTCGAAAACGTTACGCACCAGCTTCTCGATTGGAATGGATAAAAATTTATATCTTACGTAGCTACACGCAACATACATGCACGCACAGAAACACGCAAACACACACACGCACACACACATACATATAGAGAGATATACACTTTATACGTCTACTTTATAATCATAAAAGGGATGAGATTTGATTCTTCAGCCACCATCGACTATACTTAAGAAACTGATAGATTCAATCGTTGATTTTCTTCTATAATACGAGCGACGAAACAAAAATTTGAATATGAAACGATTTTGCGTTTAGAGAACGATATGACAAAAGACACATCCGTGAGTTTTGGATGATTGGGGGAGTTATAGTCGAGTTGATTATATAATAAGCGAATAGCCACGTTCATAAAAGTCCCAAAGGATAGGAACTCCCTCCGAACACTGCCCGCACGAAACGTTACGATTAAATATAACACACATCGTATAATAATTACAATAATATAGTATTAATTAAGAAATAGTATGTTAATAGTTATTTTAACCACGTGTATGGCTCAGTCTATTACTAGTCTCATGCAACAACAACAATAAAGATACAACAATATATTTACTTATGTCTGTCTCGTTTAATTTTTACTTTATACTTGTGTTCATTTTCACTTTATTTCTCCATCTACGTTGTAATCACTTTGCAATCACTCTGTGTGAATTCTTTTCACATGCATTCGTCTACTCTTTCTCTCTCTCCCTCTCTCTCCCTTTGCAAATAGAAAAAACCTGGAAATTTATCAAATATCAATCAACTTCTCGTTTTACCATTTCTTTTTTTTTTCATCATCTTCTTCTTCTTCTTCTTTATAATTAATTTACTTTAATATACTATGTATAAATAGACAATTCATTTTTATTGTTTTTTTTTTTGTTTTTTTTTTTTTGTTCACAATAT
>KQ436237.1:5408-22071 GCA_001276565.1 Melipona quadrifasciata | reverse complement strand
TGCCTGGTTTCAGTTCTTCCTTAATCCATGCAATAAAGTTTATCAGATAAAATAAGAAATTTGACTAATCATACCTGCTCCAATTGACTTAATGATAATTGAGTTTCCCATTAAGTATGTTTTAATATCCTAATCTGTGAGATAAGTCGTATAACAAAATTAAACATTGTACATCTTTGTAATGAAACCAATCATAAGGTCTTTACAGTACTCATTGTGACATGTCTCTTTGACATCAAAGATATCCAGACAAATATGCCATAATAAATATATTATGATTGCACATTTTAAATTTAGAACTTCAAAAATTCATTCATCTATTTATATATAAAATAATTTTCTTGGAATATATAAAGCTGTTTTTTAAATATATTCATGTCTTATACATTCAGATGAATTAAGCTCATAATTGGGACAAAAATGCACTTTAACTATTTGTCTTAAACCATTTCTTCTTTGATACTTTCCAGTATGGGCAGATTTAATATACAAAATTCAACTTTGAAATTGCAATTGATCTGTCTAATGTTGAAATTATAAAATCTAAAATGACCTCTACTTGTATAGACCCAATCCCTAAATTTATGGTATTTAAAAACGATTAGACCTTGTATGATTAGGCCACATGTATAATTATGATGATACACAACAGAGCTAAAAAATATATTTCATTCTTCCAATGAATTTTAGATAATTTTCACTAAGAGAATTCTTTGTATTAAACGTCAATGCACTTGAGTCATTGAACAAGGCGAATAAGAATGGAATAATTTTGCATGATTAACTAAAACAAATGTTGTTATTGCTCCTATCAATGATCCAATTTGAGTTGCAACACCAGTATAATATAGACCCCTACCGGGATCAGGTCTAAACAATGTTGTGATACCCAATTTTATAAATCCTATTAAACCACTAATTAATATCCAAGATAGGACTACTAGAAATTCACCAACCCAACTGAATTGAAAAGGTGGTGTAGGAGATTCAAGAGCTAGAAAGCAAACAAAACTAGAAAGTACTATAACAATAACGGTGAGACCAGTGAGGAAATTCACTTTTGGCATTTTTATAATAAAACCTAAACACATTGCCAATGGACCAGCCATAGATGACAATGTAACAGTTAAATGATACGCGATATTTCCATATGGTAAACAAGAATAAGATTGAATACTTGGTAACGTACCATTACCTAGGAAGCAAATCAATGCCATCATAATTAATAAATATGAATACATTTGCTTAGACATTGTCCAACTAGCATTGGTCTTATAACTAGGAGGTGCTCTTGTGTCTGTTGGCGTTTCCATGCTTGCTGGATGTTTCACACGTTCTCCAATGGCAATGGACAAATTGTTCAATCCTAAGAATGCCAAGTAACACAAGAATAACAAAGTACCGATAAAGATAAAAAAAGTCTGACTTGAAAATCTGGGTTCTGGATAGTACGGTGTGAATTCTATACGAGTAGAGTCTGCTGCAGTAATATTCAAGCATTCTGGATTTCCACCAACACCTTGGATTAATGCCACCAAACTTGGCACAAATCCGCTAAGTCCTTCTCCTACAAGATAGGACACTAAATAAATTTCTCTATAGTTCCTCATGTATGGCATGAAAAGAACTGAACTCGTACATCCGACAATTGCAGTTACAAACATCAATAACAATAGAGCAGTAGAATGCACATTACTAAATATTATGGTAGTTTTATCATATACGAAAGCTAATATAATAGTGGACAGTGCTCCTGCTGCTAAAAGGACATACGTAATGTACTTATCATATGCCCATTTACTATATCTAAAACAAACAAAAGAAAGAATGATACACGTATATTTAGCGACTTGGAATTTGTACATTATAAAGCATAAAGTCATTTTCAATATACATACTTTATATACAATGTATATAGTATTGGTCCCAAGTTGGCAAATTGTACTAGCATAACCATATGTGCTGGAAGACTCCATCCTTCTGGAGCATTGTTTACAAGAAGTGGTAGCTGAACATATATACCATTTATACCGACCCATGCACCAAGACCAAACATTAGTGCAAGCAGATCAACTAATAACCTTCTGTTACTTAATCTTTGGCTCAACATGTTCTGTCTTCTGTCATTCATCAACAGTGGGTCTAAGTAGGTCAAATGACCTTGTTGATGAACTTTTTCCTTTTCTGCCGCCGTTTTGCAGGCTGGTTTTGTAAAAACTATTTCACAGATGGTATGTACACACAGCGTATGTGATATGAATAAAATTATTTTTTCTTTATATTCGATTATATAAATATATGTAACAAGTCACTTTATGTTCGAACGTACAACCTCTAAAAAGGTCTTATTAAATACGATGTTTAAAATAATACATCAACTACCAGAGAAATCATTCATTCCGTATTAGCAACACAATTATTCAAGTTTTGATGCTGAGATGAAGCATTCGTTGTAGTAATCGTCTGTTTCTTTACGTAAATGCTTGACGTGAGTTTCACATCCGAAGAGAGATTTTTTTTTTAGATAAAAGTTCTTAAAAAATTAAGTAATAAATTTGCAACGTGGCAAAATGTTAATACCGTTTCAAGACATTTTTTTTCTTTCTTCTTGTGGGCAACATAACCTTAAATCACAGATAAACGTTACAGTCACGACAGAGAGAACCGATTGAATTCACTAAGTCGCTACATGCGCGTATATACACTATCTAGGTATGTACTAATAACGTTCGATATTTACACGATTGCGTGTTGGAAAAAGATATGCAAATACAGTCGCGGTAGCAATATTTTAATAAAACAATTACGATGCGATAATCAGTACATTGTCACGGTTATAACACGACTATCGTCTTTAATAACTAATGGTCAATTATCGAACAAATCTGTTTCATAATTACACAGTTGTTTTACTACACACCATATCAGTATCGACATATCGTTGGATATGTATATATATATTTAAAAATGATATCAATTCTCATATTTCATTCTACTATATTTCTTTTTGGACTTGATTATACGCATTAATAAAAAAACAATTAAAACTTTTCTGATCTCTTCTGCGGTAGGAAGGGAGGGGATAGGTTGGGGGGGATAGAGGAAGTTTGTTTCCTAAGAAGATAGTCAACTTCGTTCTTTAAATTGCTTTCCAGAAATTGCGCAATTCTCTTGTCATTTCATGTTTCAAATGAATTACTGTAATTATCGTATCGTAATCACTTGGTACATGCTGTTTTATTCAATGAAAAATGTAACGAAGCATGAAGCATAGTTAAAAACAATTTCGATTAATGTTATCTTATATGTTAGTATGTATGTATATATATATATATAACTGTATGACAGTATTGATACCGTTTAAAATTATTAGATCGAATTGGATCGAATGACAGCAGGTGAGATATAATTAAACACAAGTTGTTTTAAAGGAAGAAGCAAATGAGTACACTGTGTACGCATATGTGTATGCGTGTATGTATGCCACGTGTACGCAAATATGCATGGAATACTAACAATGATGACTTGCAAGATTATCTATCGTAAAATTATTGAAATGTCAGACGGGAAGGTTAAATAAATATCACCACTGATTGAATATAGCAAGAACTTTATAAAAGACGAGGCAGACTCACAGATGGTTTAAGTACATTAGTATATGTCTCAAAACTCTGAGAAATATATGACGGTTTTGCATTCGCATTTTTTTTAATTCTTTTTTTTTTTGTATCTTTTTTCTCTCAAATAGATCACACGCATGAAAAAGGTTGTTGCGCAAAGGTTGTTGTGTTTACATCGTGCATAAAAAGTACGAACATACATCAATCGAAAAAGAGTCATAAGGGTAAAAGCTGAAAAAGGAAACGCTCGATTAGATCGTTTGATGAACTCCCTCGGGTCGTCGTGTTACGGATTATCGCCGAAAATTAACATACACATGTAAGTACATACGTACGTACGTACAGGCGTATTTATATTTTAGATGCTGTGTTTTTCGATTCATTTTTTCCGGTCATAAGTTATCGGAAGTTATCATAAAAAAATATAAATGCACGTGGTGGTCGACGATTGTTTTGCGAATCAATTGTCGTTTATCACTTGTCAGTTTATTATCTTATTTTTAAACAAACGATTTCTTTTTCCCTTTTCTTAATCATTATATAGGAGATAGACGACGATATATGGTGCAAAGAATACAGCGTAACGTAACACGAAAGAGAGAGAGAGAGAGAGAGAGAGAGAGAGAGAGAGAGAGAATTCCGTCATTAAAAGGAAAAACATGATTTGTACATGCTCCTATCGGAGCAGCATCGAGAAAAATATAAATCGTTAAAAATTATTCCGAGTAATGAAAATTCGCTTCGCAGGCGATTGTGGTTTGTGAACTAACGAGTGAGGCGGTGCTTACCGCGAAAATACACTAGAGAATTGATATTGTTTTATGGTATCATCGTCCGTCAGCGCGCCACGATGTTCTCACGTGGAACTCTAATAAAAACAAGTTTTTAGTCCGAAACGAATTCAACGGTGTATGACAGGATCGGCTTTTTGACGTTTCGACCGGAAATATCTTAACGATATCGTTCATCGTCATCATCGTTCGCCAAGTCGGGTTACGGAGCGTCCTTTCAACGATGTGGAATAATGTCGTTTCATTCGTTCGAAGGAAAAAATAGCGATATTTAACGTAAAATAATGTCAAAACAAAATTATCGTAGGGATTTACCATAGAGGACGGAGCAACTGAAATGAGCAAGAATCGATGTAAAGAAGAAAACACGATGATGTAGCTGTGAGTAATCAGCAGATCCCTATAGGTTTCGTGAATTTTCCAGGATTCTCGGCGGTAGATGCGTACGTACATATATATTCCTATGTACATACATATGTGCTGGCCGTTACACCTTTCATATTTCATACCTAGCTTTTAAGGAAAACCGATAGCCTGGAGCCAGACGCGATATTAACGTCCCTCGGCATCGTTGGAAAGAGTTACAGACGCGGAATATCGATGGACAAAAATTAATTATGCGACGTTGGAGTGGGAAGAGCAATATCGGCTAGCGAGTTCGGAGAGCGAACGGCTAAGAGGCCAATGTTCGATATTTACATAGTCGGAACAAAAGCTCATGAATCCCCATCGTTTTATTCGTTCTGTCGCTTAGGTTTTTCTCAATTTTTCCCCGTAACTGTCTCGTTCCAAACGGAGATATCCCAAGATAGACACTAAACAGATAGTTTCGACAATCTTTTTCAGAAGGCACGGTCGATCTTTCGAACGATTGTCGGACACGCAATAATGTCGGGGCGCTTCGCGCGTCACGCGTCGATTTCATATAAAGAAAAGAGTTCGAATTGACCCACGCTGACGCAGAGGACCAGAGATCGTGACCTCTTCCCAATCAAAGGAACAGATGCGACAGAAGAGATAAAAAGAGATGTACATGCGAGATGGCCAGGAGACACGAGAAGATAAGAGATGATTGTATCAAGATGCTGAAGAGACAAAGAGAAACGGAGCTCCTTGACCCGACTGTGACACGTCGACGATAAATTCCGAGAAATGTCTATTACGTAGATATATGTACTTATCGAAGCGTATAGTTACGTGTATGTAATTCCGCTTGGTGTTGTGCGTTTCTCTGGCCCGCACCCGGCCCTCGCGAGAATGAGTTTTAATTGACTGAAGTGCCGAGCCGAATCGCGGGCACGAGGACTTGGAAGCGTGTTTGGTTGCTCGCTAATGTCGACGACACGTGGGAGATTAAGATAGTGCCATTTTCAATTTGTCTTCAAACTCTACCATTATTAGATCCATGTGTACGTATCGTTGCATTATGTGATATTACCGGCACAACGGACAACACTAAGTAATTTTCCAGATAGCACGACAAACAGGAAAAAGTGGACGTCGATCGAGAATTTCGGAATAATCGAGAAGAACGAGTTGCTCTCTAAAGTGGTTTAACGTTGTTGAAAATTCAATTGCAATTGCGGTTGTAACTGAAATGCCTGTTATCGCTACTTTAGGTATCCAAAACATCTAGATACGTATCTGCTACGCGCTCCTGAATTGATTGGACAGAACATGCGACGGAACATTCCAGGTATTCGAATACCTGGCTTCTTTCACCGTAGCCAAAGCTGTATCCGATAGACCATTAGACTGTCGTTTAGCTTGACCATCGTACTTACATCGTGCGCATTGTTTTGTTACAGAGACATTGACAAATCGAGCCAGGTGTCGTGCGACATTTATCAAGCGTGGTAGCATCAATTAGTACGAGAACGCGCCAAAGCGGAAATCGCGGGTTTATCGTGCTGACAGACGCGTGAATTTCATCGTTCGATCGGATTAGATGCGATTGTCAGAGCTGCTGTCACGCCTGTCGCAAGCGTTTTCGATAGAAAATTGAAAATCGTGAGACGGGAGAGTTTAGACTGGCGAGGAGGGATACACGAGAGATTCCTATAATCGGTTCCGTTCCTTTAATACCTAGTGTGCTCGCTTCTCTGCGGACGCAGAGAACCTTACGATCGATAAAATCTGACAAATTACACAACAACACAACACGACATTAGATACAATCGGTCTCTTGTCGCCGATAAGAGAGCTCCTCGAACTTGGTCTGGTCGTTTCGTATTTTTGAATTTCGCGGACGTTTCTCTCCGCTATCGTTTTCCCTCCTTGTTTTCAATTGATGTCGATCGGACGGCCAAGTTCGAGGATCGTTGGCCATTGGGCGGGAGATGTGACGAAGCTTCGGAGACGCATCTACTTACATACGTCGGTGGTCCTGTACAAACTGACTGTACATCAGATAAGAAAATTTTGACTCGGAGATACCGATGGGAAGCGCGTGCGCTGCATTTCTTCTCTATTGCGTTTACGGGAACACGTAAACGTATAGTTTGACGACGACCGTTCATCTCTTCACAGGCGGTCAATCATCGAGGATCGCACGATCGTCTCTTTCGTTTCGTTATTTTCCTAGTTCTTCGTTCGACTACCTTTCCTTCTCAAAGCGCGCCAAAGACTCAACAAGGAAGTTTCTTTTCCTTTCTTCTAGCCAGCTCGAAGACGTACTTTACGGACGTCTTTGTCGTCGCGCGAAATTTAAAGAAGCACGGGCGAAACGTAATCTCGCCGGCTGTGTGAATTTAAGTGGGCGCCATATTAAAATGGAAATAGGATTTTGCGGGGATCTCGACACGGGGGGCGTTCTATCCTGGAAATCGAGTAAATTCTCGCTGACTCGGCCGGATGGGAGGATCCTCCGCAACAGTCATGATTCACAGAGATAAAAATGGCACGGAAGTAATTACTGGAACGAGTTATTTATTATTTTTATCGTCAGTCGTATCGAGCGAACTTATCTTGGTTTAACCACCAAAGACAGATTAGAACGTCATTAGCGAAATGTTACGCGAACGTAATTTTTTCGCGATTATCGCTGTCCTCGAGTGCAGCTTAGAACAGATACCAGCGGTAGATACTTTATCGGAATTTTCGGAATTTTCGAGTTTTCGCGGCAAGTGTTTCGAACAGCACGAATAATTTAAATACGGCGTGGATTACGCGGGATTGAAACAAAGTGTCACAGCCGAGAGAGAACGTCGTTCCGGCCGTTCGAAAAACGAAACGACGAGTTTCGATCGTACGATTCGCTTTGAAAGCCTTTCTCGCTTCGCGCGTAATACGTTGGCACAACGCGCTCTTGTTTCATTTTGGCTGTTCAACACAGTTACGTATGTACAAAGTATACCTACAGAATCCGCTACTTCTCAGAGGATGGATACAACTTTCATGTACGACGCGCGTGTCGTTTTTTCCCCTCGATCGGCGCGCGACTGCCACCTCCGATTAAAAGCATCAACCGCAACTCGAGCGATCCTTTGCAATCAGCTGTAACTGTCGCCTTCCCCAAAAAAAAAAAAAAAAAAAAAAAAAAAAAGGAAAAGAAGACGCAACGCGAAAACGACGATCGAGCGTTACAAGTGTTTACGATCTTCCTTCGTAGAGGGGTCATTTGCATAAATTTCATTCGAAACGGATGAAACGTTTCAGAGTCTAATTGCGCAAGGTGAGGATCGCTTGAAATTGAGAAGCAAGACGAAACGCTAAAGAGCGTGAAGAGGAATTTAAGGTATCGAGACGTGAAACGCGTAGGATGGCAATTAAGTACAGATACGCCAAGATTCCGTGGAATGGCATCGTCAAATTTCACGTTGAGATGCTTTTAATCGCAGGATATCGCGGACAATCAACGAGTCTCGCGTGTGTATGCGTGTATGTACATGCAAGCGAATGTCCGAAATCATCACCTGCGGGCACACGTGCACACGTGTGTATTCTTCAAGCCGGTCGCTGTTCTGTTTAAACGTATACGCGGTGTGTGAATCGACGCGACGATGGCGTATCGATCGTTTCTGGTACCGATGTAGTCCGACGCGCACGTATATCGCTCGGTGTACATGCGTCTCGGTGTACACGACGGTTATTTACAGCTACGATTACACGGAGAATGCAGATAGCGGTGGAAATACGATACCTTCAAATGGGACGTCACGTCGCCAGCAAGAATCGGTCGTGGAATTTCTCCTTGCACCACCGTTCCGAGGAGAATCGATATCGCACAGAGTCGATTACAAAAGTGGGAAACAATTGGATGTAGCAACAGAGAAAATGTGGGCATTTGCTTGATTTTAGGTACCGCGATGTGAGAAAAACTGCGAAGCAAAGGACGAAAGCTGCTGATATTTTCCAGATGCTTTCCCAGACGGTAGAAAAGAAGAAGGAAGAGAAAGAAAGAGATATCTAGCGGTCGTCTGTCTGGGGTTCGTAATACTTAGGTACACGGGACCTTGTCCAGTATCTGTGATTGCCTCAGGGAGAGTCGAAGCGGGGACAAACTGCTTTGGGGTTTGGGAGTGACACGAGCAATTGGGAATTGGGGGAATAGGGAGATCACGCAGAGATTATACGGGAACATGGGTGTTTCGAGAACCTGGGAGGAACGGAGTCTTGAAAGATGAAATAAGAAGAAACAAGACATTCGGTTTTTTGGGATGTTTCACGGCTGAGAATTGTCGAGTGTCGTCCCATTTGAAAGAACGTGCAGGGATTAAAGCGCGCGACGCGAAGTGGCTGAAAAGTGCAATATCAAGTCCAAGAGCTCGCACGGTACGGTGACACTAGATAATATATATGTATATACTGGTACAGGTACGGTAGAACGTGGCCAGAGTGGCTGGAGAAACGAGCTGTGTGTACTTTCGAGAAACGATAAAACTGGTTAGCTGTTCCATCTATAAGTGGCGGTACACGTGGCACGTTGTTGTTCGTGCTTCTTTTCTATTCTCTTTAATTCGTTCGTTAATTTCTCTCTGCAACACAAATTGCACGTTCGATCAACGGCGACTGGGCAATTGCTAAATTTCGAGGAGAATAATATATCGTACGCGTATTTGTTACCAACGAGAATCGATCGAAATCGATCGAAATCAATCGAGAAATCGGTAGAAATCGATCGCCGAACGAGATAAAGAGATATGTACTACGGTAGATTTGACACACATACACGATACATATGTATAGATATTGAACTGGCTATGTAACGAGAGAAATTAACGAACTTTCCTGTACGATAATACGTAGATGAATCGAGACGATGGGACAGTCAAAAAATTGACACGGGTCGTTCGTATCGTTTTTTTTCTGTTTTTTCTTTTTCTTCTTGTTGTTGTTGTTGTTTCGTTTTTTACCCTGGTCTCTTTTGGCCTTTCCGTGTCTCATGGAAAAAGCCGAAAAATGGTCGAGTACGAACGTTAATGCCTGTGTGTATCTGTGCGTGTATGTGCGTGTTGGCAAACGACTGTAAAGACCTATGGTTATGGTGTACCACGTCGATTGCTCGGTAACGTGCCCTTCGTTTGTCCCTACTTTCGGGTTTATATAACATCGACTGCACTCTAAGTATCATTTATTAATATTGTTGTTGTTGTTGTTGTTGTTGTTGTTAAATTCTTGTTGTTTGCATTCGTTTTTTTTTTTTTTAGGTGTAATATTCTACCATAATAAGTTACGCTGTGTTACGACTCGGCGACTACGCCACGCACGGATTCTTTATTAATTATTATCAAAGAAGTCGTAGACGATAGGTGAAAAAAGTCTTTAGAGGAAAATAGGTTTTTTGTTTTTTTGTTTTGTATCTTCTCTTCCCTTAGTAAATTGACAAAGTAGTAGATAGAATTATTATTCACGTACGTGTATAATAGAATTCGCAATCTCGAGGGAGAGACCTTGTCCTCTTTCCCGTTGTTTCGTTTTTTTCTTCCCGACTCCTCTTGCCGGTTTTCGTCCCTACCCAAAGTGTACGCGTAAGTGTATGTATACGTATGTAAAATTTCACCAACTCTCGAATCGACATGCTGCCTCGTGACGTGAAAAACCTTCCTGGTTCCTGCGCTGCCGTGATTCCCCAGACAAACAACAGCTCCGAATAGGCCGCGATGCTCCCATTCAGCCGAAATTTTCTCTGATGAGGATCTTTCTACCGGATTTAAATCGGGCTTGAACGACCGAAAAGGAGAAAAGAAGAAAGAAAGAAAGAAAAAAAGAAAAGAAAAGAAAAGAAAAGAAAAGAACAATGGACGAAAAGTAATCGAGCGTTCGTTCATTCCTCGTGCGAACGGTACCATCGGAGCTCGCACGCTGCCTCATCTCGTCCTCTTGCTTTCGTTTATTGTCGCACATTCGCTGTTCGCTTCCCTGTTCTGTCGTTTTTCTTTTCGTTTTTCCCGTTTAACATCGCGCCGGCGTTGTTCCGTCTCATTCTTCTGTCCTCGAAATACGGAGATTCCTCGAGGTTCCGTCAAACGGCCATCAAACGCGACGAATATACGAAACGAGCGACACTCTTGGTCTATCTATCTAACTATCGTACTTCTGGTCGATTATCGACGATCTTTTGCTCTCTGTTTGCCTCTAACATTTTTTTCGCTTTCTTTCTCTTTTTCGCGTTGTGTCTCTTGCGTGCGACACGTTCCATTCTCCGGAACGTACTCGCAACGACAACGCGTCTCGACCACAATCGGTTTCGCGATGCCAAACGTAAAACGTACCAGTCCACTGGTCCGCGAGAACGCGCTTATGCTTCTTCAAAGTGGCTCTCCCCGTCTGGTGGCCATCTTGGCAGCCCTGGAAGCCAAAGCGCCCAATGAGCACACAAGACCCGTCAGGGTCTCCCAGAAAGTTGTCCTACGTCTTTTGTGCGCTGCCTGACCGACGTACCCCAAATAGTAGCCGGTGTAACGATCGTTTCCACGATCCGAGCCGCTGTCCGACCTGCCCACGCTGGATCGCGCCGACTTGGGTTGCTGCACGATACTCGGACGAGCGTGTTGTTGCTGTTGTTGTTGTTGTTGTTGTTGTTGATGATGATGATGATGACGGTGGTGATAATGCTGATGGTGATGATGACGATGTTGATGATGATGATGATGAGGAGAAGGAGGGAGAGGAACAGGAGGACCAGGGGGAGGAGTTGAAGGAGACTCCGTTGTCTGATCGACGATACTCTGACGCGGCGAACCGTCCTCGTATCGTTGCTGATAGACCGTCTCTGATTCGTACAGCCGTTGCTGAAGCTGCACGTTGCTCAATCGTCGATCCATCATTCGGACGAGGTTCTGGTGAACGCGGCGATCGTCCTCGTGCACGATGGGCAATTGTCGCCGGCAACTGGCGGCTGGCAGCTCGTTCGGGTGTGTCGTCTGCTGTTCCACTTGTCAGGCATATTCGGTGTCCGTCGACGCGGATCTCTCCAGGTGAGCCTGATGACTACTGTGATGTTGCTGATTCTGATGCGGTTGCTGCTGCTGCTGTTGCTGCTGCTGTTGCTGTTGCTGCTGCTGCTGCTGCTGCTGCTGCGCCTGCGTGTACGCCAGGCTCTTTTGATAGACAGCTGCTTCTCCAGGCTGTAGTTCTCCGCTTGCAGCGAGGCTATCTCCCGCCTCATCTGCTGATTGTGGATGCGGCACACGTCGTCGTACTTGTGATAGGTCGCCTGGAACAGTAGGTGGCTCTCGTTCCACTCCAGCCGGATCCTCAGTTGCCCCTTGTCTGTGAGGAACGGGCAATGATTCTCCTTCACCTCGTTCGTATCCAGATTCGTCTCCATGATGATACCCTCGTCGGTGGATTCTTGCGCGTAGTAGCGACTGAACGGACCACCCGGCAGGCTGATCGGCTCCTCGTCCCGAAGCAGATACGCCGACCAGCTGACGTACCTAATCGACAAAAGTCAACGTCATCGTTCATGGTTGCATCGTTGGAAAAAAGAAAGAAGCGGAGAAAATCACGCGATTCGAAACGAAATGGAGCCGCTACGATTTCTTCTACCATTACCACTATTATAAAGCCCGCGTTAAACTAAACGATACTTTGACAGGGACAATTCCATTCGAGCACGACAAATTGAGCGCGTTAATCTGCGAATCGTGAGATTCTCTCTTTAGCAGGAATTCTCAACCAACCTCAAATGATTCCGCGGAACGTTGTGAATATCCTTGTAGACGAGATGCAGCCTGACGGTGTCGGAGTGCAAATCGGCTCGAATCATCCAGGCTTGGTTGTCGCGATCGTAACAGGGTGTTGCCGGGAGGACCGAAGGCCCTCGAGCTTGCACCGCCACTTCGCAGATGGTCCTAGCTTCCACCATCTCGAGGGAGACCCGTAGCACGCCTTTGTGCGCGATTTCCGACCACCTGACCCGCGTGTGCCAGCCGAAGCCGCATCGCTCCGCGTCCGACAGGTCCTCGATCTGGCCGGAATCGATTCTCCGATCACCCTCGCCCAACGCCACGCTGTATCTCACTCTGCACCGATGATCGAAGCCGCTCATTCTCATCAGGTAGACGCTGATGCCGGCGTCGTGGCCGCCGCGGTAACCCTCCAGCTCCTTGTTGCCGTGAGGATAGATGACCAGGTTCCAGTCGAAGCCACCGAACGGGAAGTAATCGGTTTCCAGCTTGTTAGACTTCGATTGTCCGGCCGAGAACGTGCTGCTGGGCATCTTGAGGTCGGTCATGTAGACAGTCCTCACGTTCGCCATCGATAACTCCAGCTGAAACTCGCCGTTCGTGTCGGCGAAGTTTCGGTTGTACAGGTCCGAGACCGGGATGTAGTTCCGGTTGCCCTGGGCCGGCGCCTCGTACGTGAATTTCACCCGCTTCCCGGAGAAACCCTCGTTCATCGAGAAGTGCTCTCGATTCAGCAGCGTGAACGTGAAGTCCACGTAGACCCGTAGGTTTCTCGATGCCCCGCGCCATACCAGATACGCACCTAGAACCTAGAAGCGCGCGGCACGCACGTGATCACTCGATCTGTAAAACTCAACCATTGAGACTTTAAATTTTTGTAGTCGATTTTCGAGAAAAAGAAAGAAATTGATTTTCTATTTATCAGTCATGAACGCGTCACGTTGTTAATTTTCATCGAGGATTCATCTGTCGAAGAAATCGATCATCGATCGAAAAACGAAGCGGCGCGATCTCTCCCGGGAATTGCCGATTAGATAAACGGCCAATGATTAAATAATCATTAACGGGTCCGCCCCGTTAATCCCCGATATTCTCGTTACGTAATTATCGAGTTACTCGCGGCATATTTTGGCACGCGCGCGGCCCATTTACCAAAGCAATCAGAGTTTCGCTCCCCCCCCCGTTCAATTGAATTCAAGCTTCGCCCATTACCGATTGATTTTTCAATCTAACGACTAGTCAGAGAAACGCTCTGCGTTTCGGGACCGAAACTCGATCGATACTCGTAACAAGTATCGCATAACCGTCGAACGATAAAATTATTAAACTCGAACGCGGCTTGCGTGTTTGAAAAGTGAAAAGGGCGAGGGGAGGTATACCTTGTTTCCACGGGAGAAGGCGACGGACCATCGCTGGAAGCCGCAGATGAGCTCCTTGCTGGTGACGTCTCTCTCAGGGTCCCGTATCACGCTCCTGGTGACGACGAACGAGAAGACCCGCGTGCCACTGCTGTCAGGCAGCTGCGCGAATCTGTACAGCAGGGCCATCACCGCATCTCGAGGGCACAGCTAAACCGGTCCACGATCACTCCACCGTATCCGTCTTGCGAGGATTTCTTTCACACCGCTGCAACAGTCCAGTCCCCTGCAAACGCCAATTCCATGCCTTTCTTTTATCACTGAAAGTGGTTTCAGCGGGGATAACCCAGAAAATCGGGCCTCTTCAGGTGCAACGCTTATCCAACGAAAAGCTATATTTGGCGATTGGTTGATTTGGGTCACGTGATTCGCGAGGGGGCGTGGCGTAGACCTCGAGTGGGAGTGGCGTTGTCTGCTACTGAGCGATCGCGCCTGTAATTTGTTTGTATCGATTCAAGTGTTTGCACAACGATAAAATTTTATGGCAAAAAAGTCGTCTTCGTTTCCCTTTC
Organism: Melipona quadrifasciata; assembly: GCA_001276565.1. NCBI lineage: Eukaryota > Metazoa > Arthropoda > Insecta > Hymenoptera > Apidae > Melipona > Melipona quadrifasciata. The sequence continues at coordinate 7,598 of KQ436237.1, read as the reverse complement.
AAGTTTTTTTCTTTTCTTCTATTTCTTTCTTTCTTTACTCTTGTAAAGAGTTCCTTATCGTAGCAAAGCAATCTTTTTTTTTATGTAATATCAAACTCATTTTATGTACCGTGTATATAACATTCGTGCAGGCGACAGTACGATAAATGAATATGTTTCACGCGACACACCGTGAAACGAAGAGCAGCGTAAGAAGGAACGACCGGTCTGATGATACGTGTAAAATCGTTGGGTGGACATTGGGTAAAGGGAACGGAAAAAAAGAGAAGCTACGCCGGTAAATCCTCTTAGGCCATTCGGATGTAATCCCTCGACGTGCGTGACAATTAATGCCACAAGGAGCTTTACTGGTGCGTCCTACTATTTTAGAATGGAAAGCGGATTACGTCCGCTCGTCCGCATCTCGACTCAAAGGAACACTGCCCGTTCGTTTGCAGGGATTTCAGCCGGAAAGGTCATTTGAAAATGGCGTTACATTTATAAACGTTTCACAGGCAGTTGCTCGCTGGAGGGGAAGTACGTTTGTGTCATTTGATTCTGTTAAAATTTCATCGAAATTTGGTGAATTTTGCGCTTTTTTCTTAAATACTCTGCAGATACGTATCGTTTGCGATCACACCAGATTTACGCAATGCCCCCCGGAGACCACGAGAGAGAATACAAACTTTCTCTTCCCAACTATTTTTTTCTTTTTTTAAACGAAACTTCAAAATATAAGAAAAAAATAATCTTGTTAATTTTTAATTGAATTTAATACATACTTAATAATTTTTTATATAATGTTTCGATTAAAGTCTTTAATCGTTGAACAGTGCACTTTTTATTTCATAATATAGTACATGGCTGTGACGTTCAAAATTGTTTAGTCGACGACGATTCATTTCATTTTATTTATTTGAAGCACTTTGGTCACTGACGACCACCACGGCCCCATCTCACCAAGAAATAATCTTCAGTCAACAGTGTGCTCGTGTGTGTTGGCGCGTGAAAATATTTCAAAGAAGAGAGAAAGGCGAAAGATTCGAACAAACGACTGCACAAAAATCGAGAATTTTTGATCGAACGCAACAGCGTGTGTACGTACGCACGCACGCATACTGAAATTAGCTGTTATAGCGACGTTGCGCGAGGCGTTCGTCCCCTTTCACGGATTTCGGGAAAAATGTGATCGCGGTGCAAAATTCACGAGTGAAGAGGAGCTTCCGAATTCCCAGTGGATCCTTTTAATTTTCCGATTCGTACGTAAGTACGCGCGTACGCAAGTCGAGTCGAAGGGGACAGGTTAGTTTCTCGACGACACACTTCTCGTTTCTCATTCGTCCAGGAAATTCGTCACAAGATGGTGAGAACGAAGGACGACGAAGGTCCCCTGTTCTTCAGGGACGGTATCGTTTATCGAGAATGGGGCTACCGGCTGGCGATCCTCGAGAAATACCCGATCGCCGAGACGTATTTCGAGAAGGCGATCCAACGGGGCCAGGACAACGATCTCAGGACTTATTTGGGCCTCGGCAAGGTGCAACTCAGTTACGCCCGGTTCACCAGAGCGCTCGAGACCACCGAGAAGTGCTTGGAACTGGGTTAGATTCTCGAACGTTTCCCGCAGATTTGACATTTCAAACGAACTACGGAGCTCGCTCGTTCTCATCTCGTGTACACGGAAATCACTGTGATCCCACACAGAATCTATTGGTCTTTACCGTCGATCTCACGTCCTCAGATCCAACCTATTCCCACGTGAAGCACATGCAGCTGCTGACGCTGTTCTCCATCGGCGAGTTCGAGCACAGTTTGGTGCACGCTCATCAGGGTTTCCAAAAGTATCCGATTACGTTTCTGCAGCACGGGATACTGCAGGGTAACGAAGCCATCGAGGACTGCATCGGCTCGGACACCGAGCCCCGAGTCCTGCAACTTCTCTCGCCGTGGATACGCGAGCTCGGCCAGTATCGGAAGCTGCTCATCGAAAGGCTGAAGGAGGAAGTGGACGAGCTCGCAGGTACTAAAAACTAACGATAGCTTTGCCAGCGATCGAGAAAATTCGACGACCCTCGATCCCCAGATGCAAGTAGAGGCACGATTGCAATTGGTACTGCTCGAAACAATTTGTTTGTAATTAAATGAATTAATTCGTAGGTATACATTAATATAAATGAATTACATAAATTTATATATTATAAATATGTAGTA
>KQ436195.1:1687-12263 GCA_001276565.1 Melipona quadrifasciata | reverse complement strand
AAATATAATTAATTTTATACTATCACATCAGTAATTTGCATTCTACAAGCATACATTCCAAAAATAATGCTATCGATGATGTCCACAACGAATTTTGATTCCAATATTCAATGTAGTTTGGAAGAAATTGAACACTATTTGAAAGGAGGTTTCCATCTATTAAGCGAAATTTGAAAATATTTATTAATACGTATTTATTACATAGTAATACATTACGCGATAATACATATTTATTACATAGTTATATACAATATATATTATATATAAAAAATATTTGTTAATATATATTTATTAATACATAGAACGAAAGCCAAAGATGTAAAACTCACGATACAATCACAAAAGTTTACAAATTATTTTTTTCGTCTGTGCCTATACCATATGTTGTAACATCGAAAATTATTTATTTAATTAAATGAACGCTTTCTCATTTGCATGACTGTTGTTAAGAGATGACCAGCTTAATTTTGACTATAATATAATTATTTTCATAAATTAGCAGTACATGTCACAGACTTTATGTTACGAATACTTAAAACTATTATAAAATGTAATTCCCTACCTTTATTTTTCTAGAAAAAAATTAGAATTCTAGAGAAAATTCTTCTCAGATTTATATTTGATTTTATTTGACCTTTGTGTTTTCACAGTGTTCATTAATTTTAATTGAAAATGAAGTATTTCTACTTAACAATTTTTTTTATCTATACATAAAGAATAAATGTAACACGTTATAAAATATTCAAGCAAATTTAATTTCTTTCATTTTTTCTTCCTCTAAGAAAACTTATCTAAAAAGAATTGTTTTGTATGTATTAATAACTGTATGTATAGTATAATAATGTATATAATGTATATAATGTATATAATGTATATAATGTATATAATGTATAATAATGTATAGTATAATGTTTCGCAAATATTATCGATAAAATCTAGGAAAGACGTTAAAGAAGTAATAATTGATAAAATAACTAATAAACTAATAAACTAATAATAGCTGATCCTGTCCGAATAGGCACAATAATTAAGACGGACATAAACATTGTGTTCGTGTTGTTGTTTTTTACTTTGAATTTCTAGCTTCAATTCTATATTTTACTTTACGTTTTGCTTTATTTGAGAACTGAACAATCTCATTATATTACACAGTAACATTATTATTTTAACTATTAAATACGTACATTCCTAATAAATTATTGTTAATAATATAAAATAATAATATAATTATTAGAATTGTTAAGAATGACGCAATATCAAGTTAAAATATCAAATAAAAGAAGTGTATGTATAAAAACATATAATAAAATATATGTATAAGTATATATATGTATATTTATATACAAGTGTGTGTGTATGTGTGTAACAATGAGTCAGTCAGTTACATGGTTACAATATTTCCATGGCTAGTTCCAGGTTAATTGCTTGGAGATTCGTTTGAATTATTTTAATTGCTCTAATAAGTAAAATTTTGTCTTCTCCTCGACTTTTTTTTTGATTATTAGAGTGTATCATCTGCACATTGCGTGACTACAATGTCATCTGGTACGTTGTAGATGATACACATGTACTGTACATGTATTTACACATCTCTGAAGAGCAAAGGACATAGCACCTCTCTGTGGAAGACCTTTGTGAATGATACGTTTTTGGTAATTTTTTTCCAGATTATTACTACCTATGAATGTACTTGTCTTCCATACATCCAACTGGAAATGAAGCGTGTAAGTTGATCTTTTATTCGAAGATGAAGGAGCATTTGTAAGAGAATTTGCCTTTACACGTTGTCAAAGACGCTATTAATATCTAGACATATTATTATTATATACTGTTAGTATAGAACTCTTATTTGCTGTGGTGAGTGATATTCCGATGTTATCTAAGCAAGAGCGGTCTTTTTTTATGTCTTCTGATTGATGATTTGAAAGAATGCCATTGTATTCAACTCACCATAAAAGTTGACTGTTCATAAGTCTTGCATATACAGGAGAAAATTGTTATTGATCATAGGGTGTTGCTATTTTGCTTCGGTATTAAAAAGATTTGCCTTTTTCTATGCTTCCAGTATAGTTTGAGATTGATACAGTTCATTAAAAATGTCCAGTAGAAGCAATTTGCATTTATCTGATAATGTTTTTATAGTCTATACTCCATGGCCCTGGAACTAAGGATGATTTACAATTCTCTAAAGCTGCAAAAAATTCAGTAGAGTTAAAGGGTTGATCTAAAAATAAGTAACCTGTATAGGAAATAAATTACCTGTTAAGGAGTTTGTTGGTGATGGATATGGAACCATCTGCCATGGTGGACAGATTCTATTCACTGCTTTCTGTTAGCTCTCCTCAAGAAAAAAACTATTGTTAAATTCTTTTTTGCTTTCATCCATTTTGATTTGAAACTTTTTAGTGTATTCCAGAAGAATCCAATTTTCCATGTGTAGATATGTAACCATTATTTTTTTAAGAAGTTTTTCCTCACTGCCTGATTGCATTTACCTCTCACCATCATACTGGATTACTTTTATTGGTTTTTTTTCTGTTATAATTTCTCTCATTACTTCCACAAAATTAATGTATTGCACATAAATTATTGTATTTGCATACTGGTGAAAGAATACTGAATTCATAGCTGATGAAATATATGTTATAAAGAAAGTCCAATTCCATCTTTGTATCCCTTCCATCTAATTTTGATGGAGGACAGTTTATTTGATTTCTTACGATAGATATATTTTTCTATGTCTATAGCGCAGTTTATTAGAAAATGGTCTGAATTATATGTGTCATTTATATAATTATTATGTTATAATTCTGGGTTTTATCTGTCTTTGAGATTATGTGACCTAGATTGTTTTTCTATCTTCATCTTTCCTATTTCAACCTTTCCTATTTCAATTACAAGTCAAAATAAAAAACAAAGACAAAATTAAATGCCAAAACCTAATATTGACAGCAAAAATAAGTTCACTCAAAATTGGAATTATAGACATGAAATCCAGGTCTTTTCACTATGCAGAGATAACATTCTCAAACAAGGACCATGCAAATGTTTGTCAACTTAGAAGAACTAAACAAATGAGATCTGGAAGCCTTCATATCTAGACACAAATTAGAGAAAACAGAATTAATATAGATGTGACAGAAATCATTAATTAATCTATCTTTTCATGTAAAATTTTGAATGCCAAAAGAATGAATAAAAAGATTCAAACTGCTGAAGTAATAAGATGGAAGGTAATAAATGAGGGTCCATAGCAAAACTATACTCTTACTTTTGAAGAAAATACCTTATTATAGAATATTTTAAAATCTTCAGTCTTTATAACATAAAGGTTCATGCTCATATCAATCCCATTAAAACGTGCAAAAACTGATATAGATACAGCCACACAACCAAAAGCAAAAGCACCAAACATTGCTGTCACACTGTGTGCTGACTATGATGTTAGACAACTAAAGAATATAGGTGCAAAATATCATCATATACATTTTCTCAAGAATATGAGCATTATCTTTATAACAAACAAATCAATGAAATAATGATCTATGAAAGTAAAGATTTCTGAAAAACCACAAATTACAAATTGATAGAGAAAAATAACAGTGAAAGGAAACCAACTGTAAAGAAAAACAATGTCTTTGCCTTACTCTAAACAAATCTAACTTCCCCCATTTAAAATCTTCCATACGTGAAGTTCAAAATAAAATCTTGACAGATTAATCAACAAGTTTAATTTGATAATTAACATAATGAACCATTCACATTTAAACTATAATAATCAGAAAACGAGCAATCTTACAGACGTACTCTATAAGTCTTCAGATCAAGAATCTAATCTATAAATCTTCAGATCAAGAAAGTAGGGACAAGGGCTCTCTGATCTAGATCGACGATATCCGAACGACGCCATCGGTTCCAAGATGCAGATTTAAACCTGAGAAAATGCCTTTGCTCACTTTTTGCACCCTTGTTGTAGACCAGGCAAATATTTCCTTTACTACCGCTTTCAGAAGTACTATATATTCTATGAAGAATCAAATCACGCACAGGATGTGAAAAGGTTTTTATTTATATCTAGTCACCTATCTTATTATTAATAATCCATGCTTTAATGAACCAATCAGATTGCAGAAAATTTAAACTCAAACGAACACTGAGGAGTCATTTTTTCAAATGTTATGGTTTAGAAATATAGAAATGAAATAAATATTAATCGAAAAATAAGCTAATAATTAATAATTTAATAATTTGAGACAAACAATTAATAAAAATGTCAAATGTATAAAGATAATTAAAGATTAAAGTGAAGTTTTTAATCAAGCGTTAAAAATAATAATTTATATGTATGATACAATGAATACAATGGGTTCAAGATAATTCCATTGTTTCTACAAACGAAGAAATAAAGAAATGTGGAGATTTTATTTTGGTATATACGTGTCGTTTGCTTCATTCATTATAACAACGATGTTTATTTACAATTGTTAATATTTTGAATATTTCTATGTTTACAGATCATATTTTGGATACGAATGCATTCAATTTGCATGTATTTGAAATTGTGAAACCAGTTATTAATGATATTGTTAATGGGACAATGTTTACCTATGGTCAAACAAATTCTAGTAAAACATATACTATGACGAATAATATAGAAGAATTTTTTGATGCTATTACTAACACTAACGAATGTCAATTTTTATTGAGGTTCATATACATATATTTTTGTTAATAGTGAAACCTGTATAGTAATATATTCGTTATAATCATATCCTATTTTTTATAGAATATCCTATTTAAAAATTTATAATGAAAGAGTGAATGACCTTTTGAATAACAATGAGGTTGATCTAAAGATAAAAAAAATATAGTAGTGGGCAGGTAATTTTGCAATGTAAGAAGAAAATTGCAAATAGTCCTGAAAATGTTCTGCTTATAATGAAAAAAAGAGATAAAAATAAAAGAATAGTAGAAACTAGTATGAATGAATGCAATAATAGAAATCGTACTATATTTGGAATTGTATGTTCATATTACTATACATCATATACTATGATTAGATGTAATATTTTAACATAAATTTTCTATTTACACAATTAAAAGTAGAAAAGCTGAAGGAGATTCAAATAGTGTTATACAAATATCACAATTGAATTTAGTAGATCTTGCTGGTTCTGAAAGAGCAAGACAAACAGGAGCTACATCAAATGAATTTTTAATTGTCACGAAAATTAAGATATTTATGACCATCCGGGAATTTACTTAACTGCATAATTCTTGAACTTAAAGTAAAGGCATGTCATCTATATAAATGTAAATTTATAAGAAAACAAACATGGAGTGGTCCTGAACTATTTAACCAACATTTACTGACAAGATCAGCCTAAATCTCTGACTTGCCAACAATAAAAGAAGTATCATTTGAAAAGCCACAAAGGAAAAGCATTACAGTGGGTGATTGGTTAACGAACATATTATTTTTCATTTTTAGCATTCCAAGTCTTTTCTAATTTTCAGTTAGAATTATTTGAAAGTGAAAGAGATTGTGAATTTAGAGAGAATATAAGTGATAGTGATGAAGAAGTATTTGTAACAAAACGTAGAAATCGAATTGTTGATAATCTATACAATATTAACAGTTTTGATGAAATGCTAAAAAAATGTAACATTTCTATTCGAACTGTGAGGTAAGTGACAAAGACTAAAATGAGTATGAATTATAAAATTGTACAATATAATTTTCTGACTTAAAAAAATTTGTACAACTTTAGAAAACAGTTAATATAAAATATATTCTAGTTTATAGCATTCTGAGGTTGATTTACTTTGTTCAATTTGTTGTTTTTTCTAAAAACATAAATTACATATAAACAAAGTTATAATTTTAAAAAAGCCATTAATATGTCAAGACAATCGTAGCTATACAGGTTTATATGTAAATAAATTTACAAATATTTGTAAAGCAACTTAGAGCAATGATTTTCTCGACATATTAATTATTTTTTTAAAATTATAAATTCTTTATGTAATTTATGTTTTTTGAGGGAAGAACAACAAATTTAACAACACAAGTCAACTTCAGAAAGATTTGAATAATCAGTTAGAATTTATACGATCTAAGATGTCAATAGTATATAATGAAAAACAGTTATTACAATCATATCAAAATAAAATTGATAAATTAACAACAGAGAATATTGAATTATCAACTTTTATTGCAGAAAAAAACAAAGAACTTAAAAGCATCGAAGAAAGTAAGTCACTTTTATATGATCACTATTGTATTTACAAGAAGAAGATAGCTGATATTGAAAAATATAATAAGTATTTGCTAGTTGGAAGTAATGAACTTTCTACAAACTACTAATAGACAAAATAGAAGAAAACGAAGTGTTGAAGTAGCAATGTAATATATTAAAAAGTAAGATAGAACAATCATTGTCAACGAATGAACATTTCGTTGAAAATGACGTCGAACGTGTAAAGACAGAAAATAATATCTTAAAAGCAGAAATTGCAGAATTAAAAACGAAAGTAACAATCCGAAGAAAACACGAAATTTTCTACCAATCTTTTAGATACTATAGATAATTTTAATTGTTCTCAAAATGAGAAATCATGTATCACTTTATATTCATAAAAAATATTTAATAATAATAGAGACGTTGATAAATGAAACAAAAAATGAAATATCACAAGAAGAAGCTCGTCAAACACTGGCAAATAAAGTGATAGGATTATAGAACAAAATCGATTACTTGATATATTTAAACAAGAAGCTTAGTGATTTAAAATTAACGTTTTGCAATCAATGCGTGCATTTAAGAAATTTGAACGAAAGTCATAGGATTCTTAAGCTTAAAGCAAAACATTTGAATAAAAAGCTGGAAAATTTACAACGAAAGTTTCATGGGATCCATGGGAAAATTTATTCAGTATCCAAGTAATGTTAATTCGTATCATATTGAAATTATGTATCATTGTGATGATTTCTCATTTGAACCTTTGCACGCGATTATCTAATTATTTATCCAAATAATTGAGTATTTAAAAAAAAAAAAAAAAACTGCGTCAAGTAGAACCTGTCTTGTTGAGAGGGAACATTTTACGATGGTAGCATATCTTGTAACAGGACTAATTTCTAGGCAGATATCTGTAATCTTCTTCATATTATCAGGATGTTCTCACCCATCGTGACTGTCGAGTTCAAGAAATATTGGACAGCATATTAATGAAAAGATAAGGAAAAAAAGTAGAATACTTTACTGTCCAAGATCTCCAAATCTAATATCTCTGAACTTTTTCTTATGAAAGATCAACCATTTCATCATTCTTTATATGAAAGACTGAATTAGAAATATTTGTTAAAATAGAAATGTCTGTGCAACGTTCGAGATGATTGAGCTATCGTTTAGAGACAAAATCAATTGATATATTGTAGGAATGCTAAAGTCTAGTGTATATGTTGCGATTTAATCGTAGCTGTACTGACCGTATTGTCGAATTTGGCTTCTGGGTCCAAAGTGATTTAATTTTACAGCAATGGAATGTCTAACCGAGACATTTACTTATACGTAAGAATACTTTACTTCGCGTTCGATAAATGGAGAGATTCTATATGATTCTTCGCGCGATCAAATTTGTAACGTCTGCACGTGGTGAAAACTTTAGAGATTCTGCCGTTTGTTCGCCCGCGAGACTATTTTGTTAGAATCGGCTAGTTCGATCTAGCCAATCACATTCAAAGAACGATTGGTCCTTCCGTAGATCATCTAAAGGCAGTGAAATTAAAGCATCAATAAAACAAATCGCAAATTAATGAAGTTGTATCTACTGCAGCATTTTTGAAACGCTATGCAAAGCAAATAGCTATAGTTGAAGAAGAATTACAGGTTTCTTGAATTATTAATAATGAATTTTTAATGTATCTCATTTTACTCGGAATTGTAATTCGATTTGTTATTTCAGAACAAAGAATGAAAATCGATCCGCAAAAGTTGAAGAAATGGAATCTAAGTTCTAAGAAGATCGTATCAATTAGAACCCATAGAATTATTAAAAACTCGTATTGTCGTACTGGAGATAATACAAGTCAAGAATTTTCTTTAATCTTATTTTTAGTTTAATCAGCTCGTGAAATTCGCCGTGGCGATTCAATAGTTTGAATGTATGTTTCGCTTTCTAAATCTACAATGACTTGAAAATAATTCACAGTTTTGTGAGTATAATTATATTTTTTAAAATTTTTATATTTTAAAATTTTATATTTTCTAGAAATTTTATTCCATTTTTGGAAGCATACTTTCAAGGGTGTGTATACAGTTGTTCATTATACATGGTAAAGGGGATCGCCAAATAGAAAAGTTTGAAAAGCCCTGAGCTCGACAACAGTTTTCACCTTATTTTGACAATTCAAGTACAAAAAAGCCACGTATCAAGGATTCACAAACACCGGCCGCGTCGAGACAATACATGTTTTTGCCCGTTCGCATGTATCAGGACGGTCGTGAGCCTAGTTGTTGATATTGAAAGTACTTTCAACTAAAAACATGGAGAAACATCTGGAACGATCGGCGTTGCTAGGCAAATGTAATTGGCTACGACGAATTAGCCAGGGTATACAAAATAATAGGTTCCCGGGCGGCCAAGCGAATAGAGTCGGTAGAGCAGGAGTAAAATTTCCAATTAAATTAGAAACTATTTTCACCAAGAAGAAAAGCCCAAAATGGACGACGAAAGAAGTCGAGGGAAAGCGGTTGTATCATTATCAACTTTTTCATTCTCCACGTGAGTTGATTTACATTTCTCCACCAGTTAATAGCCGAGCTCTATCAAGGCTAGAAACCTAACTATTCGTCGATGCGGCCATAGTCGATTCCGATCCCTTTGCGTACGAAAATCGTATTAAATATAATTAATCGCTGCTGATAAATTCGATGAAGTTTAAACGAAGATAGAGGCAATAGTTATAGACATCGCGAGTGAGGGAATACATTTACAGGATCGCGAATCTTTCAAAGATTGCTTTCATAGTTTCATTTCCCGCACTCATAAGAATTTAAATGGCACTCGCCGATGTGTCGATCGCCACTTTGAATAATGGCGCGTCTCCTACTTCTTCCAACGTAACGCGACGACATCAATTTGCCGACATTCGATGGCAATTTCAGCTAGTGACTCCGTTTTAAACAATCGCTTATCTCACTAGCTCATAACGTGTAATAATTATCAAATATCAACCGTTTTAACTACTTTGTAGCATTTTTAACCATTAATGCTTTAACCGACTCTGCCGCACGTGTAGAAGATCGTGGCGCACCGACTGCCAATTAATAAGCTGACGTGATCATTATGGAATATTCAAGCAAATTTAAAGATTTCTTTTATTTTTTTTTTTTTTCTCTGACAAAACTTGTCTAAAAAGAATTGTTTCATTTTTAGGCACAGGTGGGATGATGTTTTGAACGAACAAATCAGGTTTTATAACATCGGTAATGAAGAAAGCTGTTTACAAATTCAGAGAATGAGAAATCAGTGTCGTGGTAATGTTGACAGAGAAAGAAAAAATGAAAGAAATTAAATTTGCTTGAATATTTTATAACATGTTACATTTATTCTTTATGTATAGATAAAAAAAATTGTTAAGTAGAAATACTTCATTTTCAATTAAAATTAATGAACACTGTGAAAACACAAAGGTCAAATAAAATCAAATATAAATCTGAGAAGAATTTTCTCTAGAATTCTAATTTTTTTCTAGAAAAATAAAGGTAGGGAATTACATTTTATAATAGTTTTAAGTATTCGTAACATAAAGTCTGTGACATGTACTGCTAATTTATGAAAATAATTATATTATAGTCAAAATTAAGCTGGTCATCTCTTAACAACAGTCATGCAAATGAGAAAGCGTTCATTTAATTAAATAAATAATTTTCGATGTTACAACATATGGTATAGGCACAGACGAAAAAAATAGTTTGTAAACTTTTGTGATTGTATCGTGAGTTTTACATCTTTGGCTTTCGTTCTATGTATTAATAAATATATATTAACAAATATTTTTTATATATAATATATATTGTATATAACTATGTAATAAATATGTATTATCGCGTAATGTATTACTATGTAATAAATACGTATTAATAAATATTTTCAAATTTCGCTTAATAGATGGAAACCTCCTTTCAAATAGTGTTCAATTTCTTCCAAACTACATTGAATATTGGAATCAAAATTCGTTGTGGACGTCATCGATAGCATTATCTTTGGAATGTATGCTTATAGAATGCAAATTACTGATGTGATAGTATAAAATTAATTATATTTTTTTAATATGAATATAAAGCGTTTAGTTTCATCATTTTGCTGCAACGTGTCTTAAACCCAGATAAAACCACATTGTTTTCAACTTCTACTTCTCCACTCCTTCTTTTTTCTTCTCCCTTCCCTTTTCTTTTAAATTAAATGATCTTGAAAATTAGAGTCTACCCTTTACAATAATCTTGTAAAATCTGTTGTACAATGTTTTTCCACATTATATTGAATTTGTTATTTAATTAGTGAAACGACG
>KQ436192.1:7257-66916 GCA_001276565.1 Melipona quadrifasciata | reverse complement strand
TATATTATATTATATTATATTATATTTAATATTATATCGCGCATCTAGATACATTCAAGTTTCGCATAATGCGCAAACATCCGCAATCCAATGACAGACAATTGAACGTAGTTTGTCTCCCTAGTTCGGATAATGGAATTTTCCTGTACTTTCGTCTAGATATGTATCTATAGACGGCGATAGTGCTCATCGTGTTGTATGTATGCTCTTAATAGGGGAGTTTCACGATCGAAAGTTTAATTAAAAAAAGGAACAGAGGGGGGAGGAGAGAGGACGCGTGTACCGTTTCGAGGAAGCAGGAGGATGTAATTTTGTGGAATACGCGAAATAATTATCGAAACAGCGCGATACGAGGGTCGGTGTTCCGCTATTTCGTGTAATTAGTTTGTCGACGGTATCATTAGTTCGAGTATCGTTGTTACTCTTCCTTCGTGGACCTTCATTCGATTCGCACATTGTGCCGCGTGTTCGCTCGTCGGTATATCCTGACCTCTTTCCCGCTGCCAAGGTGTGGCTCTGTTTTTCGACGCACGGTGAAGTCACACACATTTCGCAGTCCACATTTTCATTCTTCGATTCGTGCTTGACATTTTTTTGAGAATTGTTTGCTTGTTCATACAGGATAAATACAGTTTAAATAGACTGTTTTTATTCATATGTGTCTCGTAGATTGCGGTATCGCGACAGGTAGGTCCAAAGAGTCGTCAATTTTGAAATGTCTCGACTCATAGTTGGAAAGTGAATTTCTTTTCTCACTGATTCATTTTCGAAACTCTGCGAATCGTCTGATAAATGACTAGGAAGTGACTTCTCTTTACGCCAAGTTAATTGCAAAAAGCTGCCCCCCTTTCTCTTCTCTCTTCAATTTTCTAAAAAACAAGAAAACGTAATAAATCTTACCTTATCAACTTGCTAAAAGGCCACAAAACCGCGAAGTATCTTTATTAAATGTTCTCTTAATTTCTCCGCTCGTCTCGCGATCCATAGAAGTTTTTTCTACGACCTATCGGACCTTGGGCGAGGCGAAGCAGCTTCTGGCGGAGGACAAGTCAGCCACCGAGTCGGCCGCTGCAACCCCCTTCATTTTGCTATCCGCTCGTTTCGGTAGAATTTGCATTCGAGGAACGCGAAATTGGGCGGTGCAAAGATATAGAGCTAATGCACGCGGGGCGGACCACCGCGCCGTGTAAACACAGGGTAGTCGATGCCTTTCTGGCTTCATCATCTTCGCCCCGTTGCATACACGCCGCCGCGTTTGATTTTCCAGCACACCGCGTCGGTGTGCGCCCCGCGAGAATTGTGGGATCGCGAGATTGCGAAATTACGAGCTCGTTTCAAGCTTTCTGCCAGGGAACTAGTACGCGTTATAGTTTGCTACCTCCGACTGACTGGCAGGTACGCCTCGCACACATCGTCGGACACTTTGTTCGTTCCTTTCGTGTTCTCCAAGATGTTCGTTTTATCTTCGAACAATGTGCTTCCCATCGTGCTCATTACGTGCAATAACTGACTTTAAAATTCGAATCTGCAGTCTAGCCTAGGATCCTCAAGATCCACGTATTAGCATAGCATTTCGTTCAATGTTTCAAATTGATACTTTCAGTCCCTCCGTTCTTCAATCGCGCTTGCCATCATTTAGATTTTTAATGCAAATTTCAAACGAACTTCCCAAATGAGTTCTAATTCAAACGAAATTAAGCGATTGCAAGGATTTTTATAGCAATGATTTTCGTAGTTTTGAAATTTTCGAATCATTGCCCGACCGACTATTCTTTTCTTTTCTTTTTTAAAATATCAAATATTTTAATATTTGCGAATACCACGCGCACATGTCTCTGTACGTTAAAGAGAGCTAAAAATATTTGCAAGAATCTTTTTTTTTCTTCTTCTTATACGTTACTTCGTCGGAATACCTCTCGGCGACTGTAAATTTTCCCTTCGTTAATTAGAGAAGTCCGTGGGTACTTAAGACTTTATATTTCGCGTAAAAGGAAAAAAGGAACCCGCGGAAATTGCCAATTATGGCGTAGCGCATCTTTTTAAAAAGGCATCGGCTCGAACGAAAACAGAAAGAAGGAAATCGTTTTGGCAGAAGGATCGCGTGACGTAGATGATAACCGATCGCTGGATAGGAATTAAATGTTAAGATCGAAATGACAGTGTATTAAAGCGTTTTACGATAAACATTCGGCCGCCGGTTTAGCGAAGACGCTTGGGCATCCGCGGCACACGGTAGGAATTAATTAATGAAAAGCGACGCGGTACAGATTGCCGTGAAATTGCTGGTTCGCCGTCCGCCGAAATAACCGCGGTAAATAACCAATATTCTTGTCGCCGGGCCGGAATTTCGAAATAAATATGAACGCGTCGATCAACGTGTCATTTCTATGCTAATGGACGCGCCACGGTTGGCACTGCTGGTTAAAGGCCGATTTACACGTACTCGGGCAG
Organism: Melipona quadrifasciata; assembly: GCA_001276565.1. Taxonomy (NCBI): domain Eukaryota; kingdom Metazoa; phylum Arthropoda; class Insecta; order Hymenoptera; family Apidae; genus Melipona; species Melipona quadrifasciata. The sequence continues at coordinate 64,465 of KQ436192.1, read as the reverse complement.
CCGACTCGCGCTGCGATTTTACAATTACGACCGCGTAATAAACACCGAATAACAATTGAAGCGCGTTTCAGTTTCATTATTCCTCCTTTGCCCCGACAAAATGAAAAAGAAACGACGACTTTTTAAAAAGCAGCTCCTTCGAGCGCATAACGTGGAAGATAACGAGTTGGACAGAGGGGCTAATGGCGTCCAGTTCTTGCAGTAGCTAATCGTCACACTCTGTATCGAACGGGCGAAATTTATGTTCATGAGCCTTTGTCAGGGGTATTGATAAGTTTTTTTTTTGCGAAAAAGTGGTAATTCGCGTGTTTGAAGGATGATTTCGAAGAAAACTCAAGAGCTGTGTTATTACGGTGTCGAGGAAAGAGTTGCTCCGTGTTTCTGGACGAAAAGCGGGAAAGTAAAGAAAAAGAGTTGGGAGAAATTATAGATGGTCGTTTGAACAATTGTAGCAAAATTTCCGTATAATATTTTGCTGTTTTGTTTGCAAAAATGGAAAATCAGCTTTCATCTTCTACTTATTCCAATTTGTTGAGTTTTTGAGAGAAATTAATTTCTGTATTCAGTGTCCAATTCCAGACTATCTGACTATTATCTAGCTAATACGTCAGCCAATAGAAAAGAAGCTAATTGAAAAAAATATATTAATAAAATCCAGAAACTCCAATTCTTATGAATAATTATACCGCGATACACGTATTCGTAAAAACCACGTTTCATCTACACTCAGCCTTTATTTCGTCGACGATAAAAGCAATTGACAACTGCCAAAAGCAGCATTTACTTCTTATCGAAGACCAGTATAAAATCTTACAACTCTCCTATCGATCAGTCATGTCCGATTACACGTACCCTCGCAAAAACTACTCACAATGCCAATTCTCCTTTCGTCATCTTCCGCGCAACGAAACTTATTCGAAAACGTTCGCAAGCCAGGTTATCTACGCTCCGCGTCTTCGATTTGATGGCCGGCTTCTGCCAATATGACACGCCAATTTGCCGACTGCACTCGGACAGGACTGCGGAGGACCATTAGATCGTTCGATCCAGCTTCGAAAAGCCGGTGATCAGGAGGTAAAAATGAAGTCTTCTCTCCCGCGCAGACTTGTCTCCTGGTGATATGGAAATTTCTGCGGCGCATATCGCTGTTACAAATTCGATGGTAGACCGAGGAGGATGAGAGAGAGAGAGAGAGAGAGAGAGAGAGAAAGAGATCGGCCCGTAGCCGCAGCGCCGACTTCGTAGACGTGTAATCTTCGAAGCTAGCCACTAGGCGGGGTAATAATACGCTCGCGATCACCGCGCCGGTGTATCAAGATGCTAGCCAGCGGAGCTGGCCGTGCACGTAGCGCGAAATCGGTAGCAAGTACCTAACAGGTGAAGAACTTGGAGTGATTTTCTCTTTGTGGTGTGCGCGATCCGGGCCCCGGGTTCGGCGTGTTAGCGGCGTTTATTTTAACCGTTTCGAACCGCGATACCGATTATTACGATATTACCGTAGGTGTGTCGCGGACCAGCGGAATTGAATGTCGGCCGAGGCTTCTCTTCGTGGGAGAGATTCGAGATTTGCACAGGAATTGCATCCGTCGGGGATCTTGGAATGCTTGACTGATAGAATTTTTAAGGGAGAAAGAGAGAGAGAGAGTTAGAGAGTTAGAGAGAAGAAGAGGAGAATAAGGAAAACGGCCTTGAGTGAAGATTGGTTTTAGGCAAACTGTAGTGTCTAAATGGTGTCTGTAGTGTCTAAGTACATATTTTTGAAAATCAGATTCTTTCTGACAGATTCGTTCGTCTATTTTTATAATTGTAATCCGGTCATTTCGATCTTTACCCGATATAATTTTTGGTCGAACGATCTTCCCGATTATTTTCAGGTCTTAGAGTTAACGCATCGTTGAGTTTCCTTCGATTATCACGTATCCTGGCGTGTAGCATAATTAGATTTCTCGCGGATCAATTACACGCCAATAGCTCGTGTCGCGTAATCAATTATTACTTTCGTTCGATCCGGCGGGTTAATTTGACTCGGGCTGGTTAACCGGCCTCTATTTATCCAGGCTGTTCAATTAATTTTCAATTACCGTTATTTGCTTAAGTATCGATCGGACGGATCCACGCGGAATGCCAGCGGTGGTATCGCGTCGCGATCGCGTATACGTAGGCCCGGGCAGCCCGGCGGTTTTTTCTTTCGTCTGTAATTTTATTAAATAAATCAAGTCGCTGCCCGGGTTGACGGCGGCGGCTGCCGGAAACGAACTCGCTCTTGTCCCACCTGCCAGCCGACAGCGCGCCTGAAATTATGCTAATTAATACGGATCGAGCCGGCAAAAAACGCGCGGCACCTCGCCCTCGAAAATTTATACGAACGTTACAAAGGCGCATGATATTGTCCGCGCGCCGTAAGCCGCGATTACGCGATATCGAAAACATCAACTGGGCGTTTATGCCGTTAGAAGGATTCCGAAAATTACCAGCGCGCGTCACTCGTTCCTCGATGCTCGCGTGGACGCGCGAAGGGAAAATGATACGAGGATCGCGTAGTATTTGATCTTTCGTCGAGTCTCCTCTTAGGGAAATCTGGTGACAATCTTGTCACTAGGATAACTGTAACTGCAAACGACCATAAAATCGGTTCAATTGCTTTTCTATTTCAATTTTGTGTCAAATCAATCAATTTTAATTTAAATCACGGGCTCCGATATAATGTTATCGATTAATTATTCTCTGTTTTTTCTTTTTTTTTCATATTCGTATTCTTGTCATTTTATTCTTCTTCTTTATTCTCATTTTTTAATAATCAAGATCAATTGTCTTTAGACTGCGGGTTCTTATGCAATAATACGTAGAATGAATATAATAAAATATTCAAATGAAATTTTTAGTAACTAAAACAAATCTCTATTTAGATCTTCTTTAGAATTTCTCCATTTATTTTCGTAAAACTATAAAATTGCGTAAAGCTGTTTATAGCCTGGTTATCGTCAACACGTACGAACGTCAAGACGTATATTCGCGATTGTTCAATAAAGATCAGTATAAATTATTTCGTAGACCTGTTGACTGACGTATTTATTACGATCAGCGGTTGCTCAAGATAGGATGGAAAAATATATCTATAGGGTGTGCATCTATATAGGTGTGCGTATATGTGCCGGTTTGTATGGGTGAATAAGCAGGTTCCTTTGTCAGTTCGATGGACTTTCGTGGAAGGATATTAAGATCGACATCGATTCGCGAAGAGAGCGAAATCAATTTATCAGCCTGGCTGACGAATGCGTTTCTGAACGATGAACGAGGCAACACCCACGCGCCGACCGGCCACCGCGCGATCAATGTTGTCGGCGTAATTAATTCGCTGGCATTACGCACACACCGACTCGCCGACGATTAACAAATCGATTTATTTCGCGTGTGTTCGGCCATCGGCTTCGAGACGCGTGTCTTTGCACAATTGTTCAATGCGACACTGTGAAATTTATCGGCGATAACCGTTGTCACCATCGATCGCAATTTTTGTAAATAAATTAGAAATGTAGAGGTGGAATTGGTCGGGATCAGTCTTGAATTTTGCGTAGAATAATTAAATTTTCAGACATTTCGTTTTTAATGTGAAGAGCACGTAAAAGAGCGTAACAAATCTCGTTGGATTTTTTTTTTTTTTTTTATACGTAATCGATACAAGAAATAAATTTTTGAGAAAGAAAGATTTTTGAGGCTTTCAATCAAATAAGAGAGAAGTTTTAGCGAACTTAGTAGAATTGTATGCTGAATTTGTAAATTGCTCTCTGAATGATAATGAAAGAATGATAACGAATGAGATTGGAAAATTATTCGTGAACGAGCCAGGAAAATTCATACGTATATTCTTCGTTTATTCCAACGGTTTTTGTGATCTAGCAGTCGCCGACCGCTTAAAAAATCGGCCGCTTTTAAGAATAATCGGTAGACGCGGTTGCAACATGATAGTCGAGCAGCGGTGTAAGTACGCAACAGTTACGCGACCGATCCGGTATCGCCATTTTAGTGACTTTTCCCTCGGCCTTTCTTCTCTTTTCCTCGAATCTCTGTGCTTTTCATCCGTTTTCCTACGCTCGATGCTTCCTTCTTTCATGCTCTCATCAATCTTTTGCGCTGGTAGTGTCTACAAGTGGTAAGAACAAAAAAATGTGAATTACTTGAATTGTAGTCTTCTAAAAAAATCATTAAAACGTTTATAAAATACATGTTGCTCGAAGAAGCACAGATTAAGAATTAAAAGAATAATAACAAAATTCGAGACATTTGTGAATTTATGGGTACAACGTGAACCAACAAGTGTTCTATCTTGGTTCTATGTTTCAAGTGATATTCATTAAAAAAAAAAAAGATGAATTCGCAAAAATATCCACAACGTGTTAATATCTAAACTTGAGGAATAAAATTGAAAATAGAAGCAATAAAGACTGAAATGGCCTGAAACGTTCGTTCGTACGCTCATAGCGTATATACGTTGCTCCTCGCTGGAGATTTCAATGCCCGGGCGTTCGAATAGACGCGGTCGTCCGATTTTTCACAAGCCAAACCTCGTCCCTGATAATAATTTTCCCCAATATTTCTCTGAAAATTCATTCGATGCAATGCTCAATTTCCAACGCAAGTGTTTCCCAACTTAACGATGTTTTCAAGTACATCCTCGGATAAACGATGTCGCTGGTCGGTATCTCAAGATCGTTCAAGAGCGAATTGAAGCGAACGGATAGCGATTAAAGAGCGAATAAAATCGATAAAAAAAAAAAAAGAAAAAAGGTAGAAGATGCTCGAGCGAAACGCTCGTAGCAGGTGTAACGTAAAATGCAACGTGCTAACGGGAACGTTTGGTAGAAGAGAACCCCGCCGAGCAGTTTAGGTTCACCGAACGACTCGAATTCCATCGCCGCGGCGCGAGAAAGAGTCGCGTTTCGCGAATCGGAGGAGACGCGCGAGAGTTTACCTTTACCTGGACTCCTCTGGCCTGTTGCAGGAACCAACTGCAATGACTGCTATACGATCTACATACCAGCTAATAGGTGTAGCTAACCGGAAAAAGAGAGTCACTCGACCATTCGATGTCCGTTTGTTTACATAGACGTGAGTGGCGTGTGCATTTTTATAGGGAGGATCGGATATCGGGGCGTCGAGTTAAGTTACCATCGGCCTTTTTCTCTCCTTTCTATCGTTTCCCCCTCTCTCCTACACTTCACTCTCTCTCCCACTCCTCTCTCGCTCAACCCTTTACTCTTTCTTCCGTTCCCTATCCTTGCCTTATCTCCTCGCTCATTAGTAACTAATCCAGTGGTTATTGCTCGGTATTCGTTTGGAATTTTGTCTAGTATTTTAACATGCATGCAGTTTTCGAATATGTGCGCTCTGTTCTTGCTCTCTGTTCTTGGGGTAACTTTATTGTTTTCTTTCATTTTATTGTCAATTTTTCTTATATCAATCTTCATTTTTTTTCCTAAATTAGATAAATTTCAGCCCAGATCTCATTTTTCAAAATTACAATATTTAAAATTACAAATCACATTTTAAAATTACCGTAAACACGAATTTCTACGAATGCAAATACAGTCTGATTAAATTAATATCCAAAATATGGAAATCCTGCAAAAAATTATCAAGTTGGAAATATTTTTTAAAAAGATTACGTTGATTTTCCTCGTGAGGGGTAAAAATTGAAGGCTTACTCGTGCCTTTGCAAGACGCTAGAGAGAGAAAGAGAGAGAGAGAGAGAGAGAGAGAGAGAAAGAAAGAGAGAGGGAGAACGCGACAGTGATTCCATTAAATGGCCGATGATTTTCCAACGAGTGGTCAGAACGTCCGACTTACCGACAAATTCTTCAGTCTGGACGTAAGTAGTTTAAATTACATCCTCGATTACGAAGTACAGAGACGCGTGGGACGGCGAAAGTCTGTCACAAAATGTGCTCTAATCGCGACACAGTCGCGAACTTTCCAGCCTTTCGGATCTCCCTCCACCTCGTCCCTTTACCCCGTTGCCTATATCGCGACGTGATTGTTCAGCGTGCTTGCCGCTGGAAAACAGACACGACGTGCGCTCGGAGATGTTTATAGTCAAGAAAGTGTAAAGAATTGATCACAGTGTTCTCTTCGCGACATACATATTTTCTTTTGCCTCCTTGTTTTCCAGGCAAACTTTCCACCGTGGCTGATAGACTTTGATCTCACGGAACTTTAGAGATCAACGGATCGATCACTTCCGTCGAAAAGCTTCTTTTCGATCGCAACGAACGTATTTTCGAGTGAAATTGCACGAAAGTGTTTCATTCTGTTCGATTGAAAATTAATCAATTGAAGACTAGACGACGGTGCTCCGATGTTTGCTTCAAATTTCGTAATTTCATTGAAATTAAATAAAATAAAATTTGTAATTTAATTTTAAACATTAAATAAAACGTTAGTTGAAGTTACCTTTGTGAATTTGTTTGTACAATGTATTTTTCAAATTATAAATTTATTAATATATGAAAATTTGAAGAATATATATGATATATATATTAAGTATATAATAAGTATTAAAATTATACACAATTCTAAATTAAATCATAGGTGTAGGGTTTAGAAATTTTTACTGGTTACCTCAAAAAATATTTTTTTTCGAAATGTACTCCCTTCGTTCGTTACTTTTTGCTAATACGTGTATAGATAGTTTTCGAACAACTACATAAGTGAGTCGTATCGATCCAATTATTATTTATCGATCATTAAAAATGCAACATACAAACAACAGAATTGAACAAAGATCACGTTGAAAATGAAGTTGAAATTGTTCCCTCGCCGATGTGATTTTTGTAACAAGTTTCGTTGTAGTTGGTCGGACGTTTTGGTGCAACGACACTTATGCTTTATGCGTTCGATACGACACGACGACGCTTTTCATTAAATCGATATGCTGCATTGCGCACATTGTTACACGATTCTCTGCTCTTTATATTATACACAATTATTACACGTCGTTGTATCACTGGGAAGCTATACATAGGTTGCGAATGTTTGCAGTCCTCTTATGACACATTGTCACGAAACATGCGAACCGTACGTACACCATTGTTTGTTACTCCGTTCTTTTTGTTCGTCTTCCTCGCGGCTGATTCGCCGCGTTGAAAAATTGCGTTAAGATTACTTATGTCCGCCCCCGCGATTTTTTTCACCCGTGATTTCTTATTAAACCTCGTATATCGCCTCGTGTATCTCTTCGCCTCGAAAATAAAACCGTGAAATATTGCGGTCAAAAGAAATAATGTCGATCATGCGGATCTCTATCGACGAACGGGTCCAAGTGGAAAAAATAGAAATTTAGAACATTCCTCGATGTCGATCATGCGGATCTCTATCGACGAACGGGTCCAAGTGGAAAAAATAGAAATTTAGAACATTCACACACACACACACACACACACACACACACACACACACACAGAATATTCCGTCGCTATCTTAAAAAATAGCGATAGATAAATTGTTTTAGGGTTATAAAAGATGAGGTACCAGAATGATATTTTAATGACGAGATGTAACAAATGAATTGACAAATGGAGTAAAAATCTTGTGAATATTATATTGAAGACATCAGTGCAAACCTGATAATATCCAGCGTAGTCTAAACAGAATGACGAAGAGTTGCTTTTAATCTAGATAAAGATACAGTCAATTCTGTAATTTCCTTCGGCGAGCAAGTCTGATGTATGAAAGACGTCAACGTTCAACTCGAAAAATTCCACAAATCTGGATAAAGTGGTGCTCGATTATCTCTACCGTCTCACGTAACCTAACTCTTATTGATCGAATTGAATTTCCGCGAACGAGTGAAAGCTCGGCGAGTCGTAGCTAGGAAAAAAAACGATTCTGAAAAACGGGTCGCGGTTCGTAAATGCGGGCGCGAGCGTGGCTTGTTGGCGCCTTACGGCGGTACAGTTTTGGAATTAACCCATTAGCGCTAATGAGGGAATCTGAAGTCAATTAAGCACGCCGTGATAATATGGGACCGATAAGCGAGAAACCGATGAATATGCAAACTATCGCGCGGCCACCTGCCACATGCCTTTCCTTAGAAGCCGCGCCTGAGGAACGCGCGTGCACACACGCACGCGGGCGTCGAATTTTCACGGAATTCACAATATTATACACGTCGGGCGAGACGCGAGAATACACACGGACGAGAAGGGGATCACGATAACTCGTTCTCTTTCTTTCTTTCTCTGCTCGCGACGGCAATTTATCTCCGTGGACGCTCGTCTCAACGAAATCATCTTAATGAGGAGATCGGTCGTTTTACGTGTTAGCGATGTCTGAATTAGGTATTTTTTTTTTTTTTTTCTTATTAGGGGATATTTATCATTTCTGGTATTTTTGGATCGAGAGAGTGATTTGTTTTGACAAATTATCTTAATGACGAGAAGTGGACACGATTGGTAATTTTTGTGTTAGACAGATTGTTTACTGTGAAGTTTTCTTCGTGGCTGCAGTTTCGAGTCTGTTACTTTTGATGATAGAAATAATATTAAAGTGACGAACATGATGTACGAGTGTTACCCGAAATTTCGAGCTTTTTATCCGAGTTACGAATGTTCGGGTAGCTTCACTCTTTCATAGTTCGGTTCTTTCAGGTAGCCTGATGATATTTCCAGACTCAGTCGAAAAAAGTCAGATTCGACTTTGGTCAGAGTTTTAGCGATATCCAAGATTTAATTCGACATTAATTTCGATCGTTCTGATCTGCATACATAATCGATCAAACTCTTCGTATGTCTCGAGTACTCTCTTGAACTTGGCGAAACATACTTCTGACGAGTCTTGGTAATTTTCATAATGTAGATAATTTTGGAGATTTATTTACATGTATCATTTTTGAATTCTCCAAGGATGTAATAAAAAAGATTGATACAAATATCAGCAATTTTATGTAAGTACAAAATAAATAAATTTATTTCATTAGCAGGACCGTACATTGCGCCTCGTATCGAAAGTTTTGCTCTTTTCCGAAAATGAAATTGTAGACACGAAAAGGTTAATTACAATCGTACTACGTATTAAGGAACGACGCGTATGAAAGTGTTAAATTTGAACTAGATTTAGATAGCATTTGAAAAAGTGCCTGTAATCCAGTTTCACTGTATGATTTTCCTACTTTTGTTGCAGGTAAGTGGCTGCAAATTTTCTCAGTATGACTCTTGTCCGTGGACCGGGGGCAACGAGCTTATTCTACAATCGTTAATATGCGTGTAAGTACACGGTTGATTTAGCCATTAAAATTTCTCTTTCGATAATATTCAGTCTCTCTATCCGGATTCGATGATTTATGCACGCCAGACTCGTCGAGTATATAAATATTTATGCCCGAAAGATAACAACATTATATTTCACTGAATCGAGATAAATCGAGACGGGGAACTGAAATATCAAATTAAGATTGAGATAATCGTAGAATTTGCACAAACCCGTTCAACGGCGAGAACAAGTTACGCCATTGCCATAGTATTACATTTTTTCTTCCTCACAGTCAGCGAGATTGATATATAACAAATCGCCACTTGTCTCGTCTCGAGAGTCTCTTTTTAGTAACATTACACGTATCCTCGGGATATCTTTTAATAGTACTATTATAATTTTTAATTGAAAGAACCACGTTATTCTTAATCTTGTCATTATAATTTCGTGTCATTAAGATTTCTGATTATGGTTTATGGTAGAAATTTTTGTGTTAGTGAATATATTTATGTGGGTGCAGTTGCATTTTTTATGGAAAAGAATGGGAAAATATAGAAGCAAATTTGAGACAAAGTTGAAAACTTACAATTATCTATAATCAGTGAATGAAAATTAGTTATTTGTAAGTTCATGAAGTATTAACAGGAATTCAGCTCCTCAAAAACTAAATTTTATTATCTGCGATTGGTATTGTATTTTTTTAAGAATTAGTGCAAAGAAAAGTACTCATTTATTGCAATAAAATGAACGATATGAATTTTTAAATTCCAAGGGAATTTTTTAAAAAAAAGATCATAATATTCAACACATATGCAGTTAATCAATTCTGAAAGCCATACGAACAATTTTCTAAATGTCAGTGAACAACATGGAAAGCAAGTACTTCTTTTCTTATTTCAAGGATAAACCAATTGCATCAACACTATCGCTCTCGACCGCATCTATTCATTTTTTAAAACAACACGCGAAACACGCTCCACTGGATAATTACAAAGAATTCGTAGCAGCGACAATTTTCATAATTTTCTGACGACCGTAAAACTCGTCTTCTGTTTTTTTTTTTTTTTTTCTTTTTTCGCTCCGACGAATTCTAGCGAAACAGAAATACGTATCCGCATACTTATTCCGCGGAGATATGGAAATCAAGGCGGCGGTGAATTTATTTCCGGGCCGTGTCGGCACGCGCCGCCCGTTTTTACCACCGAAATTCGTTCGCCTCCCAGGAAAATTCGCCTTGTTTTTATCCACCCCCCCTCGACCAGGCCCCCATTAGCGACACGTGAGTGGATTTTTTGGCCGTTTCCACGTTTAACGAGACCGCGCGATTTTTCGTGACGAGACTGTAACGTACGTAGAGTATCAGGCGCCGGACAATCGTGAGGAATCGTTTCGTGACGCTTGCCGATTTGTCTTGCGACTATTAGCGCCGCATCGGAATTTCGCTGATTGTTTGGGTAATTAGCGAAACACGCGGCCCTCGAGAACGATGGTACCGTATCACGATGCTCGATGACGCGAACACACTCCCGATTCGATTGCTTTGCCGATTCACTTCGATTTTTTATCGCTGGTTTCAACAGCACGATTTTCAAATGTGAAATGAGTTGCGTTCAGGATTAATCGCGGTTGGCCAACTGGACTTTCATTTGGCCAAATTAGTTTGCGCGAAAGGAAGACCTAGATGGAAATCTTAATAGACTGTCAGGCCGTTTCGGTGTTTGATGATTTTATCTATGATCGATTTAATAAAAATAGTTCCTGGATCAGTTCTTTCGTTCATTTTATGTTCGTTGTTTTGTTAAATTAGAGTTGGAGAAACTGTTTGTTGTAAATTTATGTGAAAAATATAATTTTCTAAATGAAAAAAAATCATCTCCCCGGCGGGGAATCGAACCCCGGTCTCCCGCGTGACAGGCGGGGATACTAACCACTATACTACCGAGGACTTGTTGAAGGTTATGTCTTATGAATTCGTGAAAAAGAAATTTAATTAAAATTAAATTTCTATAAAATTTATTTAACTTAGAATGTATCAATGTGGAATCAAAATGAAAAAAATGGACGAATAAAATAAATTTTCCTCTGTTTCTCGGTGTCATGGCATCCAAGTTTTACGTACGCATGCGCTCACGCACATATTTGCACCGTTCAGTTGTCACATCAATATAATTTTTCTTATTTAAACCTTTAATTTTTATAATTTTCTCCTTTAAATATTAAATATCACACTGTCTTCGTTTTTTTCAATTTATAACTACTGCTATACTAATAGCTAGAAGAATATAATAGCTATAGCTATCTATGGACTAATTCATAGCTATTTATCTATACTAATTTAGATAGGGACAAGTAATTTTCAAACCCAAGTGTCTTCAAACGAAACTTTATTGTTTGAGTTTCACTTTAGAACTGAAATTTTTAATATAATTTTAATGTCACACATACGTAGAATGGGAAATTTGCATATTATCTAAGAATATTGTAACTTATTTATCAACAGGCGATCGAATAAAAGATCAAAGAAAATCCTCATAACTGAAAAAAATATTCGTTCACTTCCAGTGATTGTTGAAAATTCCCTTTTCTTTCTCTTTTTCGCGAATTTTCTAAGTTATTCACACGCACGTCGCATCATTCCCTCACACCTATAAATATCACATCTGCAATCAAAAAATTATTCATTCAATTATCAAACGTACACCTAGAAATAAATCGTTTAGAGACGTCAATGCACGCATAACTACAATATTTACTTGCATTTCATATTTTCACTCGCATTTCACTTTGACAACGAACGACGCGTTTCGTTCTTTTCTTTCTTTCCTTCTTACGTTACAAATTCACGAGAAAAAGCATATACCGCTGCTGGAAGCAGCACTGTGAAAGTAAACAGAAACGTGCAGGTTTCTTTCTCAGGAGAGACCGCGAAAGAAGAAGACGTACTCAGAGGAAGGCAAACTGCAGAATGCGATTATGGTAGAGTCATTCATGGGTCTCGTTACCAGACGTCTGCAAATCACTTGTCAAGGGTCATGTCGTAAATTACATCGTTCCGTGGCCCTGAGGAGTGGACTGTGCCACATGTATCCGTGTCCCTCTTCAACGTTGGACCGTCTTTTCTTCCCCTCGCCGCTGCCCGATCTGAAACGTCTGGAAACAGCTTAAAATCTTAAGAACCTGAGCAATTCAACTAGCTGAAGAACCCCCTATGTAAAGAACGTAAGCAACAGCAAAGCAAAGAAGCGCGCGTTTTCTTTCTCGTTATCTTTAAGAAGATAAACTGTGCTTCTCGCGAATGCAAATGAACGCACAAACGTTGATACATGTTGTTGCAAAGTGTGCAGCTATACAAGCAACTTTTTCGAGGGATTTTTGAAATTGCAGCCGATATTGACCTTTTCGGTCAGATTTTCATGACAGATAAATGTTAAAATAATCTTAGCTCTGTGAATAATTTTTATAATTTTCTTTGTTGTTTCAATTCGTTTGGAATTGAAGGCGGAGTTCTGTGAGAGAAAGTCAGATGTTTCAAAAGTTATGTAGTAATTAGGAGATCGTGGCATAGTTTAATACACTTTTCCATTGTTTTAAGCATTTTTAGCGAAAAAAGGGTGAATGATATCTGTACAAGTATAAAGTTCAGGAAGTAATTAGGAAGAAAGATGAGAGATTATTAGGAAAAATAATGGAAGATTGCATAAATTTTTAAATAATGACATCAACAAGAAAACTAATAGATACACCGTTGTTAAACATTTATTTAAAAGAACGATATTTTATTATTAATGAAATAAAGATATTACTTCGGATATTGTATAGATGTAGCTATATTTTTCTACTTTTCGAATTAGAACATCAAGGATCGGAACAAGTGTAGCGATTCAGTTATGTAATTTTAAACATTGAAAAATCCCTCAAAATTCTACACGTGCGACAATAACGTAGAAAATAATTAACACAATGCAGATGTTCGGTCAACTGTTGCTAATAATTATTTTTTTAACGGACGCACTTTGAAATATGTCGCATTGACAAGGTAATAAATGGAAATTTACGAAAGGCAGGGGTTGCAATTAACCTGGGGCTACCGGCCAAGCCAGTTTTATTTTATATCGCACCTTTCGCCACATTTTTGTTGTTTCCGGACAGAATCGGCGGGTTCGTCGATGCAACGGGGGATCAGCAACCGGACAACAAGAAAACAGAGTATTCCTTATTAATCGTCGAGATGTTTATCGCTGTTTAACGAAGAGGTCCTCGGAGTAATTAGGTTGCGGCAACGGGGACGAGGAATGGGAAGTAACGAGGCACCTGCGTGTTTTTAGTTTCGCACCGACGAAATAAATTAGCGGATTAATAGTAAACGATATTTTCGGTCTTCCACTACGTGCCGTCCTCCAACATTTTTCTCTTTTCGCAATAGTAGTTTTCGGGGATTAATACACAAGAGTATTTCGTACAGCATTTAATTTCAAAAAGTTTTGTAGAATTGTTCACTCGAAACATATCGACAGACAAAGGATGTGCGCGCACTTTTTCTCAATTTTTCGTTACATTTCTTTCAAAGCGTGTCCTCTATAGAAATTTATTAAATACAATTATGTGATACAATTATTGAACTCATGTTTCAAAACTCTTCAACTGATATTTGTCGTTGCAACGAAAGTTTATCGATTCTCTCCAGTGTTCAAAGTCCGTATTCGAATAACCGGATTTAAGCAGCACAAATTTATTTAATTGAACACTAACCGTTAGCCAGAATGTTTCATTCGAACAAAGAGCACAGGAGAACTCATCGATCTTCGTCTTTCATAGACGAGCAGTCTTGAAACACTAAAGCACCTTTAAATTAATTAATTGCTCATTTTACAAGTTGTTTGACGATTCGTCGCATCGAAGAACAGATAGCTGACGAGAGACGTTCGTAGTTGGAACAGAACGTAGAAGCGAACGTGCAACGACGAACGTGCGACCGACTGTTTGCAGACTTGTGCAAACGCGTTTGCGAAAACGCGAGTACCGCCCAATAGGCGGGGAAACAGCAGTGTTCCGTAGGTAGACGGCACGAAAACTTGTTCATTTTTTCCGAAAGATCACACGCTAGCCACGCCATATGTTCGCTCGGTTGTTAGCTTTACTTTTAACGGTGCGCTCCGTTCCGCGTCATCTGTCCACGAAACTTGCAAAATGTCCGACCTGTGTTCGATGAAACATTGTTTTGTGTGCTTGGAGTACACGTGCAGAATGGTTGCAACACGGCGGAGAGGCTCAAGGGTGGAATTAAAATTTATTTTTTGGTGTTAATTCTTTTTAAAGTTAGTCGTTCTCGATTCGTCATCTTAGTTAATCACTTTGAAATTCTATCATGTATCGATTTATACCATCTGCACATTTTCGTGACAATTTAAGGGGGGGTATTTTACAAACATTTTTTCCCTGTTCTTTCATATTAGCGATTGAGCTTGCCTTTGGTCTTTTAATTTTTCGCAACCGAAGTAGTACGTTAAGTCCAAAATGAAGTGGCTCACCGTGGCAGATCTGAAATAATAATAACAATAAATAATTTCTCGAATTGAGAAACTATTTACAGGATTTTCTTCTAAATTTCCATGTAGGTTGTGCCATATAGGAATATCAGTGCAATGAAACGAAACGATTTCGAAGTTTCTCTTTGTTTCTTTCTTTCTTTCTTTCATTTTCCTTTCTTTTTTTTTAATAAAAATTTATGCGCTTTTCGTCCGACCGAACCCCGGCGACACACGCGACGGAACACGGGGTTGCTTATTACGTGAGTTAAAATGTGCCAACCGCTGATAAAGCGTTTTAAATGCAATCATTAATTTCGCGTCGCTGTTACCGCAATTAGAATTTGCATTTTATAAATATGCAGCCGTGCACCGCGTCTTTTTCCATGTTTACGAGCGTGCCACCACCCTCAATCCCCCTTCTATCCTATTGCAATTGGCGCCAGTTCTTTTTCTTTCCGTCGATTACACGTAAGGCCCGGTACGGATTTTGCTCGGTTGGCCTCTAACGAGCCTAATGCTTGCCGTCCCTCCCTGGTTGTTATTACATAGCAAACAAGGAACAATGAAAATACAAAAAGCTACTGATAACGGAGCGGAGAAAGGGGCTCATTTCTCTCAACAGGCGGGGCTTTAGATTTTTAATTCCATTTCCTTCGAGATTGCTATCGAACGGGAAAGTTACCTCAATCGATACACCAGAGTCCTACAAGATGTAACATACTTTTCTTCTTTGTCCACTTTATTTTGTCTATATTTTTCACTTACTCGTTGACTTTGCCTTAGCTCCTTGGGACATCACGTCATTTTCAAACTAATTCTTTCTTTGAGGAATTAGGTAGATTCGTGATTCATGGAATTCTATGGAATTCTATCTAAAAACTGTCTGCAATCTAAACTCCTGACTGTGTCGCGAAGTATTTTGTATTTTTTGTTCTCTTGGATCCGATCCCAATTTCCATTCTTCTCTTATGCGACTTATAAACTCCGGACATTACGTATCTAGAGTCTATCTGCTTCATTTTATACGTTTCAATTGTCTCTAAGTTTAAAGTAAGGAGTTGTTATTAAAAATTAATAATAAATCTGCGGCGGATATTTAAACGAATATAAATTATGTAAATCACGTAAAGCGAAACAGAAGAAATAGCAGAAAATCGTTATAACAGACTGCGATAATCGAGTCTCATTACAGCGTTAATGGAATGTCGAAGTGTTTTATACGACAACGCGTGTCATGTATTCGCAAAAAGTTTCTGCAAGCGTCAGAAAAACATCATTAGCACGTCGTTGCTGGAAGCTTCTCGCAAATCACGGTTAGTCAGATTGGCCGACGAGGATCGGTAAATCGCGCGATGACAACGGTACGGTGCAACCGTGGGATTCCGCGCTAAGGATCTCTCGTTCGCTCGAAGAACCTGCCCTCTACAGCCTTTTTGACTGCCGTTCTCTTCAATCTTCCCTTAATAATTGTTTTTTGCACTCGTGTTTACGAGGACCGGCCAATGATACGCATTACGCGTGGCGCTGATTGCTCGGCCCTGCTTCTCTCGCGTCCCTTCGTCCTCCTTCTTGCATCGTTCATCTCCTTCTCCCTTCTTCGATTCTTTCACCTGGTCAACGAGAAGCAGAAAAACATTCGTTCTTGATTTTCCTCAAAATATACAGATTGCTGGCATTTTTCAATCGTGACAATGATTTTTATTCATACTCTCAAAATCAACCTTCTAACTTCCAACACGCAACAACCATTTTCCTCTTCGCTCTTGCAAACTGTAAGTTACAATTTTTCTCGACAAAATCTCAATGTAAATCCGATCAAGTACCAACTCGAATATTTATTCGTTACAATTGTCAAACATTTAAGAAAAAGTTACAATTATTCAAAATTATTGAAAAACGAAAGTCTGTTTCGAACGCGTAAATTAACAACCTTGAAATCAACACAGTTCCTCAAACTGGCCAGCAAGAACATGGCGCCAACGGGACAGTGTTCAGTTCGCGTTGGTAATTCGTTCGTTTCCAGTGAGCTGACAGCTTCATAGAAGGTTCCTCGAGCCACCAGATCGCGGTTATCGGTGAAAATGTCCAGGTCAGAGGAGAAGTTACACGAAACGGCTTAAAATAAGAGATAATCGGTAAACGAGCAGTGGTTAGGTTTACGAGATGGACGTAAACAGGGTTAAAGAAAGTCTCGTTTCTTACACAAGGTTTACCTTCCCGCTGTCGGCGACCCGATTCGAGATCGGATTCGACGGGTTACGAGCTGGTTTCCGAGACGATCTCTCGCGCCGTTCGTGGAAACAACGAACCGCCTGTATCGTAATCGCTTCTTCCTTCGCAGCTAGCCATCCGCCGATTTCCTAAAACGCTTGCTGTTTCTTCGGTAGAAGCCGATTTCCGGATAAAGAGGGATTCATTGCCGGTTTTTCTTTTAACGAGAGTTGTTCCTGCCTCGGGCTTTCGCAGATCTGCGAATTCGGTCATTGCCATCGGCATCTCTCGAAGGAATCTTCAAACTGAGCTCGAGTAACGTAGAATTCTGTCGGTTCTTAATAGAACTGAACTAAAGAAACGGAATTTACATAGAAATTTGTCTCATCTACTAAATATGTATTCAAGTATTTATTCGTTACAATTACCAAATATCAAATATTAAAAAAAAAAAAAATTACAATTATCAAAAATTACTAAAAAATGAAAGTTAGCTTGAAAACTAGCTGAAATTATCGCGTAAATTAACAATCTTGTAGTAGAAATTTGTCTCATTTAATAAATGTTCTACCTTTCTTGGATTTTTAGGAATTCTAATTCTAATTATAGTGTGAGGCAATTGAAATAAGAAGTATTCGATTAATTTTAATATCTTTCATCGTCTCATTGAAGAAAATTACACAAGTTCAAAGAGTTTATGTCGGACGAATAACAGATCGACGCTGGCTGCAGCGTCCGGAACGTCGACGTAAAATCTGCCGGATCAATAATCCCGATTCGTTTCGGACCATTTTCCGTTTTTAATTATACGTGGGTTAGCCAGGGTTAACCCCATTAAGTTCGCGATGCCCCAAGAAGCTATCGTGATTTTTTATTTCTGCCTCTGTTCCGCCAAACATCCCATTATGCTCGTTTGCGTTAACATTTTTGTGCGTGCCACCAACACCGGCACAGGAAGCTGCTCCCCCCCCCCCACCTCTCCTTCAACCTGTTTTCTTTTCTTTTCGATCGTAGACTCACGCACGATCAATTATTCGCGCGCAAATAGAACCCTTGTGCATGTGCTCTCCTCTTTCGACTCGATGAAGCAATTAGCTCGGAGCTCGAGATCGACTTTTTCTCTTCGTCTTTTCTTTCTTCGCCGATCGGTCGTCGAAGTATGGGAGAAAATTCGAAATTAACAAAAGCGTAATGCTTCTTATTAAAATAAATCCGTAATTTTTTCATTACATGTTATTGAAAAATTTTTTCTCTCTACAAATTAGAGATGTTTAAAAAAAAAAAGCACCTTTGGCCCACCTTGTATTTTAGTACCTTTTCAAATTACGTCTAACTATTCTGGAATTAATTAATAATAAACTTTTTTCCATTCAATTTAAGAAAAAAGAAAGAAAGAAAGGAAAGAAGCATAAATTTCAAAGCTTTAACGAGCATAAAATTTGAAGAGCCGATTCGCGATTCGGACGCGAACTGATCGATTAAACGAATGCTCGTTACTTCGAACTCGCGGTGAGCTAAACGCGGTGGTTGGAAAGAGGCGAAGGAAAGCGAAAGAAGGAGGAACCGTTTCGAGCTCCCAAGGAATCGGAGGCAGGGTAGAGCCCCGGTATTCAGATAATATGCTAATTTCTTGACAGGTAAGTAAAGCACGTAGCAGATTAGCCCCATACTAACCTCACAATTCAGTCGAATCGGTAATGGTTATGGCCGTTAATGGCTACGTATTTCAAGTCGAGCGACGATCGTTTCACTATACACTACCCAGTTCGCCGTCTCCTCTTTGTTTGTACTTAGTCGACGATAGGTAATGCCTCCTCGGCAGATATTCCATCCTACTAATTCGGTATGCAGTTTCGTCTGTTATCTTGCCCTCTACCCGAAATCTCATTTTCAAACGAGAGGCGAGACGCTCGGCCCAATATCGACAGAGAGAGAGAGAGAGAGAGAGAACTTTCCAACCGTGCAACTTGGTCCGGATCGTGTCCAGCTGCAGGCTGAATTCTTCCTTCTCGCAATGTTTAACCAGTGTTAAATCAATATCGACGGTGGTGAGAAATTACTGCCTCTGTATCATATCACCGATTCCCAGCCGAAAGGAATGAAGAAGAAATTGCAGGTTCCTTTGAAAGTTATGAAGGAGTGTAAGAAATGCTGAATACGTCGATGGCGTTGCGAGGATTTGATAGTTATTGCGTTAACACTCGTTTAACGTAATGTTAAATCTTAAAATAAAGTGACAATGAAGTAGAGAGACGATCGGTCTGAGCAGATATTCTTACTCTATTGGCGCGTACGATGTGTCGCTTTGATCGTTTAGAAGTTTATCAGAAGACGAATTTCATTATTGGAACGCAAATGCACAGAAAATGGTATAAATAATTTCAAATTTTGAACTGATTTTTAAAAAATAACTTGATCGTCGCTTCTTTGTGGTATTTTAAATTATAAATGTCAATTTTCTATATATACAGATTATACTCCCAGAGTAATTTGTTCAGAAAGAAATTGTGCAGAAAAGTCGTTCAGATGATTCGTTCAGAATTGATCGAGATCGATTATCATGTAACGGATGAACAGATCTCGCAGCAGTTGTTCGAGGGGGAAAGATCAAAGATCAGGTTTTCCACTAAAAGTAGTGGCGATATTGAGCGTGGAGGATCGGCGGTATTGGTTTCGATATTAATTAAACGGCGGCCAAGCGAAAACGGCTCGTTCGGAAGAAGCATGAAACGAAGCGAGGAAATTAAATAGGGCTCCGGTTCTGCAACACAACAACAACCGCGAGAGGTCGACGCGTACCCAAAGCCAAGGGACTTTCTGCCAATGATGCCGGGGCGGACTGTTACCTCTTCGTTGCCGGGCATTCGACGCGCAACAATTATTATTATATCATCCGAGTGTCAAGAGGGTCAAGCGTGCCGCGACTACGTATAGGCATAATATCGAGACTTATAGAGAGCCGCGCGTTTCTCCGCCCCCTGTACGCCTCGATACGTAATTATCTGGCTGACCAGGCTCCGCCAGATATTTATGGGATCGAGAACGAAAAGATCGAAATCGATTCGTGGCACCGTGCACCGGCTAGCATCCATCTGCTTCGTTGATCCATCTCCCTTGTTTGCGCCAGTTTCTTGTCCCTCGAGTTTGCAGATTCTCGCGTATTCTGGATAATTGCGAGTAAAACGGTCCGGCGTTGATCAGACTCGAAGCTGACATCTTGAAAGATCTCGTAGAGATCCTTACGGTGCTTCTGATAACCGAGCGTGTGGTCAGTGAAACGGTTCGGTGTTGGTCAGACTCGTAGTGCGGGACTTTCTTCTTCTGTTTACTATTGAAAGTAACAAAGTGAAGCTAATGAAGCGAAATAATAAAGGAACGTGCATCTACACATATACTGGTACGAGATACTACAGCATTAATGAATTAAACACTGAGCAAAACATCGTTAAGAGAGCGACGAAATCTTCATACAATATATTTTTGATAATCACAACTGATCAGTGTTAGCCAGACGCAAAATCAAAGTTAAAAGTACATTTTTTCCTCAAATAAAATAATATTTTGTAGTGAAATACAACCAACAGTGAATCGCAATTTAATTTTATTAATTGCAAGTAACGATCGGTCGTTTGTAATTCCGTTGACCAACGTAGTAACGTAGTAACGTAGTCTCGATTGGGGAGGGAGGGGGGTTAATCGGAGTCGCGAATTGTTGCTGCAGCGAACTTCCTTCAACGAACGAAGGAAGTTGGCCAAAAGCGTCTGGGTCTAACTCGGCAACTTTCACGCAATTTCACCTGGCCTCCTCTGTACACACACACACACACACACAGATTGGCAACACGATACCGGGGTAAAGTAATCCCGCGGAGGAGTAATCGCTGCGTTCCTGACGTATCGATCAACCACCGGATATCCACGGCACGTCCTGCGCGAAGTGCGCGTACATGCAACCATCGCGTCGGAGACCCGAAGAAAAAGGGATACAACGCGCCTCGTGACGCGAGAGACGTTGCGTGCCTCGCCGATGCCTTTACGCCGAGCTTCGATATTAGGTCGACACTTGGATATTAGTTCATTCGGTAGTTGCGTGCCACCGGTGATCGTCAGATCGCTGTCATTTCATCGAACCGTGTCCAATCTTCCTCGTACGATTCGCGGGGCTTGAAGTCTTCGCTTCGAGGATTTTGTTCTGTGACTTTGAAGGAAAACGTTCCAGGTCAGCTTTCTGCAACAGCCACGATTGATCGTAGGAGGTAGTTTAATATCGTATGATTTTTAATATTAAATTCAGAATTGTTATTACTGTCGACGTTAGATTACGTCTGATGCAAAGAAAGAGAAAACGAGAAGCGGAGGATAAGACTGTAAGAGTGTTAATAAATTAGAAGAGTCGAGAAAAGAGCTTGGCGTATTTTACGAATTATCCACTTTCAGGATAATTCAGACTTCTGAATAAAGAGGAATAATCGAAAACTCAGTTTTAGGAATTTCTTCAAGAACTCAGCTTGTCGTGCATCATACACGCTTACTAGTCAAACCGAGTGAAACTACCAGTGTCTAAAGTGTCCTGTACGCTGTATCGAAGATGGATGCAAAAATCTCGAAAAATCCACCGTCGTGAAATCCTTTTCGAAAACGATCCCTTCATCTTGCTCACCTTCCACCATTCCGTTAGCGATCCTCTCGAGTTGCTGAAATTCCCGTTCCTCCAATTGCACAATCCAATACGGAACAAAGGCGAACGGTGAACTTGGCACGCAAAGTCGGCGCGTGCAGCAGGACCTTGAATCGAAAGGAACTGGCGCGGAGTTAGTAACCGTTGATAGGAAGGACAACGGGGCCGTTGTGGATCGCATGTATCTTTTCTTTCGGCGGATGGATTTACGAGGGCCGAACGATACGAGCCCCCGAGTTTATGCCCCGGACATACATCGGGGGCTCATTCAGTAGCGATGGACGCGCGGATAATGGCGTGCCGGCAGGGATGTCGGTTAGGTCAGGTTTTTAACGGTCACGTGATCACGTCATCGTGCGTGCTCGTGCCTCGGACAGAATGGACCACGCGAATGGCCACCGCCCTGAAACGTCACGAACTCAACTCTCAAGCCGCGAAGCAGACGATCTTCGTCGCGCCGGCTTTTTATCGTCGCGCCGGCTCTGGCCCGAGACCAGTCGGAAGACGCCTAACGGTCACCAGCTCGAATTAACGAGCGAAAAACTTTGAAGGCGAGCTGCTGGTTTGGTGATGGGATCCTCTCGGTTCGCTACCTGGACGACTCAATCGGCGAGCTGGACGGCTATCTTTAAAGCGGAGAACATCTTTGTTTCTTTTGTCATCACACCCGTTTCTGACCCACGTGTCTTTATTGTTGTTGACGAACGAGAAGAATATTTGCGGAATGTGGAAAGATTTAAATTGACCGAATAGAGAGAATTCGTGGTAGGCCGATGCAAGTCCCGCGTTCGTGTCAACGCGCGAAGTAAATAGACACGAGGGAACTCTTCGAACCTTTGTAAACGTTTCTCAGTAATTTTTTCGTAAAACCATACAGTTGTCTCGTCTCGTGTACCTTGTGCCTCCTGTTTTAGAGTGAAATTCGAAAGTCGTACCAAATCAGCTTCTAGATTCCTGCTAGTATCTCGTTCAAGAGGAACTGCCTGAATAAATCCACTCTCCACTTTACACCCGCTGTAATCGCGTTAGTCCAGGAAGGCTCGTCAAACGTTTGACCCTCGTGATCCGATATTTTGATATTCTGCCGAGAAATGTGTCCGGCAGATCCGCGAAACGGTGAAAATTGAAGACACACGGTTGCCCTTGTCATGAGACTGTGCGACGATCGCTCGCCACTCGATCGCCACTGATTCGCAGCCTCGGTCTTCCTGGCCCAAAGTATCATCAATGTCGGCTTGGGTTATCCGATTCAATCCGTCATTCGACGCTGTTTCAACCGGTAATCTCGGTATCTAATCTTTCGAGTAGCGGTGTCATCTTATGAGGCTAATCCGGCCTCGAAAAACGAGCGGATTCCGACGTACCGAGGGCAAAACCCACCCTAGAGTCAACTAATCAGATCATACGCCTCAGTTGGCACCAGGGGTGTCCAACATTCCGCGAATATCCACTTAAATATTCGCTCAAAGGGAAGCGTGCCACTCCGTGCCTGTCCGATTCCACGTTTTCTCTCGCAAAACCACCCTTCCCTTTCACCCTGACGAACAATTTAATTTCCCCATCGCGCACAGGACCCTGAAAATCATGAGAATCATCGTCTCGTCTCGAACAAAGTAGCTTCGAGGGGTCCGTTTCGTACGTGTTTCACGTGTCTATTGGCCGTTTAGGGGCAAGTTGGGACCACGGACGATGTACACGGCTTTCGAACGATTTCAATCGGTTTTTCGAAAAGGACCCGAAGGGCAACGATAGCCAGGGATGATAGGGCGTGGTTTGCCCAGCCCTGGTCATCGGGGATAGGCTGATCGGGTGGGTGGCAAACGAGATTACTTTGATCCCGAATCCAACAAACTCAGTCTGATGCCTGCTAACCGCAGCTCTTCCACTCGTACGCCTCGAATAATCCAATAGTTTTACCATGGTCTGTGCACACGGGACTGTATGTACACGTGGTTGTTGGTCGGATAGCTGTCCGACGACCGATATATCCTGAATTTTTCCTGGCTGGATACGCCGGATTCCGGAACGGCCTGCTGGTTTAATACGCGCTCAGCTCAGCCAGTCGGAAGACCGAGAAATGTCGGGCTTGCAACCCCCCCGCGACCGTTCCACGCGCCCGCTACCATACTGGATTATTCCGTTGATGGATTTTAAGAAGGCTGCGCATTGTAATCGGCTGTCGCCGACTTTGCCGCGATTTCTCCTCAGTTTTATCCCTAAGGCTCAACACGATCCGGCTTCGAAATCCAGCGCAAACGTGATTCGAGACTCGCGACAGATCATCGGGCTTCGTTTCGAACACGAATCCCGTAAGGGATTCCTGTCGCGTTGGACTTTTGAAATTTTCCAGGGAAGAAGTCAATTTTCCGAGTTGGACGAGTTTTGTTCAAATTGGTCGCGAGTCGATTTCTTTCAAGTGTCATTTCCTTTTCTGCCAGCTTCACGAGGAAGACGGAGAAAGAAACCTTTCGAAGCGAATTTGGACATTTGTTTCAATAGAATTTCGCGTGACTTTTCGTTTGTTCTATTAATTGCTTGAAATTTCGAAGGAATAGGTCAGGTTTGAAGATTTTCACGATAAGTTCTAAGTGAAATTGAAAGCACGATTTGCCAAGAAATATCTCACGAGTGTGAAAAAGGTATTGGCAAATTTATGACTGATAGTCCACTGATTGCACAATCGTTAAAAGAGTTGTTTGCCTTAGAGAGGCTATAACTATCGCCCTAGATCCTCAAACGCTTCATTCAGTAGATAATACCATGTTTGAGTCTGGCTAAGGAAGTTCCGACAAAGTTTCTTACTTTACTCCAACCGTGCGAAATCAATATTTTTTTCTATAGACGGCTAAGGTTGTAATCTTTACAGCACTAACGTCCGTTAGTCTTGCGCTACAATGTCCCACTCGATGCATAATATGTGGTTTTTCTTTCTCTGCGAGAGGAAACGTGTGGAGCGCTCTTTAAAGGAAACGCGTAGAGCGTGTCAACTGAGAACGTATTTAAACCGAGGAGTTGTCCTCTTTAGTACGGAAAACGACACCGTAATCCTGCAAGAGGGATTACGGTACGCAAGTAGAAACTCCCGCAGGTATAGCAGTTTTCCTCCGGTTAGAGATTAGGTTGCACCCTTAACTGGTTTGCGTTTCAATCAATGCACCGACCAACGTCAGTGTACAAAAGCTCCTTGCTGTCACCGGCCGGGGCGCAGTTTGTTCGTGTCATTGCCACGGTTCGTCCGAACCTTTCGTTCTTCTCCGCGACAATGAAGCTAGCGACCGTCATCGAAATTGTGCGCGTTCGGCTCTTCGAGGTTCAGGTTCGTACATTCGTATTTTTCGGTAACTATCCGTCCAATATTATTGATTAATATTAAATTTTAATTCAACGATCAAACGTTCAATTCTTTGTAAAGTATCAATGTAAAGTCGTGTGCATCGATAAATAATTCGAAAAAGAGTTGAATAATTGCGTATTTGAATATTTTCCATGTCAAAGTGTAAAAATTCGAGAGAAACGAGTGACAACCGAATCGATGGAAGCTGATGTCGTTCTTTTTGGGCAATTAATCGAACATCTGATTAATTTAAATTTCAAGGCATACGATAATATATCGGCTCGATAAATCGTCGATTCAAAGAGGTTGCTTCGGTCGGACAGGATTGGAATTGATCATACGCGAATAGGATTGAATAAACGGCGGCTCGCTCGAGATTCCAACGAATCGTGAGCAGGCAATCGCGCGGAGAACCGCGGCAGCGAAGGTGTAGCAGCAGGTAGAGGTCATGCCTCCGAGTATCTCTGTCACCCTGCGAGCACCTTCTAAGAAGAGAGAAGATAACGGTGGTCGGTGACAAGTGCGAAGCCATTTCAAGCGGTTTGCTCGGCACGGCACGAGTTTCTTAACCCGTTTACGCTCGATGCTCGTAATTAACCCTGTATAAACGCAGTTTAAACAACAGTTGAAATCCAATTTCGCGTAAAAGAAAAAGCAAAAAAGATAGAGACTCTAGAAAAGGAAGAAGAAATCCAATCTCACGCGGGATCAAGCCGCATGAAAATCACTCTCTGATCTACATAAATTCCAAAACTCTCCTCGCAAACACTCTCCAGGCAAACACGGGACAGAGGCCAAATAAAATACAATTCTTCGTTGAAAATCGAGAATCGCGATCACCGATCGGCCTGGTTGCCCCGGTACGTGTTATCTCCGTGGCGAACGTGGCCAAACGGAGCTCGAGTGTGAACGTGATTTTCGTGGCTGAGTGAGTGAATTCTGTACGCTCGGTGGCGCGAACGACGAAGGGAGGAAGGACGAGACGAGACGGGACAAGACGAGGCGAGGCGAGGCGAGGCGAGGCGAGGCGAGACGAAAAGATGCGCCGGAAGATAGGTGGGAGAAAAAGGGACGAAACGAAGGAAGAACGGAGAGAGAAGTGGGGGATGGACGGTGGTTCGAACAGGACTTGGAAGGATACAAGGTCCTGGTATGCGGTGATATCAACTCATTACCATGCCCGGTGCAGACAGCAGGGTGTGACTTTGCATCCATTAGGATAATTGCTGCTCTAAGTCTCCCAGTGATTTCTTCGCGAGCGCTGATTGCTTTACGCGCGCGACGCGCGATAATTCATCGATTGGCGCCACCTTCAAGCGCGAACACGCCAGTTAACCGCCTTGTCGCTCGTTCGAGAAGGAACGACGCACTCCCGCTGTATTCTGGAATCTCTGGTTTCTCAGGTTTCTCCGTTTCTTCGGGAAAGTGTTACGACTGTATTTCGAAATTTTATCAAACACGTTCGCAACATCGGCACGCAGTGGAATAACGGGACACGAGTTTAAAACCAGTCTAAATAATTTCATATATTTATTACAATCGGAAGTATATACAGTACGATTATCGCGTAATGGTGTGTAAAAGTTGTCAACGATAAGGAACACGAGGAATCGACTATGCGTAGTAATTTCACTTCAAGTAAATCGTTTCACTACCACCTGGTCAATAGAATTAAGCTTCTTGATACTTGAAATTCTTTAGTGCAACTTCGTTTAAATAATGGAGGATTGACCTACCCAGCAACGTTACAATTGGATCGAAGAAAATATCTTCGAACCTTCTTCCGAAGCGGAGAAGATCGATCGATTCATCTTCGTACGAGAAATTCTGAAAAGAGACACCGGGACACCGAAACAACCCTTAGGCGATCCGCTCCGAGGGCTCAGTTTTTCCCGCGTGTCTCGCGTCGCAGCTTTAAGCATGGGACACGAGAAACGATTCCATTGGATAATTAATTTCATCCTTAATGAGCCTGCGGGGACGTATGTTAATGCGGAGAGCGTAGGATATTTACATTTACGGTAGCCAGCACGAGCGTGGCCTCCGCTTTCGGACACTCGTAACCTACACTCCTACCTACACGGCCCGGAGAAACGGAACAGATAACTCTCGTCCGTGTGTGTTTCGCTCTCCTCTCGTCTCTTCTCTCTCTCCGCTCTCCGGCTCGATTCGTCCGTGTAGCTTGCCCCTCGTGTTTGCGGCTCGAGCGACTCGCAGGAAGACCGAAGTCAAGCGAGAGACGTGTCTCTCTACCGTTCGGGGGATTTCCTGTGCAGCGAACGAGCACGGGAATTAGGACCACTAATCTTTCCTGCTGGCGAAAGAGCGACGAGAACCGGGCCAACAGCCGACAAATGCGTTTGCCAGCCCGTTTCCACCCTTCCACCTTCTTCCTCCTCCTCGAGAGGAGGACCCGCACCTCTCGCAAAAGGGATCCTTTCTCCCTCTCCCCGCAGTTCGTCGTCTGGCAGTTCCATGTACCTTGTCACGGGAATTCGGTAGCACGGACCGTCGACTCTGTTCGCGGTCCCTTTCTCCTCGGCCGAGCAGCCAAGAGGATGTTGCCCGAGTGTGATTAAAGACGCCGTTAGAAAGCGTTTAGAAGAGGAGTCGATGCCTCGCTCGTTTGTCAGACCGTTCGACCGTCCTCCGTGTCCACCTCCGAATTCTAGACAAGACAGCTCTCTGTCCTCGGGTGTTGGGCAACATCCTCTTGGTATTTTAGGCGCGCTTCTGCCTAACAGCGGTAGTATCGAGATGATGTATGCAGTCGCTCAACGCCGATACGATCTTTCAACTCTCTCGTGTCTCGACCTTGCTTTTTGCTCTGACGAGAGGAAAGGATTCGTAATTTTTTAAGAGATAACGATGTTTCGAATGCTTTTTTTCTTTTAAACACGTCGATGTTGTCAGTTTCTTCCGGGTGAACTTACCAATAATTGAGAATTCGCTTAATATTTCTCTGACAGATATAGAAAATTTTGTTTGTACTTGTAACATCAAACTTGTTACAACGCGTTTTATTATTTTGGACATATTTGTTTTAATAATAAGTGGAAACCAATGTTGCCTCGATGCAGCATTTCGTTCGTAATTTTCTTTCAATCGATCAATGACCAAGCAACGTGTATTCGATCTTGCTTTCTCGGCACAATTGCAAAAAGAAAGGTCAAGCATACATCTCTTCACCTTCGAATTTCTTCAGCTGATAATTTCCCCATAAACGTACAAAAATCCCTCGATTGATCGACGAAATTCGTTCAAATCTGGTCGATCGGGAATCCAGCCGACTCGAGGAATCAACGCGAAACGAGAGGTTCGAAGCTCGCTCGCTCGAGGATTACGCGCGCGTACTATTTTGTAAACGTATCGCTTAATCAACGACCCATAAAGCGAGGGTAATCTCGACGATGAATCCACGCAGGGAGGCAATTGATCGAGCCAACGCGTTGCAAGCGAGCCGTGCATTTTCCGCGGGTTATTAATGCGAGCCTTTAAAGTGATAATTACCCGGAGAAAATTGCTATCTGCGCGGAGCGGAGGCGAAAAGCCACCAAAGATCCGCATGGACGATGGAATCAGACCGGTTTCCACCGAGCGAATCGACTAATCGGCCGTGCATCGCGAAACAATAAATTTTATTATCGATTGCCTCGATCGCAATTTACGCGCCGCGTTTAACCGCGTTTTAACGCGTCGGACTTCATCCGGCCGATACGCTCGCTAATCTCAACGTTCGACCGAATTTACTCTCGCCGCGCTTGATGGTTATCGATTAGCTCTAACCGATGGATAGATAATGATAGGAGTTTGACGATACCGTTAATGCTGTAACGCCGCGCAGTTGACGTTGTCGCGTTCTTTATTGTAAATCAAGACTTTCCGTGTGTAACGAAAATGAAAGTTTAGGCGATAATCGCTTCGGAATATAAAATACGTATCACGGGATATATTTCAAAAAGTATAATAGATTATTGTTACCGATGTGAGACTAATAACGTTTCAAGTTGTAAACACATTTTTGTTTTCCGAAAAAAAAATGAAAATTTCTCTCCTATAAAATTTCCACGAAATATTCTTCTGTATAATTGCGGGTACTTTGTACGAACGATTTCAAACAAAAGTCTTCCTTAAAGCATCGAAAGCTTTCTTCCTTGTTGAAGCAACAGTAAAATCGCGACTCGTCAAACACTCGTGCATCGCAAAATTCTTTTCCAAAATGAAAAATATTCGAGTTGCAATAGACAAAAGTGTCTCGAAATGCCGTGAAATATTAAATTTCATCCTCACCCAGCAAACGAAGAGGCCCGAGAGAGGCTTAGAGGCTCGTCCCAGTTTCTAGAGGCCTAATCCCGTGCACGGTCGACGCAAGAGGCCTGTATACAGAGACACAGGTCCGTGACACACACGCGGCATGCGTGTCCCATGCGAGAGAACCAGCCGGCCGCTTCGTTCTCGCACCTGTTGACTTCTAACTCGACCGCTTGATTAACGACTCTCCTTCCTAAATCACGCGGTCTCGCGATTTCTTACTCCATCACGTGAGCACCGTCGACACCGTCGTTCCGCACCGCGTGCTTTTTCGCTTTTCAGCTTCTGCACGAGCAGAACCGATCGGCATTCGTTCGCAGGATCATACGCGGTACTCGTGCAAAGAGAGTACCTGGGGAGAGGAGATGATCCTCTGTGACAATGAGATTCGAATTCTTTGGTTTGGTATTAATCGTGAACGAGTGACATTTTGTATTGTACGATGTTAACGTAGGAAATTGTGTAAGATTTTACGTTGAAATTAATTAGATGACACTTTGTCGTGTTAGAAGAATGAGATGTTTTGGAGGAAAGAATGACGCGATCGAAGGAATCACGATATTAAAAAGGGAATCAAAGGAATCATATTTATAGACATTTATATATCGGTGTTTTGCGGAAATTTTTCAGAGAACATTTCAGAATTAAATCGTTCAAATGATATGATAGAAATATCAAAGGAGATGTAGGTAAAACGTTTCCTTGCTTGGAGGAAGAAGAGCGACGATTCGCTTGACGAAATCGTAGTGCTCATCCTCCAAGATGAATGAAACGTAGAATTACGTTTGAGTATAATATCGAAGATTTTGGACGATCGTTTCTGAGGAATCGATGCCAGCGCGTAAGATCCAGAGGGAACAGGGTAGCAAAAGGGCGAAGGTGGAAGGATACGATCTTTCAAGATCATGCTCGACAATTATCGTTGCGCAGCCGCTATTAGGAGGTCAGCAGCCAACGAAGCGGCCGAAGTGTATGATTAATAGATAATTGCGTCTGAAATAGCAAATGCACGTAGTAATGACCGAACTCTGATGAGACGGGGAGGGCAGTTAAGTCATCGAGAATGGGCTACCGGTTAAACGGATGTACGTACGCAGCGTACGAGCAAGTATGTGTGACGCTTGATGGGTTAATTAGCGGTAGTTTATCATTCGTAAAGTGTCCTTTGAGGATGGGACCACACATGAGCCAGAACATCGTACGATCATAAATGATAGGCGGTACATCTGACGTTCATTATCTCGTATTTATTATTTTCCCATTATGGAACGAGAATCGGTCTGAAATTTGATAAGCCGAGGCACTTGCATACAGGCAAATGTATTTTGTTGAAGTATCGCAGGAACGATCGTTTCGAGTCCAAGAGTTTGGACTATGTTAACGATCGTTGCTTCGAAAGTACCAAGATTTGATTAACAAGAGATACTTTTCACTCGAGGTGCGTCTCGATGGTACCCGAGGTGTCGTTCGAGGTGACTAATTAAACACTCGCGTGACAATTAATCGATGATTGGAACGCCTCTCAACTCGAAATCGCAGAATTATTATCGCCATCGTATTTTTTGCGAACATTCGATTCGTCACTGCGATAGTGTTAACGAAATTGTTACAACGTAGGATAATTAGCATCTGGCGGCCATCAAACGGGTATTTTCGTTTTAACTGTCCGAGGAGAACCCTTCGTATCTCATTAGAACGTACGCCATTGTATGCACATCAATATGCACGCCAAGGATATACAAAATATACATATTAAAACGCGCAAGTGGCCGCATTTGCATGCGTGCATACGCGGTCGCCGCCGCGTCTAATAAGCCTTCGGCGCAATTAAGGGCGCCGGAAGTTCCCCGGTTCGAGAAGATCGCCCGCATGTTCCATTTTTAGATTTCCACTTCGTTCTCAAGCCAATTATCGCAGACGAAAAATTTTCGTTTAGACTGGTTTTTCACTGCCGAGTGAATTTTATCAACGTACGTGAAATATTTTTAAAAAATTCCGACGTCCTCCTTTCTTGCGATTGGAGATTACAAATGGGAAAATCTGATATGTGGACCGTTTTTGTCAAGTAGATGTCTGTCTTTTAAATAAATATCTCGTGGAAAATTTATAACAAGAGCGCCAAATCGCGTGGAACGTAGTAGGTGTACAATGATACACAAGGATAGTCGAAATGTCTAAAGTGGAGTATTCTTTGCACAGTGAAACAAGTTTCCATTTCAAGTAGCTAAATATAACTCCGTTGAGTCTCTGTCGATCTTGGTTAAAGTGGTCAGTCAAATCAAAAAGTCGAAGCCACACCCTACAGCTCGGAGGGTGGAATTCCGCGAATCGTCCCGGCCGCGGAATTTATGTTCGCGAGGACGAGGCTAGATGGCCGCTTATTGCAGAAAATCGAAGATATCGCGGCGAGGGGATCGACGCTCAATCCGCACAATTAACGAAGATCCGTGAGACTTTCCATTCGACGTCCCACGCTTTCAGCCTTTGTTTACGGTTCTACCCGGCGACGTTATTCCCTCCCGCGATCCCTATCGAGCATCTCTCGCCGCGGACTTGCCACGAAGACCAACGCCGGATCGTGCCACCAACCCTTCACCCTTCGGTCGCGATATACTCAAATATAACAAATGAACGAGCAACCTGCTGACCTCTAAACTCTTGTCGACGAAAATATCCACTTTTGTTTCTTCGTTTTTCCACTCTTCGGTGGATTTGGCAAATTTGGCAAAGCTGGTGAGAAGAGAAGCAAAGGAAAGAAGGGTAGGAAAATACTCAAACTGATCACGAAGTGATCACAAATTACATAAAATAAAAATCACGAAGTGATAATAAATTACATGAAAAACCAATAAAATAGAAAAGAAATTTTCAATACAATCTTCAGTAAGTTTTCATTAAGCTAAACCTGATAACCTATTTTTCTAAATTAGAAATGCAGTGATTGAATAATATTTATTTAATAACAATGCAAAGAGCACAGATTACCAAACTAATATACGCGGTCACAACTCAAATAAACTTTTTTTAACAACTAGATCAACTCTTTTTCACAATTCAATCGACTCCGTTTTTTCACTCGCTTTTCAAACTACTCTCACCACATTTCTTGCATTTCTTCACGTTACAGCAACATAATTAGAACTACAACTACAACCTACGATACCACAGTCACAAATATTTTTCAATCTTCTCGAGAAGAGAAATCTTTCGACTTTCTTCTCTAAAAGTTCCTAGGCGAACTCTACCGAACCTCTGAATCACCGGTTGCTGGTCGTCGCGCGGCGTCGCAGGGGAGGAGATCGGCCGGCGATTCCGTTTCGAAATCTCCACGCATCGGGATCTGGCGGGCGTCCCACGCAGCCGCGAGATCGGCGAGCGATCACTCGGACATCGACATTACCTCCTCTGTTCGCGTGATCGTGCACAGGGGCCTCGGCGAGGCGGCGAATTTCGAATTCAGCGGAGAAATTTATGGCGGCGCGGCGCGGCGCAGCGCTCTGCCCGAGTTGGCCCTCGACGCTAGTTGTCCAACGACGAACCGAGCCAACGAAAAGAGAGAGAGAGAGAGAGAGAGAGAGAGAGAGAGACAGCTTCCCCTCCTCCCCTCCTCCCCTCCTCCCCCCTTTGCCGACGACTTTTGCACCCGTTGCGTTTTCGGCAGCCGGAGAGATTTGTGGTGGCCGGGTATTCGACGATTTAGATGTTCATTTAATTTAGTCGTCGTCCGTCGCTGCTCCAACAGCCGACGGACCCGTGCTTCATTAATAGTCGAACCAGGCAAATAAAGGAGCTTTGATTTATGCGGTGGCCTGGCCCGCGCGTACGCTACGAACGCTGCTTCTTCCACTTCCAGCCGAGGGGGCCCCTGTGCTTGGTTAATTAAATTGTTTATAGTCCTCGTGGTCGTTTCGCTGTGCTTTTCTGGAATTAAGGCTACATGACCGGACTTTTCGGTTCCACGGCGACGGGAACTCTCCAATTATACCGGCTGACTCCTTTCTCTCCTCCCCCCCCCCTCTCTCTTTTTTCTTTAGTTTGAATTTTTTAACTTGCCGGAAAGTTGAAGGAACGAGGAGAAAGGAACCTGGGAGGAGAGCGATTGATTTAGCTTCAATCGTAATTTCGGGAATTTTTGATTTAAACGTCGAGGAAGAGAATTTCCTTATTTGGTTCCTCAAAGGATTGCGAGTAAATTTTATCTCACCAAATTGAAATTTCAACATCAATCTTTGCGCCGCCGCAAATTTCCAATTTAGTCGTGTCATTGCAACGTTGTCTCTCGACAAAAGTGAGCAGAAATTAAACGTTGCTCGTAAAGCAAACGAGAGCAACGCGGAGCGGTTCGCGAAGGGACTTCCTCCCGAGCAGCTGCGACGATTCCGCGAAACGCAATTTCACGGGGCCCCGTTCTCGCGATCCGAGACGGAATAATCCCCGCTCGGTACTCGAAAAACTGTCTCAGCTCGTACACTCAATTAGTTCCAGCAGTCGCGGTGCATCCCGGCGAGGTGTTCGTCCTCGCATAATAATTCCGTTTGTCACGCCAGTTACGCGCTCTACATAGCCGGACACGGAATCACCGAGCAGGTTCGTTCCTACTGTAACACTAACGCGAAACGAGCGAAACGCGCGCCCAAGCGAGTTTTCCTCGAGTTCTGCGTTCGAATCTTCGAAAGTTTCTCGATCGCTTGGATACGTTGAAAGGGGAGAACGTGTCTCCGCGAACCTTTGGAGCGAATCTCGTACCGTGTGATAATGATTGTAAGATGCTGCAGCGGGATCCTTTGATCCTCGGTGCCTGATGTGTCTTAAATTGCGCGGTAACAGTGTGTAATTCTTATCTGGCAGATAGGCAAGCGATCCTCCGCGATTAGATCGTTCAAGGCGATTCACACGGAGGTACACATGCGTACAACGGACTGTGATCCAAAGCGTACGAAGATTAATGACTGACGCATCTGTTGGAATCGTCGATTGCCAGTAAGGTATATTTGTAACAGACGGAATAAGTTAGAATTAGAATAACTTAAACAATTTGTTTCCCAAGAGTCGAGGACCAAGTACCTCAAATTTCTTAAAAATTGCAAAATCCAAGGAATGGAAGAAATAGCAACGAAATTCCCTCCCGTGTGCAGTCATTAAAAAGCGGAATGCGGTGTAACAAATCAATCAAAGAGAAAAAAAAATTGATAAATGAATCGTTGCGTTAACAGGTCGGTGCCGCGACTCGTTCGACGAAGAAACGAAGAAATTCGCAAAAAAAGCGAGGCTGACTTACCAAACGGCAAACACTGTCGTTGCGCCGCGAGTCAAAGATCCGAACAACACCCTTTTTTCTTTCAATCAATCAATTTCACCCGGACGTATCCAGCGGGACACGTCGTCGTCGGAGGGGGCTGTAAATGAAGGCAAAACAGCGTCTGGGGCAACAGATTTCGCTGGAGTTGCTCGAGCAAAAAGCTGGAGACTGGCGGATCGGGCCCAAATATCTTTAATTTGCGATAACAAATAACACATCAATGCGATTGTTTCGAAAAAAAAAAAAAAAAAAAGGAGAAGCGGTGGTTCTCGCTGCGTGGCTCTCGATACGCGGCTGGCCGATAGCAACCGGCCCCGGTAATTAATCCGGCAACGATCGCGGTAATTAATTCGCGACGGTGATGAAGGAAACGGCGTTTCTCGCGACGCTCTGGTTGAACGCCGGCTCGCGTCCGTGTAATGCTAACCGACGGTGACCGAGACGTTTGTTAAGCTCGCTAAATGCACGTACACCGATCCTTTCTGCTCCCGTTAGCATCGGCCAACCCGGCCGTTTCTGGCACCGTTTTCTCGCCGCTTGGGAAACGCGCGAGACCGCGATTTTTCATTGGCGGCGACTGTGCGAGCACCGTGCTTGCCGAGAGAATATTCAACAGTTTTACGTAGTTTTTTTCTTTTTTGGAGAAGTTTTGCTAACCTTTCGACTACTATAGACATCTATAGGCACCCGACAAATTGACAATTGTAACAAAAAAATATTGGATCAGACGCAAGTGAATTCTGATTTCAACAATTACATCTTCCCTTAGTATGTTATTCAAACGTGATTATTTTACAGTTTTTTTTATTAGTAAAGGCGTGGTATAATAACGACGAATAATGTGATCTTGAACTGAAATTGAACACAGGCGTGTTCGGAAGAAAAGAGGAAGCAGCGCTAGCGATAGAACAGTTTCGACGTCCACACGATGGAGAATGAAACGTGGAGGTAAATTGGCGACCGCGAAAGCAGCCTTAACAGCTGCATTTGCATTTTCGCTGTGGAGAAGGCCTCTTTGACGAAGACCACTAATTCTGGCATCGACCGACATATGGTCGATTATTCGCCACAGGATGTCGAAAGTCGCTCCGGCCGGCATCAGCGGCGCGCTCTTTCTGCTCGCCGCTTACGAAATACCACGTTGACAGGCGAATGCACTTCCGCTCGTTTCGTTGCGTGGCCGCCAGCAAATTTCGTTTCGCGGGCGTCGTTCGAAAAATCTTCTCCGAAAGGATAAAAACGCAGCGTTTAAACACTTGCGAGCTTGAATATCAAATTCTACTAGTTTTCTGTTAATTTTTCCAAGGCCTCTAAACGTTACGTGAAATTTTAATTAACTTTCACGCGCAGAACGAAGTTTAGATTTTAGAATTTTAAGAAATTCAGATTGCAATTTTTTCCAGAGATACCTACAAAAGCAATACGTACTTATAAAGTCTGCAAAGTTGATTCTGAAACAGATCTCAATTTCCTTTGAAGTCATAAATTTAGAATTAGTGACAAAAAAAAAAAAAAATGTTACGAATTTACTATAACTTGTACAAAATCACTCAAAAGTTGAAACACTGGAATTCCGAAGAGGTTAAGATAAAAATTCCAAGGAATTCAGGTTATGCGGTAGCTTTTCAATTCAAAGTCGAAAGGTAGATTTGAAAGTTCTAAGAAACTCGGATCGATTGACGAAATCGGCAATTTTTGTTTTTCAATTCAAGTAAAATTGTCGAATTCGAAATGAGAGATGAAGCCGAATAAGCTCGGAAAAGCATGACGAATACATTCGGAGAATCCTAATTCCCCGTAGTTATCGAAAAAGAGGGGTGGCGTCGTTTCTGGCGAATTCTGCGGGGCGAATTTTTCATTTTTCCATTAAAACGCGATTATCGCTTAGCAGCAGCCGGCTGAATCGTTATCTGCAACGCGGCTGTGAGCCGTAATTCCTCCGGCCACGTGACCGATACTCGCTTATCGTTCCGCGAGATCTGACTCGATAAGATCGATTTTCGAGAAGCCGGCCACGTGAAACGTAATTAATAAATGACGATGAAATGCTGGTAGTCGACGACAACTTCTGATTAATTGCTCGGCGTATTATTAACTTTTACAATTCATTCGCATCGAAGATAACTCTTAATCCCAAATGTACGTCCGGCCGTTTAAGAGTTACAGCCTGTTTTACCTTTCGTACGCGAGTGTAAATCGATTCATCTTGTTTATATAACGTCGAGAAAATTCAGCAACTGTTGAAGCTAATCAGCAAGATGAAAGTTATGACGATGCAAGTAACAATTTGGCGAATTTGAACTTGTAATTGACCCCTGTAGTTCATCGATCCGATAAGTTTTTACGATGGAGAAAAATATAATAATGAACGTGGAATTATATTTCATGAATTAGAAACGATGGTGATTGATTGTTTTAAATTATACTCAACGAATATATCAACTCCTTCATCGTGTATCGTGGAGCAAACGCTTGAACAATTTCTAATTAATTAACAGACGATGTTCGTGGACAAACTAAAAATACAAGACATTCAAAATATAAATACACGTATAACGATGAAAAAGAATCCTCCACTTCCATTTCTTTAGTTGACAAAAATACAAATTCGCATGAATTTTTATCACTATTTATTATCATTTTTTGTCATTCACTCCTTGGAAACTTCTACATCGCGATATTAAATCCCAAATTTATGTCCGCCATTTAAAAATAACTGCTTCGCCCTCCATTCCAGGAGGGAAGAAACAACCCCTTCGCGGTACATCAATCCCAAAGAAATCGAATTGTGTGTTCCCTCGTTCAACCCCCGGGGGAGGAAATCGAGCCCTGAGAGGCTCACGGTTCGGTTCAAGGTCGATGCCAGGCATTCCTAGACACCACCCCCATCCCCGTTCGCCGTCCAACCGTGTATATCACCATCCCAGGAAGCAGGCTAGCATCCCTCGCGCGGTGGGTGCCTCCATTGCTGCCCCATACTGTCTGGTCACCCCGGAACTTCACTGGTAGAGCGTTTTCTACCCTCGAAAATCCATAGTGGACCCACCCTTGGCGCCTGCGCCGTCTCTCCCCGTTCCGTTCGAACGATCAACCCCCTTTTCTACCTGCTCTTGGCCTGGCCCCTCTCTCTCTCTCTCTCTCTCTCTCCCCCCTCCCTCCCTCTCTCTTTCTCTCTGCTCTTTGCGAAGGACGTCAACGAAGCAACCGAGCTTTGATGCGACAAGCCATTAAAGGGCCAAGAGAAAGGGACAGAAATAAGAGATACGCAGACATTGTTGGGTCGAATAAAGGGTGGATGCATCGCTCGATTACGGAGATTTATTGGAGTTGGGGCCAAAATGGCGAACTTTTGGCGAAATGGTATCTTTCTTCACGATCAGACGATGTACTTTCGAGTTGAGAGGCTTGTGGATATTACAGTTTAGTTGGTTTAGCTGTGGACGTTGGGGTAAAGAATTTTTGGAATTTGAAATTATCTTTTTCGCGAAATATGCACTTTTTAGTATGTTTAAAGATTGGAAGATTTTTTTAAATTGTGCACATTAAAAGTATTTAAAAATCATTCTTCTCGCGTTTCTCTGACAAAACAGTTCCCCAATTCCAATTCACCATTGAAGATAAGCCCCAACATTGAGTAGCCTCGAACACTGTGTTCACTTGACCACGTTTCCTGCTTGCGTCGATTTCGAGGGGACACGGAGTGTTTGCCGAAAAGTGACCACAGTTCGGAGCCGGAGTAATCCAAAGGGAGATTCGTAGAGTTGATGGATTCGAGGATAGCGTGTTCACCCGTCAGATCGCGTTATTTAATTCTAATCAAACCTAGGTCTCGTTTCTATTTGTCCTTCCCTCTCACCCCCTTCTCCCAAATCAAGCACCGCAACACAGAAGTTCCCATCAGAACAGAAATCTCTTTCCTTTTCAAAGCGAAGATTTTCTCTACACTTTGAGAAAATCCTCGGAAGCTACACGGAATCGTGGTTTCTCCGAACGTGCCGTTCCTCTCCAGGGAAACGCGATCGAAAGCAAGGCTGCCAGCGAGGAGAGGGATGGAAAATTGCTATAGAACCTTAGGGTAACGATCGCGATAACGCAGCCGGCCATTAAACAGCGGCTTGAAGTATGCGCGCACATTTCGAGTGCGTAACCGTGTTACGGTTCGTAGAGTCGACACGCATCTACGCAATCGGTTGGGTTCGGCCGCCGAGAGGGTTGTTCGAAAAAAATCGAATTACTTGTCGCTTTATCACCCGGTGAAATGTGAATATTCTCTGGATATTTTTGCGTCCCTAAAATCTCTCCGATGGACATTGACGGTTTGAAAGCAGTAACAACGTTTGTTTGTTTAATAATATTTAATCAATTCCTTGCAAACGGAAACATCCTCTCGTCGTTCAAAGACGTTTCGACCAAGTTTTAGCAGAACGTCGTTAGTCTTAACGATAGCAATTAGTGTCATCAAAATTGCACGTAGTCGCTCGCGATTGCAACCTTGACGAGTTCCTTGAATGCGCGCGTCGCGTCAGGTAGCTTCAGGTTTTCGTGAAAAATTTCGTCTCTTCTGCCTCTTAACTGAATCGAGTTATTACCGCGGAACGTATCGAAAAATCGATCCAGAAATAATTCAATTTCGGCGAAATTGAACAAGAATATAGTAATTTTTGTAACATTTGGCGCTACGTGAAACGCTTCCTGTATTTTCGCACCATTACATTTCGCGGTCCAGTTTTGTTTCCAAAAAAGGAACTAACGCTAACAGTTTTCGTTCGATACACGTCGTAACGCGATCGACGTGTCACGATGACAGAGTGCACAACGAACGAAACGAGAGGCAAAAATGGGAAAGACAAATTATAGATTTCGCGAAACAATGTCGCAGAGGGAACCGATGAATGTGACACGCGTTTACGTAACCGACTTTTGTTCTGCCGCACCGTGGGAAGAAAGCAAATCGCGAACCGTGCAATTTGCGCGGCAGAAAACTACATTTTCAATGCGTCCTGAAACTGCAAGTCCGCCGGAGGACGAAGCCGATGTGACAATGAACGCAATTGTCTCTCATTGGTCCCTTGTTCTGATTGTCCACTTTGCAATTTTCTACTATTTGTGACAAATATCACAAATATCACAGTGATAAAATTCGTCGATTTGTGAAATTTGTTAAATTCGCTAATCGATGAACATTTCCCCCCAGAAACAATTTCGAACGACGGACGAAAGTTTGCGCGAAATTTGTTTCGCTGCAACGATTAACCATCGCCGGTTAATCAGCTTATTCGTAACTCCCGTAGGTAAAGGCTGCCATTAAAACTGAATTATAGTCGCCACGCTGCTGGTCGTTACTAAATTTGGACCACAGCGGCTCTCACAGAGGTTAGCCACCATCTGGCGATTATTTTAATTACGTTTACCACAACAGCCGCCTATCAAGCTACGTACACAGTTCGTAATTCTCCCGGCAATTAGTAAGCCCGCGATCGTTACTTTATTTCTTGCCGGTTAGTTCATGCGTGAAGGATTCCTCGAAGCTGCGCCGCAATTTGCAAGTCTTCCCTCCTGATTTCAGACCATTAGAGAGGGACTCAATGTTATCAAGCTTTCGCTTTTTTACTTGCGACTTGCAGATCGGAATTCGCCCCAAAGGTTCAACTTTGTGAGATTTTGCACTTTTACTGGGTCAACTGGAGATGAAATTTCCGCTAGGAATTTAATTCTTCTCTCGCGTGTAGCGTCAGTTCTGAGCAAAATTGGAAAGAAATGCGAACGGAAAGGAGAAGGGGAGAGAAACAACAGAACGAAGGAGGGAAAAGGCAAACGCAACGTCCACGTGGCACTCCTTTCCTCTCCTGTCCTCGTCCCAATAATTAACCGTGTTTTGCACGCCGGGGAACGCGCGACCAGCCAGCGAAAGAACAAAAGGCCGGCCTTTGGGCCCTAATGGTATCTGAATGAGACTATTCCTCCGAGGACCTCCGTCCGTTCCTCGTCCCGTATAATGGATTCGGTGTCATCTAATAATTAATAGAGTTCTTCTCGTCGGTGCTGCCGCGCGAACTCTCGCAGGCACCGGCCGCCTCCTACATGGACGGCAATCTCATTCATCACGCTTTCTAACCCCTAAGCATTTTAATTAAGGCCATCGCCGTTTTTCCCTCCGCCGTTCTTGCCCCCTTTGCTTCTTTCTTCGGGGCCATCGTTGCCCCTTTTCCTCCCAAGCGGATGCGTTTTGCCTGGCGATTCGCGCGTCACTTCAGAGAGGAAGCTCGCTCTTTTCGATGGATTCAAGGACGTTGAAAATGGAGAGAGGTTCAGGTTTCTGTGGGAAATTTGAAGGAGCAAAGATGTATACGATGTCGTTGTTTTTACTAGAAAAATGGAAAGTTAATGTTTTTGAAACTTGGTTCGGTCGATATTTAAATTTATTCTGTTATAAATTTACGTCGTGCATGTACGATATTTGTAATTGAATTTGTAGATTATGGTAGATTATAATATTTGTACAAATATATTCGCAGTCTGATTATTACTAAGAAAATCATAGGCGGTGCCATGTCTTTGACGGGGATTCTGCACTTCGCCGTGCGGCATGGGGTCCCAGTTCCGCGGTAAACGGTTCAATTAAACAAATAATTTGTACTCGATTCGTAACGCTTGATTTTGCATACGCGTCTGGTCACTGGCGTCGAACTTTGTTTCTTCTTCCAAAACAAAACGCACGCTTTTCCGTTTAAGCGGATAAATTATAAAATAATGTTTGTAAATACAACGTAGGAAATTTTTACTGTAATTACACGTCATGTCTCGAAAATGCATTCTACTTTAAATATACCTGAATAATGCTTTAA
The DNA here is from genome assembly GCA_001276565.1 of Melipona quadrifasciata. Lineage (NCBI taxonomy): Eukaryota > Metazoa > Arthropoda > Insecta > Hymenoptera > Apidae > Melipona > Melipona quadrifasciata. The sequence goes on along the minus strand of KQ436192.1, from coordinate 23,016 downwards.
AAATACACCTGAAATAACTTTTAATTGACGCGTCTAATCAAAAATTAACCTTTATCGTATCAACTTTTTCGAGGGTGTTTTGTAATTTCAAAATCGATAAATTCAGAAACACCCGCGTATCCTCGATCTGGATCAATATCAGTAGGATATTTTTTAGAAGAAGGTGCGTGTTCGCGGTTACGCCATTGGAGACTCGGGCCACCGCATGGTAGTCAGCTTCCACTTGTCATAATCGTCGAACAATTTATGCATCTTATATACTCGGACATGCCCGATGAAAGAGAAAGAGACAAAAGCAGGAAAGGATACGCGCGGACGGAACGAAAGGGAAACGAGAGAAAGAAATTGGCAGTGAGCGCAGATGGAAGAAGTACTTTGTAATAACTATACTTATCCCGAAGAATTCCGGGACTGTTGAGTGGGCATATCGGTCCGCAGGGTTTCCTCTCGTGTCAATCAACCCTCGGACAGTGGTCGCCTTTAATTATCGAGAGCCTTCGCTCGTAGGCCGCCTGTTGTTCGAATCTCGAAGGTGGCCGAAGGAATTTCTGCATCCAGTCGAACGCGAACACCGCAGGCAACGCGATTATCTCCTCTTGCCCTGGCTAATTAAATCGACGTCACTCTTTTTCTTTTTCTTTTTCTTTTTTTTCCTTTCCTCTTCTCTCGTGGAAATCTTAGACGACGAGTGTCCTTCAACGGTACTTCAATGATCGTTTTCCATTTCGCGTGACTCGCGTCGGGGTGTTCTTTGAAAGTTCGACGCGAAATTGTGGGAAGGAATTCAGTCGATTCAGTCATTTTCTATTATTAGTTCGACTGTCGATGCGATACATTTTTTTTTTTTTTCGCACAGATGATTAAGAAAATGGACAGTCGGAGAACAACGTGGAGAGGATGGAGTATCTTTGCGATCTTCGATAAAGATAAATACAAATGAAACTCTATGAGAATTTTGTAAAAATTGATCGACCAACATCACTCTGTCTCTTTCCGTTGCAGTTTAAAACCACCGCAAAAGGACGGGGTGACCAAGTCGAATCCGAGCAAGCGGCATCGCGAGCGATTGAACGCCGAATTGGACACGCTGGCGTCGTTACTCCCGTTCGAGCAGAACATTCTCAGCAAGCTGGACCGGCTCAGTATCCTCCGACTCAGCGTCAGCTACCTTCGAACGAAGAGCTACTTTCAAGGTAACTGTCTCTAAATCCATCGCGTTAATCCCCTTGCATAAATCTCAATTTCACTCATGAATATGATAAACCGTCCCCAACGGGGAGGAACGAAAATTCCATTAAGACGATCAAGACGTTGATACTCGGACTATTAATTAACGCGAGAAAATCGCGGATCTCGCGAGGCAAGATGGCGAACGAACAGACAGATTTCTCTATCTCTCTAGCTACTCTCTCGCTTAACATCGTTGCTCATCCAGGAGCATTAGCATCCTATTCGCGGTGTACGGGCTTAGCGGGCACGCGATGCTGTCGTTACCCTGTCTCCGAGGGGAACAATAAGATTCAAAAACAATGGCCGCTGTTCTTCCGCGATCCTTGCAATTCGTCTGTTCTCCGTCGAACTTTTGCCTTTCCTCGGCAACCATTGTGATCCACGCCCGGCTATTGTTGGATCCACGTCGCATTGTGCAAGCCGTTGCGGGAAAAGTGGTCGACGATACGCATGCAAACGCGTATACGTTTCCCTTTCCTTCGGATTTCGGCGAATCTTTCGGATGTCCTTTCGTGTTAACGTCACGTCTGAATTTTTATACCTTTCTAACGAGAGCGCACGCGGATTTTTAGCAACGATCGGAATTTGATCATCGACGATCGAATCATTGATATTGAGATATTGATTCTTATATTGCGACATTTTTAATTTGACTCTAGCTGAATCAATTATAGCACTTTTAAGTACCTATTTTTTTTTTTTTTGTTAAAGTACCTTTTCTTTAGGTAACACCTAATAATAGGTTATAGTTTCGGTTTCGAGGAAAAAGCAAGTTGCTTTTAATTCGAAATTTGAATTTAGTTTCTTCAAATTGAAATGGTATTCAATAAATATAAATTGCAAATAACGTTTCGATCGTTTTACATCTAGAATAATGGTATAATGTAGAATCGCGGGAGATAACTCTTGCCTAAAAATTGAAAATTCCAAGACACGAGGAGTCAAGTAAACTTCTTTACTGAGAAGTGAAAAATTTGCGAGAAAAATAAAATAAATATTCCAACGAGGCGAAGCGAGAATCGACGTGAATCGTTCGTTGGCGATAAATCGCGGAGAAAGTTACAAAAGAGGGAGATCGAAATCGCGTTGAACGTCAACGAGAATTTCCATATCGATTCCTGAACCGAACTCTGTCGCGGGACAGACGAAAAACGAGTCGAACCGGGGAACGAGCGGTACTCTGTGGAACATAGTTAGGCCAAGCTTTGCCAATCAATAGCCTGAAAATTCGTCGTAAAATGATAAGCCCCGGTTGTTACGAGAAACTCGCGGCGCTCGTTTGCCCAAAGGTTGTAATTTCTGCACAAAGAAGAGTTTATAATCCGTTCGTGACGCGGAATCGTAACATTGCTCAACCCATTTGCATTGCTTATTCATAATTAGTCAAGATATCCGCGCAGCTATGACATTTTTAAATTTTAGGTCAGCTTAAAGATACCGTCCCTGTTGTACAACGATACGCTCTGCCAGTGATCGAACCACGTCGATGATTTGCGTTGGAATTCAATTGACTTTGTCTGGTTCGGTGATTCGATCACTTCTCGTTCCGATTTTTCCCTACGACTCCGTTCAACTGGACGACAGAGATTAATAAATTAATTAATTCGCATCGACGTGACCCAATTTTTTCTCTCTCTCTATTTTTTTTTTTTTTTTTTTAATCCGTGGTTCCTAATTGCGTGACTGTTTAGGATTACAAGTGTTCAAGTGTTCAAGGTTATTTTACTTATCGGCATTTGTTAGAAAAAGGAAAGGGCGCCTGTCGGGGACGGTAGAAGGGGAAATTATAACTTGTAGACTGGAGCAAAAATTGCCATCAGCTTTAGATGCGAAAGTGTGCCGTGGAGCACGAGCAAGAGATACGCCGAGGTTATAGATCAGGATTAAACTGTTGAGTTAGAAAAAACGATTTATCGATCGATGATGTTTTATTTGCGAGTGGGTAATGATTTGAAGAAACATCAATTTAGAATGCAAGAAGCTGTCATCTTCGACTGGAAGAATTTTTAAAGGGAAAAATAGAGACTCTGAAGAACGCGCTAGATCTTGCCTGGTATATAAATTTCTTTAGATCGTGAACGATGATGGAAGAGACGTAACTACACAGCCGACATGCTTGTAACGTATTTCTGCATGAAAGATTCTCAAATTATCTTTCGACGGATTTTCACTGAAAACGCGCTTCTTAATATGACGTCGGTGACAACCTTCGATCGAAGGAAGCATGAAATTCCTTCTTCCGCCGAAGAAAGGTAGGAAAGAAGAAGAAAGGGGCCAAGCAGTTATGCAACTGCATCGGGTGGCGGCAGGAGCGCGGTTTCCTGCGCCGCGGGTGTGCAATCTCATCTGCAATCGCAATCAGGTGGGGGCCAATCGAAGAATCGCCGCGGAATAATGGGTAGACGTTCCTCTTTCTTCCCGTCCATTATCTTCCTACCCCGGTCTCTGGAGGAGTCGCGAGGAAGGCAACTCCAATCTCTCACGACGAACGTGCGCGCCGCCTCTAAGTGTGCCCACACGAAACCCTCGTAATGCGGCTTCTACACTTTTATCGATTTAACGCCGCTAAGTACTGCGAATCTGGCCACGGACGATCGCTCCCCTCTTCGGCTCCCTTCTCTCTCTCTCTCTCTCTCTCTCTCTCTCTCTCGCGAGTCTTTGCAAACGTCTCGATGATACCTACACCGGTGTCCTGAAACTTCGATTTCTTCGATTCCTCTCCCTCTCGCTCGAGGAAGAACTTGTAGGAAAGGACCGTCGTTCGATCGATTTATCTTTGTTCGTCACTTGGAATTTTTGTTTTTTGGGTCGAGTCCTGAAGCTAAATTATGAGAGGAACACCGAACACAGTTATTTCGGTTACTTCTCTTTCCGAACCGTGTGATCTGAATTCGGGCAGCGCGAGTTACGTAAACTACAACGCAATCCTTGACAAATCCTCGTGCGAAAAGTCTCAACTTTCAACGACTCGTTCGCTCCTCGATCTTACCCAATTCGAATCTCGAATCCTGTTCGCGGTGGCTAGTGAGTAAGGCGAGGTAGAAGAGAGGACGAAAGGACGCGTGGGTCGCGGCGTATGCAAGGTAATGGACACGAATCCGGATCGCGGGGCGCGCGCGCGACCGGGAATGCGAATGCGGCTGCGAGGAAGATCGGAGGAACGTGGAATGCGAACGCGCGAGAAGAACACGCGGGCACTCGCGACGACGGTTCATGCTGTGCTGTGCTACGCCGTGTGCTGTGCGCTGTGTGTCGGGGGACCCGTCGAACAGAGCGAGAGAACCACGTCCCGATATCGCGGATCTCGCAGTATATCACCTGCGGGCCACAAGAGGTTGGCCGGCCTCTACTTAGCGCTCTTGTTGCTACCGGGGCCAGCGATCCTGAGAGCGAAGCCACGGCCCAGCCCCGGGGCATTGTTCACACCGTTTTAATAGGTATTCATTGTCGGACCTCAGATCTTTTCCGAAGACTCCCGGGAGAGTGTCGCCCGATGCCCCGATACCTGGGAGTTCTTGCGCATTACCAGCTCCTCACCTGGCTCTCCCTACCTCTCAACCCCTCCAACCCTCCTCCGGCCGCCACCTTCTTCCCCTACTCTTCACTCGTGGAGTCAAGCTCCCAAGTTTCTTCGGGTTTGCTGTTGCGCGCGCGGTGGTTCGCTAATTGCGAAAAATGCGTGCCCTCGTCTAATAAGGGAAGCTCGGGATATGGGTCTCTGTCGATTTCGATCAAGCTGACGGGCTAATGGTTCTGCGTGCGCGTGTGTGTGTGTGTGGAACGGGTGCAGTTACGATTTTAATCGCGGATGATGGTCAATCAGTTGCAGCGAGAAAGATGGAATATAAAGTTTCGGGAAGAATCATTGGAACCGGATAAGTCGACAGAAATGTAAAATGTCGTTTCTCGTCATTCGTATCTTGCGTTTAACGTATCTACGACAGGATTAAGTAGATCAATAAAAAGTACCGCGAGCGATTAAGGGTGAAGTTTAAAGTTTCGGAGGAAGTTGTAAGGGAGAGGATGTTGACTGACGGAAGTCGTCGAGGAACACGCAACTCGATAATAATTACAGTTATAAATAGATCGATCACAAAGGTCAGAGGTACATAGTTTCCTGTTGAAAAATATATTTACCCGCAATTTCTCTCAATATTCAAAAACTTTTGTCCTCTCAGAGAACAAAAGATGCAAAAAAAAAAAAGAAAAAGAAAAATACCACAACGAAATATTGTAAAAATATTGTAAAAATAAGAAGGCTTCGAATCGAGATCGGTCAATCAGAGAGGTGGCGTCGAATCGGGAGCAGAGGAGAGAAATAAAAAAGAAACGGGGAAACGTAACACGGGGACTGCCGGCAATAAGATCGACGGGGAGGAGGTTAATTACCGAGACTCGTCGCTTTGGACCTTTTATGGGGTCTACGGAGAACGGCGAAACGCGCGAGAAGGAACGGTAAGCGTTAGTAAAAAAGCGAAAGAGGCGCAACCCCCACGATCCGCTATCTGAATCTCCTGCAACGTTCGCCACCTTCTCCTTTTCTTCTTCTTCTTCTTCTTCTTCTTCTTCTTCTTCTGCTTCTTCTCTTCCCTTCGTCGTATTTTTCTTCTTCTTCTTCTTCTTCTTTGTCGTCGTATTCTTATTAGTTTTGCTAGCTAACCGGAGGCGAGGACGCACCACGTGCCCCGCTTGAAAAATCAGCGCGTTTACCAAGAGGCTAATTAATTTACATAGCGGACCGGTTCTCCTTTTTCCTTTCGTAGACTTTCTGGAATTGGAACTGTGGGAAATAGACGATGCTGCTCTCGATTTCTTGGGAATCTCGCCTCGCAGCTCCGTTGGCGAAAGGGAATTCTCAAAGAAAATTTGTTGAAACAGCATGACGTGTAATGCACGCTATGCAGTGAATACACACCGGCTAATAAACAAGTAACAATAATTGTATAAAAAATTCACAAAATCCACGCAAAATGAGATGGATGAATTTTATTAGGCGGTCGTGGCTATTTTGTCGAACGTCAAAAGTGTTAGTGGAGCAAATTGAAAGGAGGAGAAGAAAACTGTCTCGGGCGGGAATTCTTTTTGATCGATGCTCCTAAGCAGCATGGCAAAGCGTCGCGTTCAACAGTGCAAAGAATTCATTACTTTACCGCTAACGTCGCGTCGTTACTCCACGTGTGCCAGGGGTTTTGATTAAGGTGTCGGAGGGTGACGAATTGTATAATGAGGATTTGATGCCCTCGCGCGGCAACTAATTAGTCCACGGAGATTATTAATGCCTCGAACTAACAATTTCATCAAGGGACCATATTCCGCTCGGACGCAATTTCGTTTCTCTCCTCTTTGTCTATCTGTCACACGCAGGATCAAATCCCAATTATTCCAGCTGGCAAGCCGTGTGTGCCCTTAAACCGCGCCTCCCCTCTCCCCTTCACGTTCGCTCTGCGCGTTATTTGTAATTGTTCAAAGATTAAAGAAAATGATTAAAACTAAAGAAGGTCCGCGTAGAACGTTAACGTTCCTCGACATTAGCTAAATCAGCAGATTTTAATGTTGGAAATCAGACTATTTCCGCTCAGTCTTTTTGATCAAATTCCTCTCTTTCAGATGAGAGTAGAAAAATAAAAATATATTAAAAGGTCAATTCTCCGCTTAAAGTCTACTTTTTAAAATTATACTCATGAAAATAATCGTAATAGCGAATATAACACAATTGTGGCAAGCATTAAGTCTGTTGGAATAAATTGGAGTTTCAATGAAACTCGAGAGGGATGAAAGAAAGAAAGAAAAAATTTTAATGAAAACAGAGGCGTAAGCAATTTAGACTTGTAGATTAGATTTTTAAAAACGAGATGGTTCGAATCGATTGGCCAATAATACTTCCTCGCGGAGCAGCTTGTATCGCGGTGTACTCCCCGTCAATGTGACTTGTAAACGCGTAGCATGAACGTTGACGAAGAGATACACATCGGGAACAGTTACCTTCTCGTCATTACGACTCATTTACATTTTTCATTTCGACCTGACACCTGGCGGAGGAAGGAACAGCGGGAGAACCACTGCGTGACGGGAGAAAGGAGGGTGGGGAATTTAGGAAACGCTGGAGGAGACACTGGCTCAAAGGCAAATGAAGAGGACGGAGAATACGAAGAAAGAGGGCAAAAGGAACAGGAACAAAGGAGAGACAAGAGCAGAAGAGGAAAGCGGCCTGTGTGGAATTCTTAAGGCGCACGAAACAGAAATTGAAAATTTTAAATGCAGGAGCGATAAGACGAGGGAATGTAAACAGGGATCGTGAAACAAACGTGATAGAAAATTTTGAATTTTCACACGAGATTAATAAAATAGGGATGGTAGAGGGAAATTGAAAAAAAGAGAGAGGAAGAGAATAAAGAGAGAACCAATAATTGCAAACGATTCAGAGATACAAGTGAAGAATTAATCAGCCAAGGGTAAAAGAACACGAAACAGGAAACGAAGGAAAAAGGTAAAGGGAGGGAACAATGTTAATAAAGGGTAACGAACGTACCGGATAAAAAGCAAACGAAGCTTCGGTATCGATGCAACGAAAATTAGCGGGATAAGGAACAGAAGTACCTAGTCGAAACGAGAACAGCGTAGATCGTGATGAAACAGAGAGAGAGAGAGAGAGAGAGAGAGAGAGAGAGAGAAAGAGAAATCAACAGAACGGATCTCTGAAAGTCGGCACACTGGAGAACCGGAAACGGCAGCCGGATTATGGAAGATTGTAAATCGATTAAATTCGTCGGCACAACCGAGCAGGTCGCAATTATTTAATTTCGCCGATTATCTTCGCCCGAGTTCATTTTTCATGCCATTATCGCGATGCGCGGCACCCATGTGTCTTTTATGATTTCCCATCTCCGCGTACGAGCGCGCCGTGATCGCGAGCCGTCATTGCTAGTGAAGTCATCAGCCCGAGGCCCGACGATCGAGCGCGCGCTCGCTCTTTGAAAAGTGATTTTCTTTCCGCCTGTCGCCAAGGGCTTCGTATTTTATTTGGAACAGATAAGAAGAAAAATTTTTTTTTTTTTTTTTTTTTTTTTTTTTTCTTTTGAAAGGAAATATTTCGCTGTGAGTGTAATTTCTCCTGTTTATTGGTCTCTTTCTGTCAGATACTGTGACTGATGATTGGAATTTCATAGATCTCGGACAAGTTCCGTGGATGTAAGAGTGGTAGAAGCTAATACGAAATTTTGAATAAAATTTGTTTCATTTTTGTTAGACAGAAAGGAATGATTTAATTGAAAAAGTAGTTTTTGTCATTCTAGGAAATTTGAAATTCTATCTTTGTTAATTTCCAATTTTATTACAGGGGTGATCTTTCTTTTATCATTATGGGAAATTTTATTTCGTTCCCGTAATTTTGGAATTCAATTACTAAAGTGGATTTTGTTGCAGCGGAAAATTTGATCTCGTCTTTATTACCCGAAGTAGTTTGTCTAATTACGATTTTATAGACTATTGAACATACTTGGGGTTAGTGGTAAGAAGTGAAACGAGCGTTCATTAGTCTTTTATTAGCCCGTTAATAACTAATCAGGACACTTGATACGAAAATATTTTAGTACAAGAAAAAAGGAAAGAGAGGAGAAATCTTATCCCTTCTTTATCGTTATTACAATAATTAAGATTCAATTAAAATTTTAAAAAGGCCTGCAGTAAATCCCAACGACGAAGGATTATTAACGTTTGAAATTAATAACCTGGAAATAATTTCGTTGCCAAGAATGTAGAAAATAAAATTTACCATTATTGGATAAATTGATAATTACTAATTAAATCGAGTTAAAACTAAACAATCAGAGCAATCGTAAAATCCAAGCTACAAAATTCGCCATCTCCCTAATTTTTGCGTAAAAGCGCTCGTCCGTTGGTCGTCGAGGAGGGACCTTGAGAAAACGTTGGCCGCTCGATTCCCTGAAAATCGTTTGTACGTGTCGTCCGAGTGAAACCTGTCGGGGCCGAATTCGAGCGAAATAACCGGTAGCTAACCAGGTTTCTCTGTCGGTGCCGATGAAGATGACGAGGAAAGGAAAGGTGTTCCAGCGATCGAGAAACAGTCGCGCCGTGGCCCCTGCCACCCCGTATAAGTCGATATTCGCCGCGGTCTAATTGCCGCATTTTTAATAATGACGTTAATGAGCGATAGTTATCGCGTGTCCGGTCGGCAGAAGCGGTCGGCCGCTCGGTGTCGAACCGATTAAAGGCAAATCGGATGTTGCCCGTCCGAAATGGAGGACCGACTGTCCAGTTTCCCCCCGTCGATACCGATCGCCACGCGTGCCATTCCTTCCGTGAACCAGACTTCAGGCTCTCCCTATCAGAAAAATGCACACACGGTTCCTCGGCCTCTTGGCCGCGTCATTTCATCGGGAAGGGCTTGATGGCTCGCGGCAGATGTCCCAACGAACGTTTTTCTTCTCTTTTCTCTTCTTTTCTTTTTCCTTTTTTTTTTTCTTTCTTCTCTTTTCTTCAGCGTTATCTCGATCGGCGGCCGTTTCAGCGACAGATCGTCCAGGCCGTCTCGATGACACATCGAAGATGTGTACGTACAACAGTCGAACGATCGTCTTCCACTGTGGTTTTAATGAGAGCCTATTACTCACTATCGGCAGCCCTTTCCTTCAATTTTAATTTAGCTGCTTGTTAATTTACAATTCGGGCATACGCGCGCCCGTACTTTGGAATCTAATTGTGAGAAACGTACCGCGTCGATTCGGAGATTAGATGCGGTCGGCGATGTTTCAATTACCGCGGGTAGTGAAAATTTTGGTTAATTGGACGTAGCAAAATTGTACAATTTTGGACAGTGTTGCATCGCACTCGCAGTGTCTACGTAGCTACGTTAATTAAATATAAATTTTACATTCGTCGTCTCGCTCGTTTCATCGTACCGATAATTTTTACAATTTTTAAAATTAAACACTCTCGTGTTTAAAATTAGCTCTCCGACTTTTTCATACTCAACAGCTTCGCTCCAATAATTTTCAAAGAAACGATGAAACGTGTTCTTGATAAAAAAAAATTTTTTTTAATTCTTCGTAAGAACTTATCGAGCTTACGAGTGATTATTTCGGTAAAGAGTTATATTCTTTGCTTTGTCGTGTGGCGCAATATCAACGTAGTCGGCAACTGGATCTGCATTGAGATTTTTTCCCCCATTAAGAAACGCAACGATCGTGATCCAACTGTATCATTTTGATCGTCTTCTATTTTTTTTCACTGTCCAGTAACAACGTTATCGTCAACCGGTGGTCACGCGAAAGGAAACGGACACGCTGTAACGTATCCGTGTTCTCCAGCGCGGGATAATTCACGCAACTAGAGAGAGAGAGAGTAGATACGCAACGATTAATCGTTTGGATAATCGAACGTAAGAAGCGCCGTTGTTATTCCGTTGCCAAACGCGGAGATCCGTATCTTCGTACAATGTATTTAGACGCGTTTGCGGTAATGAAATATGATGCAAATCGCCGTGCGGATGATTGCATATACGCGGCTGTGAGTAAATGTCGCAGCGAACACGGCGAGTGTCTGTTGGATATCGTAGAGAAGAGATCGAACGAGATTAAATCCGTGATCCAGGACCAAGACTGACCAATCGATTTTACGAACATTTATTATGGAACGGACTCAGTTTGTTTTTTTCTTGTTTTTCAAATTGTTGGAACATTGGGAATAAAAGCGTCAATTGATTTTATCATTCCTTCTTGTGTTCCAAATTTTTCACAAATACGTATCCATAGAGGCACGTATTAAATGTATTGCAATTATACCATCATCGTTACATCATATGTACATTACACTATACTACAGCTGAACTTCATTATAATTTACTCCCATCGAAGTTAAATGCTACAATCTACCAAGGAATAAACAAATTTATAAGCGTTCGTTGCTGCAACGTTTTCAATTCCCACTCGCGCGATAGAATCGGAAAAGAATCCGAAACGAGTTAAATATGGCGAGAAATGGTTTGGATTTGGGTTTGAACGGCCATCCAGCTGCTCGTTCCGCTTTGATACACGCTATAAGATGATAACAGGGTTCCGTTGATAACGAAATACTTTACGAGAGCGGTGCAGATGCTCGGGAGGAAAACCGGAACCCGAAGTGAACGACGAGTTACGGAACTTGAACGCGTCGTCGCGTACATCATCGCGGGCGGCTGAACGCCAACGTGATGCAATCGATCGAGGTGATCGAAAGCGGTAGGAAAATCGATTGTCCTGTGGACGAAGGTTATCGGTCCAGCACCTGTTTACCCCGGCCGCATTCAACTCGGATCGATCGAACGTCGGCATTAACCGACCACCGATCCGATCACCGATTCGATTAAAGAATTAATAAACGACAACGGCTCATCCAGTGGAAATATCGAGAAAACGGGCCACCGCGCCAGCTGACGCCGATAATTGCTCGGTGGAGATAATTTTTCACCACGGCAATTATCGAGATTACAAGGAATTAGGGGATATCGAATATGACGCGTGCACGCTGGCGGGTATTTCGAAGGAATTTCGGGGGAATCTTTCTGTGGAGAGATAAACTTTTGATAATCGTTTGACGCGTGATCAACAAATGGAGATGAAGATTGAGAGTCTTCAGGATTATTTACGATATTCGACGTGGATCTTAAATTGTTAATGTAGTATTCTATCAATTACGTAGTGTATCAATTTCAAGGGTGGATATACATCTTCGTGCAGTAAATGCAGTCTCGAATTTTATGAAATGATGAATTTCGTTTTATGAAAATAAATTGATAAGTTATGAAAACCAATAGACAAACGTAAGATGTGAACAAACAAGTGAACACGTAGTATAAACAGACAGATTATATAGTAAAATGAGGAATAAAAAGAAAGTGTCTTCATCTAGCAATCGTAGACTAGATTAAATAATCTTCATAGGAGCTTATCATAGCTTGCGGATCTTCCCCTAAGATGTTTCCAAATTTTCGCTCCCCCATAAACCCAACCCTGTCGAACCACTCTCAGGGTGATTAATCACTCAACCTCGTGAGGTTGGCCCCAATAAACACATCCTACAGTCTCAATTATCACAACCTCTAGATTCCTCGCACTTGGAATTACCCAGATTGTACCGAGAAGGAAAGTTACGTGAAGGGTTTCGGTGTTTTTAGGTTCGGGATGCATGATAGAAGAACGGAAGATGTATGAGAGAGTTCACTGCCTAGACTCATCATCAGTGGGGCTGATGGCAGCGACTCTTTAATCCCAGAACGCTTGTTAATTGTAACTACCCGCTAGTTACCCGGGCTGGCCCCCGATCGACACCCATCCTAGCGTTTCGCACACTCTGCTTGCTTAACATCGAAGATCGGTAGGCGCACAACCACTTGCGGCCTGTGCTAGTCAGTGTTCGGAACTCGTAGTCGAGGAATCATTGCGTTTAAAATTCAGATCAAGTGAACTATCCTAATGGGAACGAGCCCTATAACGAATGACTCTCGAGATGATCGATCTTCCCTACAGGAGAGGCATCCTACAGATTATCGCAACATCCTCGCCCGATTCTCGGTAACACCGAGAGTGAAATTGCGCTTATAATTTGGAGGAATAATCGAAGGGGAGCGCGGCCACATGACACCGTATCGTGGCCACGTCGAAACGGAGAATCTACGGAAATTAGCGAGCGATGCTCGTTGGCCGAGACGATGCGCCGGTCCCGGGCGTTGCACGATGATGAACTCCGATAAGAGGCGGCGTAAGGGTGTTATTAGCTGAAAATACGAGGAACACCAGCGGGCATCGGGCAACACTTTTATGGGAGAAAGGGAATCATAATTGCGAGAGTTTAGCCGTAATGTCGGCAATCATTTTAATTAAGAATAACCCCTTCCCTCCTCCTCCTCCTTCACCGCCTGGGTCTCTGTGTTTCCAGGTCTGGCTTCGGACTAATTGGTGTGTTTCGTATTTTACTGCGGCGTCTTACGCAATTGGCCTGTCGCGTTTCATGCTGCCGGCGACCGATGATTCCGTGGGTCATCTCTGCCGGACCCCATTCGAACCGATGGGATATTTCCTTGGAAGAAATCTTGGATTTCTTCGTACCTGTCGGTCGGTCGCGCCTTTCGGGGAAGTCGCTCGTCCGAGGAGTCGAGTATCTTCTGTGATAACGTTTGCCGAGTCTTTAGTGATTTTTAACATAACGCTTTAATTCCTGCCACTTTTTGAACGTACTCTTTCATTTTCGGCGGACGTGACGATTATGAGACCCAACGAGATGAAAATGGGAGAATATCTGTGATAAAAATATAGATAAAAATTCAAAAAACAGATCGATCTTTTTCTAACAATGGAAAGTTCATGAAATTGAACTTGTCTTGTAGATCAGTCGTGACTTTGAGGGAAATTTCGAGGAATCCAAAAGGAATTGAAACAAATATCGTGCATCTCGCGTGAAATGCGATGACCTGTTGTACCCTCGGTGGCTAGGTGCCTCGTGAAATTCGGTTTATCGCGAGATTCTGGTAGAATGGTTCGACGTCGGCTGGCAAGCTGGCCGATCGTACGCGTGATATCGATAACGTTGCCGTTCGCGTCGGCCAGGAATGACGCGTAATAACGTCGTAACTCGAAAGAGCGGTCGAAGTGACGTTCGGTCTCGATAGGCCCAAGTAAATTACGCCGCGTTCGACTTTATCCCTTCAGGATCTGAGCGTATCGACAAAAAGCTGGCTCGCGTGCGGCAAAAACGAAGGACTCACGTGGCCTCTCCGCTCGACACCGCCGCGCTGCGTCCCCGCAATCGTACTTTTCCCTCCTGGATTTTCAACTGTCTCACTTTCCTACCGATTTTTCTCGTCTCAACGCTCTGTTCGCTCTGTTCGCTCTGTTCTTTCATCGACTGTGGTCCAAGGAATTTCGGACAAAAGAACAGTACACAGCTGTGTCGTTTCGTTTTGAGGACCTTGCAGTAATTAAATCTGTCGAGATTTTAGTTCTTACAATTAGATACTGTACGTTGTGTATCTATCGATTTGTTGATATGTTTTTTGATGTATTTAATAGTAGATCTCTCTCTCTCTCTCTCTAATAGATCTGTGTTTTAAATTAATTGCGAGTATTTGTAGATCTGTAGAATGCTTATTCGCAGAGGAGTTTGTGAGATTTCATCTTTAATTAAATAATATTCTCAGTGGGAAAGTGCAAGGATTTAAAATGTATGCCACGTGGCCAACATTTGCATAATGACCATATAAATGTCTGATAACTGGTTCACCATTTTTTAAGAAAAAAAGAAAACTAGAAAAAGTAGCAAGATAGATAACACTGGTGTAGAAGGTCACAGTAATTTTCAGACATAATACGTACAATCTTTAAGAAACTTGAGCTAGATCGAACAACGACATATATCAAACAGTTCATTAATATAACATAATGTTTATCAAGGATCATGAATCTAGCTAATTTTTCCATTTTAATTACCCATTTGCGCACTTCTAACTCCATACCTACTTCATAAAACAGCTGGATTAATCCAGCTAATTATGCCAGATTTAATAACTCAATTAGAAACGTAACAAGATTTCAATATATTCTAAAAAAGATACACTTCCTGAGAACTACCCAGTTCTTCGTCCGATCAAGTCAAACGCGATAAGTCGCTGATAAGTTCCACAGACGCAACGTCGAGCCAGAAGACTTAATAACAAGCTGACGGAAGTGCAGAGACGACAAAGCACGAAATCGCGAGTCCTCGGAGCGTGAAGCGATCGACGATCTCCTCGACGATTCTGGCCGTATCAGAGAACGAAAATCCAATCTGAAACCACAGTTCGCTCCACAACTCTTTCTTCTCTCTTCTTTAAATTTCTTTTTTCTGTTTTTTTTTTTTTTAGTTTTCTTTTTTAACGGATCCGTTAGTCGTTAGCATGCGCCGAGAACCGGCGCCGGATAGCGATCTTCGCGGGCACGCGTTCACCGACCATGAGAGTTCTGAATATTTTTATATGAAAATCCAGTCGAGGTGAAGCTAGTTAGCCGCGGACGCGGCGCGAAATTTTCACGCGCGCGCAACGCGTTTACGTGACGGCGATCTGTGCCGATCTGCGTTGTCCACCGCGTTGTTACGATCGCGATCGAAGGGGGGAAAAAATTGGTTTTTAAGCAAGAGCCAAGTGGCTTTCGAAGGCTTTGAAGCGGAGAAAAGAGCTTGTTAGAACCTTGACTAGCCCGACCTTTTCCATTTATTTATAACTCCGTTGTAACGTTGCAACGTCGGCACTCTCGCGCGCGCGTTGCTGAAAACATTGTAGATAACTCTTTCTCCTCGTGGTTTATGGTCAGCTGATTCAGATAAAGTATCATCGATGTATTTCGTGTAGTTTATAATGTACTTAAAGAGCACCGCGCAGGAGATCGCCGAATAAATGTAGAATTTCTTAAGACACTTCAACATAAAATATAAATATTCTAATTACCGAGCTGTTAGAAATGAAAAAAAAAAAACATTGTCACAAATGGAATTTGCATTTGT
>KQ436170.1:0-18782 GCA_001276565.1 Melipona quadrifasciata | reverse complement strand
CGATTAATTAATCATTGCATACTTTGTGCTGCATAGTTAGCTGCGAGCTGTATATCTCTGATTGGCGTGTCATATGTTTTATTCAGAATAATGCGGAGAAATTTGTGCTGTATTTTAATAATTGGACCGACACATATTTTGTATAAGTTGTGTTTGATACCGATTTTAAGTGTACTGACAGTACACAACTGTTTCTTGACAGTAGAGCTTCTTTAGGGCGGGATAGGCTAAGTTCGTACATTGCCGCTATTGCCGCAGTCCAGGTTATTTTCGAGTCTATTTACGAGTCTTGAACGAAGTTCAAGTTTCAACACTTACTATAGTATAACTAATGCATTAATATTTTCGAAGAATGAGTCGATTAGGATTGGTCTTTCACGAATGAACTCAAGTGGACGGTAGCAATTGCAAGAATCATTAACAAACGGGATATATTTCTCCAATTTGTACCATCCGTTCAAAGATACTGTAGTGTTCCACATGTGCGTACGAAGTGCAAGCTTCAACTCCTCCTACAGTCTATCGCATGCATTTGATATTTTCGAAGAATCAATCATTTTGGATTGGTCTTAGGCGTATGAACTCAAGTCGACAGTAGCTATAGCACGAAACATTAACAAACGGGAAATGTTCCTCCAATCTGAATGATCCGTATAAAGATACTGATTTCTACCAAATGTGATTACGAAGCTCAATTTTCAAGAATTACTGAAGTATACCGCATGCCATTGATAGTTTCTAGTATGATTCAATGATGATTTATCCGCGCCTAGTGATCTGAAGTCGTCAGTTCCAGTTGCTACATATGTTAACCTTCACAAAATACTTCTCGATGCAAAAGAATCTATTATAATAGAGGAGACATATATATTCGAACTATGTTTTCTGAACTCTCGTTTCAACGGTTACTACATTATATCGCATGTAAGTGATAGTTTCGATGAATTTATCTTCGGAATATTTGACCAGCGTATTAATTTTAGAAATAATTGAATCGTTTTTCAAGTTTTGTGAATATTTGGATCTGCTTTATCAATTTCTTGGATGAAGTTTCTAATTTTTTTCGTACTCTTGGGCTCCTTTTTTACGGTTTTTGTATAATTGACTTGTTTCTCCTTTTGGGTAATTGATTGTTAATTTCAATTGTATTTGAAAAATGTCAATATTTTTTTACAGATATTTTAGTAATTGAATTATTTTGCTCATGTTTTTGTGTAATTGATTATGTTTTCAGTTATTTTACAATGTTTCCTCTTCCTCCTCCTTCATGTTCGCTAGGAATCACTGTTTTGTTTGACAATTCTTTCTGGAGAGTTTAATTGTTTTCGAATTTCTCTCGAGTAATTGATTTAGCGTCTCAATTATTCCTCATTTCCTTCGTTTCATTTTTTTTCTAATAATTGTCCTTGTACTTCATATCTTTTGGAATAATTGAATGTCTTCTCAATCCTTTCCGAATCAGTTATTTAATCATTTTTTACGTTTTCAATTTTTCTTTACAATTATTTTCGAATAATTGTTATTGTTTTTCAATTATTTTGCCACGAATGAATAGTTCTTTAATTTTTTAAATGACTGAACCTTCTTTCAATTTTTCTGATTACCTAAATACGTTATTCATTTATTTTTGAAAATTTCCAACTACTCTTTTACATTTCCCTTGCGAATAATTGATTTGCTTGTCACTTCTTCTGGAGGTGTTCAATTGTTTTTCAATTTCTTTCGAATAATTGAATATGTTTGTCAATTATCATTGAAAACATTGAATTCTTATTTGCAAGTTCTTTCTAATAATTCACTACTAAATTATTTTCCCGAATTTTCTCGAATAATTGATTACCTTTTTCAGTTTCTTTGTGTTTTTCGTTTTGTTTATCTTTATTAAATTTTGTAACCTTTTCCAACTTCTTTTGGAATAATTGTTATTGTCCTTTAATATTTTCAATTTGTTGATTTCGTTTCCAGTTTTTTTGAATAACTAAATTATTTCTCAACTTTCATTGTACAATTGGATATGTTTCAATTATTATTGAAAATTTTCAATCACGACTTTTCATTTTTCTTGGAAGTCTAAATTTACTTTTTAAATTTTTTGGATCAACTGAATTGCTTCTGGATTTTCTGGAGTATCTGACTTCCTCTTTTCTGAAGTTACTGAATGATGGATTTGTTTTTCAATGCTATTCGAATAATTGAATATGACATTCAATTATATTAAAAAATTTGAATATTTCTCTTACAGATATTTCGAATAATTGAATTGCTTTTCAATTGGTTTTGAATAATTGAGAATGTTTTGTAATTAATTTCTAAAGATTCGTTTCTTATTTTTCATTTTTCTTCTGAATGATTGATTTGTTTATCAATTTTTTGTAGTATATAGTTGTTCTCCAATTTTTTTCAAATAATTGAGTTGCCATGAAATCATTGGATTCCTTTTTTCACGCTTTTTCTAATAATTGACATAGTTTTTCAATTTTCCTCGAATAATTGACCACCTTTTTTCAGTTTCTTTCGAATATTTTCATTGTTTTTTAGTCTTTTGCGTATATGTAAGTTAGTGTTTCAATAAGTTTCGATAATTTTCTATATTTTCTTAATTTCCATGGAATAATTTATACTCACTTTCAATTTTTTCGGAATAGCTGATTTTGTTTTCCAATTTTATTGAATAATTAATTCGTTACACAATTTTTATTGTAAAATTGAATATGTTTTTCAATTATCATTTAAATCCTTCAATTACATCAACTCACTTTTTTTCGATTAACTGATCTTACTTTTTCAATTTTTTGGAATATGTGAATGATTTTGGAAATTTTTACGAACAATTGACATACTTTTCAATATATTTCGTATGTTTGCATTGTTATCCAACATTTAACGAATAATTGAATGTATTTTTCATTAATTTTTGAATACTTTGAATTCTATTTTTCAAGTTTTTACGAATCATTGACATTGTTTTTCAAATGTTCTTGATAATTCAGATATTTCTCTCTCTTTTTGAAGACAGTATAACTTTTTAATAATTTTGTAAATTCTGATTCCTTTTGTTTCAACTTTTTCGAATAATTCTCATTGTCTTTCATTCTTTTTGTAAAAGTTGAATTCCTTTTCAATTCTCTCCCAATATTTGAATGAGTTTTTCACTTATTTTTGGTTATTTGTAATTTTTCATTAAAACATTTTGGAAATAATTGATACGATTTTCCAATGTTTTTAGAATAACGGAATTGTTTTTCGCATTTTCTAAATAATTGAATAACTTTTTAAATTTTTTTGAATAATTTAATATGATTTTCAATTATTTTTCAGAATTTTCTGTTCCTCATTTTAATCGTTTTCGTGAATAAATTATTTGCTTATTAATGTTTCTGGAAGTATTGAGTTCTTCCTCAATTTTTTGCGAATAATTGAATGTTCTTCAGTTATTTTTAAAAACATTGATACCTTTGCGTTATGCTTTTTCGAATAATTCACGTATATTTTCATTTCTTCTTGAAGAATTCACAACCATTTTCAATTTCGTTGGAATAATTGGTTTGTTCTTCTGTCTTTTTCGTGCAATTAAGAATGTTTTTCAATTAGATTTCAAAATTTACAATTTTTTTTTAAATTTTCTTTGTTACAATTGATCTTGTATTGCAACTATTTGGAATGGTTTACTTCGTTATACAATTTCTTTGAATAATAAAATTGTTTCACATCTTTCTTTGTATAATTGTTAAATATGTTTGGCTTTCTCATTAACTGTCATTTTAGTATATCGCATGTAACTGCTAGTTTCGATGAACGTTGCGATTCTGCGTAGAAAACAACGATTTAGCTGACTTCGGCAAGGGATAATTGTCGAATACATTGACAAACACCAAATATTTAACCGAAATTGAAAGGTTTATTAGAAAAGTCGAAAATTGTAGATATAAGGATGCGAAACTCAAGTTTATATATTTTCTCAGTATACTGCATGTGATTGTTAGTTCCGATAAATGTTGCGATTATGATTGAAAATCGACGATTTAGATGAAGTCGCTAGGGATAATTCATTTCTCGATTTCCAGTCATAATCGCATCAACTCACAATTTCACGACGTACACTAAATATTGTTTAAAACTATCGTTTCGCTTAGATCGACAATTTTCGAGTTATCGAATATATCTTGCATCTTCGTTGAAATATTTCGTGTTTGTGCATGAATTTCGCAGTTACTACTGCCGCCGTCAGTTAAATTGCCAATTTCCAGTCATATTCGCAACTATCATCGAAACTAACAATTTCATGTTATATACTGCAGTAATAGTCAAACTTTACTTTTCGCCACATTAGAATGACAATTTTCGAGTTTTCTAATACATATTACGATGTCTGTGACGTATTACGTGTTTGAAAATGCATAGCAATTACTGCTAAAGTCAGATAAATCTCCGATTTCCGTTCTTATCGCAAAATTCCACGAAACTAACGAGAGTTGACCAGTCGTTCACACTTCCATGCGTCCACACTTCTCCGTCGGTCCCATTTTATCGCCGTCGTCATCGGGTTTTTCGCTGACGTCTGCGGTTTTTCTTCCATAGGACCGTGTCTTTTCGACGTCGGCATTCGTTTTTCTCCGTCGGATCGTGTTATTCGCCGTCGGCTTCCGACTTTCGCCTTCAGAACGTGTTCTTCATCGTCGGCATCGGTTCTTCGTGCCGTAATCGGGTTCTCTCGCCTTCGAAATCAGTTTTTCGCCTCGGCACCTGTTTTTTGCACTTTGAACTGGTTTTCGCCGTCAGCATTGGCTTTTTTTCGGCGGATTGTGTTTTTTCACCGTCGGCATCGGTTTATCGTGTCGGAATCGGACCTCGTCGCGGATATCGTGTTTTCGCTGTAGTCGTTGGTATATTCATCGTCGTAGTCTGCTCTTCGTTCCTGAATACGACTTTTTGACTTCGGCTGCCGCTTACAGCGTTTGTTCTGTTCTCATCAAGTAATTTTGTTTTCTTTCGTTTCGCTTCGTTCCGTTTTACTTTTTTCTATTTCAGCTTTTCTCTCCTCAACAGGAACAGCAATTTTTAATTAATTTTCATGATAGCACCCTCTAAGCGTAAATATTCCGGACATAAAATAGCCCCCATTCGGATTTACGGGTGGTGGCTCTCTTGGAGGAAGTCGTCGTGGCAGTGAGAGTACCACACCTCTGCAGTCCACCGGATCCGACGTAGAGGACCGGCACCATCAGTCGTCGAGGAGCGGTGCCGCCCGAATACGCGCTCCATGTATACCCATCTTCGAAAGACTACCTGCCAAACCGCGTTCGGGTTCGTTTCTCCTGTCGCGGCAAAGACTGTGCGGTCCAACGAGGTTTGTAGTCTTTTTGGAGGACATTGGGTATCCTGTTGAACGACTTGCAATCCGCAGATCGAAGCGGCTTACCTCGATTAGATCCGCGATTAGAACCGCGAAACAAATAAAAAATATCCACGAGATAAATTCCTGTTGTAGCACCGTGTATGAATCACCCCAACAGGCATTGCTGTCTACGAAACGGAAATCAATTCCATCCGCGTCTGTTTCCAGAAATGCGAAAAACACGTGTATTAGAATTAGGATTGTGCAGCTGAACACGCCACGTTTAGCTGTGTTTACCGGGAAATTGCGACATGTCTTTGCCGAAAGGCGGGTCAAAATTCTGCTGTTGCAGGAGCCGTACGCTGGAAAGCTTGGCGCAAGCGGCAGTGTGCAAGGCTTAGGAAGTGGAGTTGGCGTGACTGCCGTTCGCTCGCAGTATCTGTGGGCGGCGGTGGTCATTTCCAATCCCAACTTCGACGTATCTTTCATGTCTCAACTCAGAAGCTCGTGTGCGGTAGTGTCGATTTCCGGCTTCCCTTATTACGTAGCGTCTTGCTATTTTCAGCACAGCGACGAATTGATGTGTAACTCAGACACCTAGAAAAGTTTCTGCTAATCCTGATAGATGTCAACGCGAGGTCGTCATTCTGGGTTTCCCAGAGATCTGTCCCAGAGAGGTGTCCAGGTCGAGGAGCTCATCCAAATGTTTGTCCTTTACGTTACCAATGACGCTGCTCAGTCGCCTACCTATTACAACCTGCCGGGAGCAAGAGATTCAACACACGCCTCTCGACTGGGACCGATACGTCGAAAGCCTGGCCGTTCACTCTCGAGTCTGGAGGCTCTTGGACTCGACACTGTGGTCGACGTGGAAAGAATGGCGTCCACGAACACAGGTGTCATTGCCAATGACTGAGACGCATCTACGCCACGCAAAAGGCTCTATAAGCGGTCCAACTTGTGATAGACAAGACAACTTACCAAAATGAAGAAGATCGTATACGGGCAAAGGCGTAAACTGCAGAGGGAACGAGAAGAGACCGCTCGCCGTTTCAAGAAGCTGGAGTACTACTCTTCCTTGTGGAACAGCAGAGCGGTGAAGCGAGCTAAACGCGAAAGCTAGCAACGTTTCTTCTAGACGCACGTCTACTCGGAAACCTGGGTCATCGTCTACAAGCTCCAGGCGGAAAAATTCCGGGTCAGAGATGAGCACTCTCCGGCGTAGTAGTGAAGATTTAACTAAAGATGCCCGCGATATAGCCAGCTTACTTCTGGTCGTTCACGTTCCAAACGACCAAGAGGAGCAGAACTCCCCCGAGATGAGGTATATAGGAGAATCTGCTTGGCTTCCCCTAGCACCGAAGATGCTCTGCCCGTAGAGTGCCGTGAAACTGTCGCCGCCCTCTAGTACATGAGAAACGACAAGGCCCCTGGCGTCGATCTGACCGAGATTCGTGCGCTCAAGGTCGCGTCTAAAGTGATCCCGGTTCAGCTGGTGCGGCTCCCAACGAGAGTCTAAGCTGAGGCGTCTTTCTCGCTGCTTGAAAGGTTGGGTCTTCCTGAACGGCGATGGGAAGATCGAGAAGGACCGAAAATCTTACAGGCCTATTTGTCTCCACTCCGTGATAGGAAACTCTTCGAGAAATTCATTATGTCGCGACTAAACTGGACGTCGTTGGCCCTGGGACGGATCTCCTCCAGGCAGTTCAGTTTCATTCGCGGAAAATCGGCGGAGGATGCGACAGTAGAGCTGCAACTCACGATCGATATTTCCGAGCACCGATACGTTGTTGGGCTGCTCTTCGATATCTTGGAGGCTTTCGACAATGTCTGGTGGCCCATAGTTCTGAAGAGCCATTTCGAGATCATGGCTAGCTACTTCAGCGATCGCCGCGTAGGTTCTCGAGACAGGGTCCCCTTCCGTCAACAAGCGGGCCGCCAGATGATACCCTCAAGGTTCTGTCCTCGGTCCCTCTTGCTAGAAGCTTACGTTGGACGACCTTCTCAGGACATTAGAGTCATCGGTAGGGTGATCTCCTCATCGTCATCGAAGGAGACAGCAGATGAAAATTAGAAGTGGAGTAGCAGACTTAATTAGAAAATGGTGCTCGTCAGCGGAGTTAGAATTGTCAGTGCGGAAGGCTTAGGAAATTAACCTGAAAAGCGGTCATAAGATAAGGCACCGATAGGGAGACAGGGAGGAGCACGGCCGGAACGGAAGCGCAAGCGATCCATTTTTCGAAAGCGGACTTAGCCAGTAGGCCGCCGGCTCTTCATCTGGGGCAACACGCGATGTCGTTCAAGCGCGAATTTAGATACCAGGGTGTCCATTTCGGCCATCAGAGGAGCGTAAGTACGCATTGCTCACACCTAGGGACAAAAGTATGTAAAATATTTAGTAAATTAGCTAGATTAGCCGGCTGTGCGGGGAGTTTGGTACAGAGCGTTTTCAACAGTTCGCGACGTGTTCACTCCCACAGTGGAGAACGCAACATCCGGATGGGCAGTCCTCTGAACGGAGACAGACGCGAGGAAGCTCCGTACAGCACAGCGAAAGGATCTCCCGGCGTACAGGCTCACGGGAGCGTACATGGTGGGAGAGACTTTGCGTCATTGCGGGCGCGATCCTTATAGATCTTTTACTCGAGAAGCACAGGACCCTTGTCAATCTTCGAAGAAGAAGGGACGCCGAGGTTGGGGGAACAGTAATATCGGCAAGGAACGAAAGTAGAAGCATTAGACAATTGGTGAACATAGAGGTTTGCAGGTGGCAGTCCTGGTGAACTTCCATCAAGGGCCTCACAACGCACGCCTACTTCAAGAATGTCGTATCGAGAGTGAATTTGAGATGTATTTCGCCATCTTACCACTGCACGCAGGACACGGAGTCTTCGGGTCTTATCTTCGCGAGCCCCGTATATCCGCCGAGGGGAGCTGCTCGTGCGATGCAGCAGACGATTTTAGTGTTTTAAAGGCCTTTATTTTACACTAATAAAAATATGTATACAATAATAACAGTAATAGTAGTAGTAATACAGGGATTTCGTGAATATATAAAGACAGTATATGAAATGTAATTATTTCCATTGCCTGTTTGACGCGAGCGCTACATAGGCGACACTGTTGTACTGCACACGGGGAAGGACTTGCCAGACGTGGACCACCTAGTACTAAACTGCGGATAACTGATCCCTTAACGCATTGGTGTCCGTTCTTTTATACCCTGACTTTCACTATGTCCTTTGCCCTCAAGGGGTCGGAAAGCGTGTGGTGTTTATAGTCAGGCCCATAAAAGGTTTTTGGCGATTGCCTCATATCCCTGTCGATACTGTCATCTGGGTCCACGTCATGAGAACGTTTATACCGCATTCTGGGTTGTGTCCTCTACAACGACATTGTGGCACATTTTCTGATGGAATGCCCAATGTACTATCTGCAAATGGAGGATTTGCGAGATACCGTCCCGGCTGAGATGTGCAGATGGTGGCGACGCAATTCTTCGTCTCGTCTCCCGAGGCATTCCGCAAATTTACCGACTTTTGCGAGGAAGCCCTGTATCTGAAGTGCTGCGAGTAGCCGCATATTACCAAAGCGGACGCTACGGGTTTGATTAGATTAGATTGGATATGATTTCTTCATGGTTAGACCACTCGCTCTGAGTCCGTCATTGCGGATATGTCGTGGCGACACTTGCAACACTTCGCAAGCAGTTAACCCGTCTGGCGTTCCACACACTGTGGCGACAGTGCAGTGTAGGCATTGAAAGGCACTTTCTCTCCCCCTTATATATATAGACCATTGTACTCGCTCAACTGAAGTATACCTCCGGGAAACCCTATGCATTTCCTCGTGGTCAGAGTGGCGTGCTGGCATGCACGCGTGCGTATAGCTCCCTGTTTCCGCGTGGATGCGCTTCCGAGCAGGCTTGGTGACGTAACCAAAGGACTCATTCTCGGCAAACGCTCCGTAGCAATGCTGGATTTTTCTGCGTTCTCTCCCGAATGCAGTGGCGTAACTTGTGCTGGATGGAATAATGATGTCGCGTATGCTCCTCAGGGGCGAAGACGCAAAGCAATTCCGGACATGCTATACATTAGTTGTCCCTATTTATTCCCCGTAGGGACTGCAGTCCTCGGTGCAAAAACAGAGTCGGCTGCGGTACAGGGTTAGCGATTCCGGGGTACCCGAGCTCGATGCGTAGAGTAATCCCGTTGTCATGTGTCATTGGAACGGGAGACTTACCTTAATCGGCTGGTTCCGCGAGCATGATAACTTATATAAAAATCCCTAACAGAACGCTGGGGTAGTACCCCGGCTAGTACCCCCCAGTTGATGGCACTGAGTGGTGTGCTAGTGGGCGCATCAACGCTTAGCGTCTACCTCAGGAGACATCCTGAGCGCGGAAGCCTTTAGCACGGAACGGGCCTCACCCGAGGGATGACGTGTTTTTCGCTCCAATTCGTGGAACCATTACGGATTATACGAAAAATTAAGAACTTGCTGATATTCTTGGGTGGTGAGGGGGTTAACGATGATAGCGATAATGAAGGGATACCGCAGGATTTCGACATGCGCGAAGCCCCAAAACAGCGTAGTGTCTCTGGCGAGAAGTGTGAGCCCATTGATACAGTCTAAGGGGAGTGCTGTGGATTAGACGTCTGATGCAGGTATAAATGTGGATGAATTGAATGTGTTACGAGAGGATTATAAGGTACGGAAGTATATATATTTAGATAAGTTTACGAAGATGGGGAGCAAGTTTATGTTAAGGTTCGTCGGTGAATATGAGGAGCAGACGATGCGAGTTATTGCGAAGAATGAAAAGCTGAGTGGAAGAATAGAAGAATGTGAAAAGCTGTTAGCCCAGAGAGAATTGCTGGGAACTAGTGTGACATATGCAAGTGTGGCTGGAGAGTGTTACGAGTGGAGTGACTAGGTCGAAGCGGGCGATGAATGTGATTATGAGTGAGCCTGCGAGAGTAAAGACCTGTGCAGTGGAAGTGAAATCTAAAGATGAGAGTGTGAAAATGACGAGTGCCGATGTGAAAGAGGAAGTCATGAAAAATGCTTATACTCTCACGTGTCCGTCGTTTACAGTGGCCGACAACACTACCTACGCAAATCCACGAAAAAGATGCCAACTTCTACAATCATCCGTATCAACGTTTATTACCTCATCAAATGAGTTAGGTAATATTCTACCAAATTCTACAACCACCCACAGTGTTACCTTAACGGAAAAAATTAAACCACAGGGAAGATGCAACACTATACTATCTATTACATATGGAACTTGCACAAGCGTGATCGTACAGGCATCTGTAAGAATAATGCACAAATCACACACGGCCTCAGCGAGACTTTCCGAAAACAAAATCGTTCTCCAATCTGGCCAACAGTGTGAATGGCAAGCTTGGGCAACGAGGACGGCTATACTTACTGGGATCCAACCCCGGCAGATTTTTGTAAATTTCAAAATTACGACGTATTGTACGACAGTTAGGCAACGAAGGTGATACAAAGAAGCGAAGAAGAGACCCAGAATTTACCTGATGTCCGCTGACGACATCACTGATGCGCAATCCTCGCTCTGTGGCTTCACACCCATGCACATGAATGGCACCCCAAATTGTTTATAATGGAAATCGGCACAACAGACACGTTCAAACCGCGACAACTCATACCAGTCAACAACCTAGATATTTCCACAATTCCAAATTCGTTTACATTGAAAAACACTTGAAGAAGCAAATCGGTCAGCTTACAAGGATATCATCAGAAGTGTGATATCGAAAATCAAGTTCTCAGGAATGCACCGTCATTAATTCACTTCGCACCAGAAGATGTCGCAACGATCACCCAAGAGCCTGGCTATCTCGTCATTGCAACAGGAGTAGTTCATATAAAGTGCATACCCATTATGTGTCACACTCGAAAAAGCAGATTCTTATAATGAATTATTAGTGTTGTGTAAAAACGAGTCATTCTTTCTCATTCCTGAGACCAGAATATTAGTTAAAACTGGGACGAAACGGGAATGCTGCTCTATACCCTCTACGATATATAACATACATGAGACTTGTTATCGTCTGTGGACCTACAAAATCTAGCAAATGGCGGGATATGGAATTTGGAAAAGCTTAAGGAACACATAATGTTCCCTATTGAAATAGCATAATAAACGGATAGGCACTAAGAAGCATCTGGCAGACCATACTCTATCGGATCAATTTAAATCCACATCCTCCTTGATGAGAGGAAGTCCTGAAAAGAAATGATAGCAGCACTAACAGAAGAAATCGAGATGGCTTCATCAAATTCGACTCTCCGTTGGGATAATGGGAATATACAGTATGTTTCATAAGAACGTGGACGCGATATCATTGAAACTTGGTATCAAATGAGCCGGAGATTGTGGTATTATAAAAATATAAATCAGTCTGTAATGTGCATCAGGACCTTAGTATCCTCGGTTCTGTTGAGCAGCATAGTCCTCCTTGTGATAAGTGCAAAATACGTTAAACGCTTCCAAGCGGTGTTTTTGTGCTATCATCCGAAAGGTTCTAAAATGACTGTAAGAACTGTAGCAAAATATTTGTGTAAGTCCCCTCAATTCGTTGACAATTGGGTACAATGTTACAAAGAGATAAAATACGTGGATGAACTTCCCGATTGAGGTTCGAAGCGAGTTGCGACGATAAGTGACGATAGAGCGATTATGCGACTTTATTCAAAAAATCTAAACATCTCCTTACATATTTAACACTGAAACGTCGTTTGAAGGAGAATAATGTTGCATGGCATAGCACAGTGTCAAAACCGCTGCTTTCGGTGAAGCACGTTAAAAATCGTCTTGCGTGGACACACAAAAATATTGATCGTGATTGGAGTAATATTGTATTCACTGACGAATCTTCTTTTGGGGCTTTAATTCCTATAAAGCGAACACGCTCTGCTTATGGAAAACTATCATCGAAAGAACAGTTAAACATTCACTGAAAGTGCATGTTTGGGGCTGTTTCAATGTCCGAGGTTTTGGAACATTATGCATATTTACAGACATTTTAAATGCCCAGAAAATGATTAAGTTATACGAAAGAGGTCTGTTGACATCTATAAAACGATGGTTATAAATACTGGATACGAATGGATTCTTTAAGAGGATAACGATCCCAAACACCGAAGTCGACTTTGCACCGAGTGGAAAACAAGAAACGGTATCAGAGTATTGGACTGGCCATCCCAATCCCCCCATGCAAACTCAATCGAAAATGTATCCATCATGAAGTGTAAACTTCGAGGGATACATTTTAAGCCTGAAAGCATCTCAGCGGAACGATTGAGGAAACGCAGATGGCGTTAAATTTTAACTCTGCTGAGATAACGCTACAGCCGTGTAGGTACTATGATGATAATTATTTTTAATCACAGTACTACAAATAATAATAATGGTAATAACTATATTTAACTCTTGATAAACAACAAAATATATTTAATAAATTACTAGTATTATTAATGCAGTTTACTCAATGAATGTTAGTTAAGGAATGCGTTACAACTGTTTTCTTAAGACTATATATATAACGGTATAAACATTTTAATTCACTATGACAACGAAACAAAATTGAAAAATCAATTTACAAATTTTTACTATTTTACAAGTTGGCGCTGCTCAATATCTCGAAATCGAACTTCTCTTCGGAACGACCGAACGAATGTAGGTGGCGCTGACTTCTCTCTTGATGAGATGACAGTCGCTACATATGCAGAAAAACTAGTTGAAAGTATGCTTAGACGGTGTCAAGCTATAATCGATAACGGTAGAGACTGGACACAATGTTAATTGATTATAGCGCATTAGTGTTTTGAATTTACTTTCGGATTATAAACAATTTTTTCCAAAAGGTTAATTTTTAAAGAGATATCGCGTCCACGCTCTTGTGAAACATACTCTACATACCCTGTGGATAAAGAATTACAAAGACGATAATCAATACCATCTTAAACAAGATCGCTCTCCATGCAGTTTACGGCTAGAGTATCCATCTCTTGGTTGCATATAGGACCTCGCTGACCTAATTATGCATCTTCCTAGAAGCACGAAGTGAACCTAGAAACGAAAATAACGTTCACGAGTACATTAGTGAAATGCAAATGATCTCCTTAAAATCACGAGCGAACCAGAGTGACGTATCGATTAAAACATCGTAAATCGAACATTCCGAACACCCGACTGATAGTGACAGTGATGAAACGATGGATTCTTGCAACTCCAACGAAAAATAAATTCCGTGGAAAGGAAGACGTAACATCGGACGACCGACGTTTGCTTAAAATAGGGTTAGTATAGATCATAAATATACATGATACATATATAACCACTACACTATAATCATTAAGTTGAACATAAAATACGTAACGATATAGAAAGATAGCATAAGCAAAGGTTCATGAACCACTTTCAGATCTGTGCTTCGACTCTACTTATTAACAATCGCTACTTAGATGTAAATAACTGACTCTCCGAAATTCGAAACCTAAACCTAAACAAAGACAAGCCAGTCTCTGTCATAACTATCCTACACTCAATTAGTTATCACTTTCCATAAAATGTACGTACTGGCTGGGCTAAAAGAATTGCAATATACACGAATCAAGGAGAAGGGCAGCGGAAGATAACGAAAGTTACATATTTTTTCCATAAAACTACGATCCGGGCGTGATATTAGTGGCAGCGGTAAGACACATCGTGGTGAATCCAAACTGTCATTCGCAAATTCTCCCTTAGAAAAAATCCTAAGTGAAAAAAAAAATTTGAAAATGATAAATAAAGTTTTTCAAGTCAGAAGTAACTTTATGCTGATTCATCATTTCATATCTACCTAACGCGCAATGTGCGCTATTACTTTCCTTTTCGACAAATCGTACTCGTCACCCCAACTACTACGCACAATAATGACATATCGTACATTGTGCCGGCAATTATAAAAGTGGTCTAATTTAAGAATTTAAAATGAATTTATCATTTATTTCGCGTCACGTTCCTTTAAAACAAAATAATCTGATGTTATTTCTAAGAAGCTGTAAAACTTGAACCGTGGGTTGGTTATTGTGTCGTTAAACGGAATACAGTTCATTTTGATAGTGGACTAAGTTAGTTTCACTTTCTTTTTTATTTATGGAAAAATAATTAATTATTTTACCATTAGTTATCCAGAAAAGTTGCTGCCGAATTTTATTGGTCATAACAATTATTGTTTGTAGGGATTTCTTTGATTAACAACTAATTTGTGTACGATACATAATTCAAACAATAGAATACCACATCTGAGATATTCAAATGTCACATTTCAAGCACTTCATATTTTGATGAATAGATTCATTTTAAAACAAAAATATATTTTTTTAATTTTTTATGTGAAAAACGTCTTGTGTTTTAAAGCATATTGAAAATATTATAACTCAAATGCATGTTCAGGCCCAAACCGTATCATTGAAGTAGTACTGACATGGATGAAAATTGTTAAATCTTTGGATAATAACGTTGAAATAGTAGATCATAAATTTTTGATCGTTTATCTTTGCCAAATGATCGTGATTTTGGCTTGATAGAAATGAGAATAAGAAAAGCGATTTACTCATACTTTCCTGAATATTATTATGAACTAACTATGTAGAAAAAGGAATCCATTCTTGGTACAAAATTTTCTTGGCTGAAAATACAATGGATGAGATTTTTAATTCTTTACACTCGGAGTCATCCCGGACGTTACCTACCAGCAACTTGGCGCCACTTTTTCGCGAAATTGAGGAACCTACGAACCTTTATATTATTTAGTATATCTTTGGAACCAAGTAATGTATTGTGATGATATTTGATTTGCATGAATTATAATATATTTGTAGATATTGGGGAACATATTTTTTGTCAAAGAATCAAAATTTTATTTCTTATCATTTTTTACAGTATGATAAATTTTGATGCAATTCTCAATATGCACTGTCGGCTTGTTTATACACGTTTATATATTTCACAATAATATGTTGTTTGATGTCTTTTGCCTGGTGTTTTCCTATCAGAACAAACAATACAGTCCCATTTTCTTTCTCCTACATTGAGAATATATAATTTGTTGTTCGGTCTATTGTCCGGCAAGGATGTAGATTCCGATTCCCGAAAATAACCTCTCAACTGATTTATAAGATTTTTAACAAACTTGTAATGTGTTATTGATATTTTATTTTTTCTTTCTTCTGAGGTTCGGTAAATTATGTAAGAATTGATAACACACATTTCCAGTCCACAAAAAAATAATTTTCTCCACTGCTTCAATAATTTCTGCAAGAAACAATACGTCGAAACGTACTGATCCGCATGATCTACACCGCCTATATTTACTGCATAATCTAAAACCATTTCAGGCTTATCGACTGATATAACTGAGAGTAGATCGCATTCCTGTATTATTGTAGTTACTGAGTATTGTGATTCTCTTATCTTTCCACGCAAGAAGCGTAATGTTACTCTTTCTGCATGTAATAGCTTTTTTCTTTTTTTAACTTTGATTTTCATATTTGTATAACTATGCCTTTTTGGTTAATTTTTATCGTGCCAGTAAGATGACATTTCATTTTTATCAATTCTTTTGCTAAGAAAATACTGATGTAGTATCTGTCGGTGTACATATAGTATCTTTCTGCATCTCTGTCTCAGGAACTTTGTCTAACAACTTTTTATATAAATGTAACGGAATTCTGGTACTTACTGGAATATCAGGCGGGAAATGTTTTTGGATGTTATGCTGCCAAAATACGGAAGAATTGAAAACAGGTACCCGGTTTTTGAATCAGCTAGTGCATATATGCGTACACCCCATTTGGTTGGCTTATTCAGATTCTATGTGATAAATGATATTCTGCCTCTAAATTTAACCACAGGTTTATCAACAGAAATTGCTTTATCTAGTGTGAAATATTGTCTAAATTTAGAATCTATATATTTCAAATAATTGCTAGCTTTTTGAATACGAGTTCTAATCGTGCCAGCGCAGGTTTCTTCAAATGAAGCATCCATTTAATATGACGGCGATGAAAGCTAGAAATTCTTGTTTGGTATCGTCGTGCCAATTGTGCCAAGTTGACTTGTGTGAAAGTTGCTTGTTTTTTATTTTTTCACTACTAATTCGCTCGTAAAATATAAGTAAAATAGTCTATGGGTTCCTTTATATTACTCAGTATTTGTGGTCCGGTTGTTTGATGATGTACGTTAAAATTTATTCTTACTGGAGGAATATCGGATTCAGTGACGTCTTCCCACTCTTCACTTGACGATATGTTGTTTATTATATATGTTTTCTTCTGCACTATTTTCATCGTTATAACTCTCTATGCGATTTCTTCGCTGTTTTGTTGGTTGAATGATATCACTATCACTACTATCGTTTTCTTCCGGATTATTCATTTTTTCTAACATGTCTGTGTAAACGTCTATCTGGAACTTATCTTTACTACTACTTATATCATAAGACTCGCTCATGTTTGGCCGTTTTGCCACTGTTCTAATAAAAAAAAATGAATAAGTAAATGGGATGGAAATTTCTAACTGTAAATTACGAAATCACAAAATGATATTTACCAAAAGAATATTATTTCTTTGATTTTCGAACTTATTAGTGCAGAGATTTATCTGTAGTGCTCGACGCTTCAATACGAATTGAGTTCAGCTTTGAAAATCTTTTTCTCCAATTTTAGGCTTATTTGTATTCTCAAATTTCACCACACGCTGCTTTCAAGTGGAGTGGAGAAGCGTCGGACCGTCATGAACGCACTTCTCACGTTCTCTCCGGACGTAAAACCGGTTGATATTTTTATCATATATTGGTAGTTGTACCATATTTTTATTTGCTTTCTTTTGCCATTTCAAAAGAAAACTTCAAGGAAACATGCATTTCTCAACAAGTTACGGTAGAATAAGATTATTCTTCGTAATCGCTAATAATCTTTGATTCCCTCTCAGAGGGACATTGTTGTAATTGAACTAATCGTGATACCTATTAGTCATATGCGTAAATAATATGTACATTGTCACATGATTTTTAAGTAGTCCGATATTCTGATATTCGGCTCCGTCTAAGTCTTCCTTCTTGTATCGTCAGCCGAACTGTAGACACGCATTGAATACTCGTCTAAAGTGTAAAGTGTTACTTTATCATAATTAAATATTAATTTATCATAATTAAATATTATAACAGACATCCGAGTTATGCTAGACTTACGATGTTCTTTCACAAAGGATATATGAGTACAAAGTGCTAAAGCCGAGAGAATTTATGTTAGACACCGGTACAGAATCGAACTTAATTAAACTAAGTAATCTTAAATCAAACGTAGGAATAAACGTAGAAATAAATCTGAGCAGCCGTTTCGTTTTAAAAAGTATTTCTGACGAACGAATTGAAACGATCGGCTCCACTAAATTAACATTATACGGAAAAACCATCGAATTTTATGTTGTCAAAAAAGATTTTCTTGGACAGACTCAAGATCTGTTAGGTATAATATTTTTATCCGACACGATCAATTTGTATCCCAAATCGAGCGTTCAATGGAGAAATGTAACCATTCCATTTTCTAATCGAACGATCATAATTCACGCGCGTTCAGTTATGTGCATTTTTTTCCAGTTACCGGGTCATCTATCGCATATCTCTGACTAAATTTTTAGCTCCGAACGTAGCAGTTCCTGATGCTCACGTATACTGAGAGAACGGCAAATTTACAGCATGATGCGTAAACGTATCTAAAGAAAATCAAATTGTAAAATACTGACACTCGAGGTCAAGATAATCTCCACCACTCCGCCTAATTCCTTTCTAGTCGCGAATAATAAATCGAAAGAAAGTTTAAATTCTAATTTTAATGCACAAGTCTTGTCTGTAAACAGAGCAGAGTTTATTAAAGAAAGAATCGAAAATCTAATTAAGAAATCTATCCTGTGCGAACACTGGAATTTAATAGAAAAAGTGCACGCGGAGGAAATTATTGTGTCGAATCGCGATCTATTTTACTTACTGGGCAATGCATTAAGAAAAACGAACTCTGTCAAGCATGAAATTCGTACGGTCGATAACGTTCCCATGCACACGAAATAATACAGATACCCGCCGATGCGCAGAGATTGACGAACAAATGTTGGAATTATTGCAAAACGATATCGTTCAACCTCCTAAGTCTTCGTGAAATTCCCTTCTGTGGATTGTCCATAAAAAGCGGACGAAAATGGAAAACAACGTTGGCGAATGGTGATAGATTATAGAGCACTTAACGGCAGTCCTTGACGCGTACCCACTCCTGCGTATTTTGGAAATTTTAGATCAGCTCGAAAGTGTGAAATACTTCAGCGTTTTTGATCTCGCGAGTAGTTTCCATCAAATTGAAATGGAGGAAA
>KQ436169.1:6212-19981 GCA_001276565.1 Melipona quadrifasciata | reverse complement strand
TAAATGATTAGTGCTTCTTCTTGAAAAATTATTACCTTAGCAATATTAAATACTTTTAAGGTAATTATTTATATTATTCACAAACCAATTACAGTCATACGTTATTCTCTATATCTCTATTTCTATAGAATTCTATTTCTATATCTTCTTCTTCTATTTCTATTTTTATATAGAAATATTTTACTTCAAAAACAACCTTAGTCATGAAATCCATAAGTTGATAATTTAATTGACAGTTTTTTTGTAATATGACAGATAATATTCAGAGCAATTATATAAGGAAATTAAATCTATTGAAAAAAACAATCAAAGACATTAAAATATATAACTTTTTTAAAGGGAAATAAGACAAACATTATTTTCGTTATTTGTAATTTTCTATATTGATTTGTTTTTCGTTCTAGTTTTTCAAGTTCGAATTTTTCTCATTTAGTCTTGATGAGAAAAAATGCTTTATAATAAATTCGAACTAATAAAATAATGATAAATTTTAATATCTGTTGCAAAATTCGAATTCATTCACTATAACGACTATTATTTCCGGTTAAATCATTGAAATAATTCGTGCCGCATCAGTGCGCCTCACGCATATGTAAATTAATTCTACGAATGTTGTTCCGTCCTGGTCGAACAAATCAGACAGCATTCTCTCATCTGGATTTGTGATTCATGGTGTAATTTAATAAACAAGATAACTAATTCGATGAATATTGTAATTTTACACTAATGTTTTTTGTAATTCTTTTTCTTCACTTTTGATTTTTAAAAGAATTTTTAAAACTATTTTTTGCACTTCTGTTCATTCCATTAGTTAACATTCTTTTTTCGTTTCTAATTAATTTATTTAGAAATAATATCACAAGTTTCACTATTTTATGTTTTGATTAGAAGTAGCTGTATAAATGTGAGAACAGTATGTACGTATCTCTTTAAATAGAAGTGATAACGTTAATTTTTGCGGAGTTCCCGTTCCTTCCTTTCAGCATGGATTTCCCCACGAAAACGTAAATGAACACCAGTCGCACAAATACGCCACGAGTCTCATGCAAATTAGAGTACTCTATCTCATGTTCTATGAATCTTCGTTTTAGTCAATGCTTTTTCAAAGACGGTTTTTATAAATCTTTTTAAGAATATAAAATATATATATAATAAACAAGCATAATTTTGTAATAAATTAAAACTGGTATATTTTTTCATTTTATTGGGAAGTGTTATATACTTATATATACGATTTATTGTAGATGAAGAAGTAAATCTTACTTTACAAATTTACTTGAAAATTACGTATTTATTTATTCCTTTTATTTTTGTTTTATCTATCATTGTACTAAGTCATTTATTTATGACAATTATTAATTCCTATTATATTCTTCTTAATATATCAATTATATTTACAATTAATATGATAAAATCTAAAAATATTCTTTTTCCATGCTTGAATTGTGAATTTTAAAATGAATATAAACAATTATCATTATTTCATTTTTTATCGTTTATACTAAAAGTAATACATATATATATATTACTTTTAATTACATACAAAATGATAAAAAATGAAATAATGATAATTGTTTGTATTTATTCATAAATTCACAATTTAATATCGAAAAGAAACAATTTATTTTAATTTTTTAATTTTAGATTAATTGGCTATCAATATTATTAATTTTATCTGAATTAAAAATAATAAACTAGTATTGTTGAAATGATTCTAGTATTATATAGATTCTAGTAGATTGTAGTAGAAATGATTTTTATGATTGTATAAATGTTTTAATATTTTTTTTGTAGCAGTAAAATGTAATTTCTTTTTTATTAATTAATTAAAATCCCTTTTATATTAATTGGATTAATGTGAAAGAATAATTTAAAGAAAATATTTAATAAATTAATAATTCTACAATAAATATTTTTTTTCTATTTAATGCTATATATAATTGCAAATTCAAACCAACTTATTATCTCAGTAAATATTTCGAGAACAGTAGATATTTTATATATTAGTTACATATAGTTTTTTCATAATTAAATTAAATATACTATATAATTTACTATTTTAATTTCATAAAACAATTTTTCGTACATTGTATTTTCAATTAATGTAAATAAATTTTAAGCTAAATTAACAAATTTTTTTTTAAGAAATGGAGATATTTCTGCACTATTTTTGTTTTGTATCTTAAAAGAAGATAACATGTAAAAAAAATAACATTTAATTGATTGATGGCGTTATATAGTGATATACATTAATATTTGGACATCATGATATTCGAGAAATTATTATACTTTGTTATAATAGAATAAAAATGACTTTATAATATTTTAGTCCATTGAAATATTTAGATATAATTTTCTACAGAATTCATGACTATCGGTCGTAAAGGAAGATATAATATCATTGAACAATTTTATAACAAATACCGTGAATAATTTTAAATTTATGTTTTGGGCCATTAACATAGTAAAATATCAAACTAAACCATATGTTCATTCATTATACTTTTTACTTCACCTTTTAGTAAAATTTTTACATCGTTTTACTTTTTTTTTTAGTAAACTTTCCTTTAAGATAATACAACTCTCAAACAAGTACATTTCATCTTTTATAGTTGGATACTTTATATTTTACATTTTAAATACTTTATATTTTAAATTCTCAATCGTACGTTAAATTGAATTTTTGTTATGAAAATTTGGGCGTTGAATTTTTTATAATTATTAACAAATAATCTTTTTATTATAATAAAACAAAATAAAAATTATAAATCAAAATATTCAATAGTAATCTCTTGAAAATTGCATCCAAACAACAATTATTGTACCAGTTAATCATTATATGTACACTAAATTCACTATGATTTGAAGAATTCGAACATTTTCATGTACAAAATTCAACATATAAATAATTACATTTTAATAAATCTCCTTTAATCGAAAGCATAGCATTTAAATTATAAATTATTATATATTCGTTTTGCTTTGTAAGGACAATACATGTGAAAAATAAACGAATTTTTCAGTCAGGATCGATTGCGGTTTGTTATTGAAGCGAGCATGTTAGTTGGCCAGGCTGAAATCAAACCATGCCACACTCTGATTTTCCGGTCATCCAATTTAACGAACGGTTGGTCGAAATGATACTTGACCGATTATTTCCACCGGTGTCATTGAAATCATTTGCGATGTTCGCTGGTTTAGCTACGTTCCGGCAAGGTCATGTATCAAGTTCCGCGAGTGAATTGCTCCATGTCCGGATTTCGTCGAGATGGTCTCAGACTTTGAAAATTACCGGTAACAAGATACGCACTCGTGTTACGGCTTGCCGAACCGAGAGAATGTATGTCCTTGTTCTGAATATGTCCGGTATAATGTCGTGCCAAGAGGGGTGTTACAGAAAAATGACCGCGAAACGCCCTTGACAACTGACATTCAGACCATCCAGGGATATGAACAAACAGAAATGTAAGACTTTGGTATTTATTTTCATACTATTTTATATATTTAGCGAAAAATGTTTTATTGAAAGTAAATAAAAAAAAATCAATTAATGATAAAGAATTATTTTTGTCATAGACAAAATTTCTGTATTTTTAATTTTATACTCTTTGTTAGTGTAAATTTAGATACTTAGATACACTTACTTCAGTATATCCACAGTGCTAAAACTTAGTTTAAAACTCTTATTACTATTCAGACACCATGGAAGATTATTTTTCTATGTATTTGTTCATAATGTTTATAACGTTTATAGTGTTATTGAATTCATTGTTCTAGTTAGTGGAAACATGAGTTTTATTTATATAATCCACGTAATTAAAAAAATAGCAATAAACTAAATACATACACAAGAAAAGTTTGAAAAAAATTTGAATAACAATATCACGTTAGATTTATACCAATTTTTAGATATGAAATACTATATATGTAATGAAGAGCATAACTGAATTAATAACAATGAAAAATTGTCAATATTTTAAATTGTTATAACTTCATAAAAGAAAATTGATCTCATTTCAAAGCGTAAAGCTTTTACTTTGACAATTCTAGAATTTGTTTTTTTAAAAGATATTTTCGCATCATTTCGAAGAAAGTAAGTAAAGATATTTTTTCTCTCGAAAGTTTTATAAATTCAAGCAATTTCTATAGACATTAAAAAATTTTTTTCATAATTAAATCCGGTATAATTTTAAAAATTGTATATGTTTCTAATGATTCTTTAAAATTTGCTATATGATTTCCTTCACCATTTTATTGAATTTTAACTATTAGATATTACATTCGTCGTTTAACTTTAATGTTCAAAATTCAATAAAACGTTGAAAGAAAAATCGTATAGCAAGTTTTAATGGATTGTTGTAAAAAGAAAGATTAATTTTCAAGACCATGGATCTAGTGAAAAAAAATTTTTCAATGTTACTTACAATTTTCAAGAGTAAAAATATCGCTTAACTTTTCCACACGCTATATGATGTAAAGAAAATTTGTTAATCTTTGAAAAAAATAAACTCATGACTATCAAAACAGAGATTTCACGTGTATACAGTGTATATTTTTAGTGTATATTGAAATAATTTTAGTGTATATAGAAATTTTCAACGTGTGTATGTATATATATATATAAGATAAATCAAATAATGGCAAAATTTAAACTTACAAAAAATTCCAATAATGAAAGTCATATTAATTTCATGTAAAATATATATATATTTTTTATTTTAACATTTGAATTTTTTTAATTTTAAATTTTGTAATTATTTGATAATTATTATTGCTTCTAATGTAAAAAATTATATGCTCCAAATAAAATTTATGTTTCATATAATTAGAATAATCATTTACAAATATATAGAACAATATACGTATCGAACAATAAATGTATAAAACTTGGAATTATTGTTCTATATGTACTATCCGAATATTAATATGAATCACTGTATGTATTAAATATTTCATTCTCTTTAGGTTTCAACTTAATTGCAATGTTATCAAGATTGCTGGGATGATTTATTTTATTTTATTATAATAATATCAAATTCTAAATTAATACATTTTTTTATTACAAAATATTAAGTTATTGCAGAATATTTTACTTAATATTATCACTGTAATTTATGTCACTATTATTACTATATAATAATTGTTATTACTATAATGAAAAATGTCATAACGAAAAACAAATACTTTCTGATGACATTAACTTTTTAGTGGATGGATCCGTAAAGGTAATATGAAAGTCGACTTTGTCTTTTTTTATTAGAATCATATACTTTTGATGCAAAATAGTTGTAATTCATCATTGTATATAAAAAAATTATTAGCTTAAGAGATTTTTTAACTTAATTAACATTTTAACTTAATTTTGTATAACACATCACATGGAAAGCAAAGATAACATAACCATTTTAATACTGTTATGTTGACCTTCATGAATCATTTACGTGTCCAACCATAAAAAGATTAATAACACACATTGGAACATATACATCTCGAAATTATTCATTTCTCGTTTTAACATTTTCCGCTGCGGATAATGATAATGACAAAAATTAAAATGGTAATATCAAGTGAGTATCATAAAGATTTACGACAAATATAAAAAAGACTTGAATAATTTTGTATTGATTAGTAAAGTAAATCGATTTACCTGTTGAACCTCTCAATTTAATCAAAATGAAACTTTTATATAATTTTGTAAAAGTGTAAAAGAACATGTTTGTTTGTTTATGATTACTACTTATATTATATTATATTATATTCGAGAATTTACAAAACTATAAAATACTAAAAATATATAATATAAAAATTTAGCAAGATTAAAAATATAACTAAAAATACTTGTCATATTTTTTGTGCAATGATGAGTATATGAGTGCTTTTAAATTGATATAAAATTACAATTTTTTTATGTTATATGAAAACGTTATTAAACTCGTTTTACAAGTAACTCAAAGTATTTATAATATGGAAATTTTGTAACATTACATTTATTGAATACAGTTTTGAAATTTTACTGTTTCATATATTAAATCTATTAAGAGCTGGAGAAAGCTTTTTCATTTTTATATTTCAAATTTCATTTTGTATGATATCAAACACGATTATCTATACTTACCTATGCTACTCATTTAATTTGAAATTTTTTTTAAATTTAAAAAATATTTATAATCCGGTTATTGCGGATAAATTATAATAAACTAAAAAAAGAAAGCTACTTTTATTTATTCGAACAGCATGAATATCTACTTGTTATTCTGCTTAAGAATTTAATAGGATAAGATTATACGAAAATGTAAATAATACATTCTTAATACCATTTCTGCTGCAATAAATACTGAAATGCTTAATGCGAGTTTTAAATTAAACGTTTGGGATCTTTATCATCATGACGTAAAATATGCGATATCTCGAGTATTAATGTTTCGCCTCTGCGCGAAAAGAAAGTTACATACTGAAGGAAAATAATGTTGATTAAATTACATCTTTTTTCTTATACTACAAATTTTTTATACTCTCTTATATATTAGAAAAGCTATAGTTGATTGATAAGATTTTACTAGAATGAACTTGTAAAACGAGTACAAAGGTACAATGTACGTGAGATTAGACAATTTTTCTTAGACTGTTATGTGATACTGAAAATTCATGTTATATAATATATTAGTTTAAAACATTTTTTTATAATTCGTTTTTCGGTTAATACGATACGTTTCATACCAGCAATAATAAACACGTATTCTTATCACTGGTACACTAATCATAACAGACGTATACGTGTCACAATTTAGCACGTACAAATTTGTTTTAAACTATCTGCTTGAAGTGTTGTCGCGAGAATGTACGCAACTAAAGCGTATTTCCTACGTATCATGTAGATTATGAGAAATGCAATTAAATTCGCTTATTCATATTACTTATATTTCATTTGCTTTATTTTGGTGTTTACTTGAGTTTTCATTGCTATTTAAAAATTAAAATTACAAACTATATTGATGGATTTCAGCTTCTCAGTAAAAGTGAAATTTTCTTGAAAAGAGAGAAAACTTGTTATCCTCTGAAGTGAAATTATGTAAACGTATGCAGACACTCACCACCGCCACTTTTGTAGCATAGGTAAGGAAACCTCCAAACATTCCCGAGACCAACAGAGTAACCAATACAAGCAAGGACAAATTGAACTTTGTTCGCCCACTGTGGTCGTCTTGATTGCTTGTAGTCCCCAGGGTCTTGAGCGTCATCTTCAGCATCGTCGAAGCTGGTACATACGGACAAATCATCCTCGAATGATCTGAAATCGAATTGATTTCTATAAATACAGTTAATATTCAAAAATACAAATCGCATAAAGTTTTAGAATGAAATAAAGTAATAAAATAATTTTAAATTGATAGATAGAAAATTGCATAGGATGCTTGCAATATAAAAAATTTGTAAAATATCTAAAATATGGTAAAATAATTCTCTACCGAAATTCTACTGTTTTAATTACACTGGTATTAAAAATGTAATTAAAATTTTTGTATGGTCTATTTTAAATTCTTATTCTTAATATACAGAATATACATTCTGTTACCATTGAAATAAATCATATTCTAATTTACATTAATTCTACGTCGCACTAATGAGCTGTCCCATTTATATATGTATCATCTGAAATATCAAAACAGTCCGAGCGCATTCGGCATAAATTAGATATTGGAAGAACGATCAATTATAGAATAACAACAGAACATATTGTAATGAACGACATTATGCAAGTCATTGCATATTTATCAAGCTTCTAATGCATGTTCTGTTTACCGATCTGAAGATGGCACAACTTTTATCAAAAATGTCATGCATAATATCCATAGACACCATATTTTACTAACATTCGTCAACAGAAACAACAAAGTACACGTTACATTCAGAAATTCTTCTTTTCTATGTCCTCCTAAATACTTACGAAACTTACGACAAACCGGTTATCTTTCGCCGTCGTTTTTTTCCAAGGAATTTTCCAAGATTTTTTTCATCCTAAACTAATCGGAAAATTTATATTTGATTTATCATAATCGCTGGAAGGACGTGAAAAATTTATCGCGCGCTCATCTTGTAAAAAAAAAAAAAAAAAAAAAAAAAACAGAAAATCGAGCTGTAAGGGGCTCTTATTATGATTAACGATCGTGCGAAACAGGGGTACCTATAACTGTAGCGATGAACAACCTTGATACCCGAGTGTTACATAAGTGGCAAGAATGAAGAAGAATTTTTACGAGTTCAACGCGTCCATGGTACTCGACATCGGTAGATGCAAAAACGATGTCGCACCACGATGGTAAGAGTTATGGCAATTGACTAAACTCGATAATAAATATGACACACCTGTGTAAATTCTCCGGGTGTTTCGCAATGTGTAAAAAAACAATGCGTAAATGGTTATAGGATCTATACGAAAATAATAATAAATTATTCCACATATGCGTGTACATATGTCATAACTAAATTTCAAACGAAGACACAACATCCATTGCAGCGTTTTGTTTGCAAGTGTATTAACAACTATAGAAATAACTGTCGCAAAATAGAATTCTAAATTTTCACCTTTTTATGTGGAATGGAATTGCAAGTTCGCCAGACATGATAATGAATTGAATTAACAATGTACATTTAGAATGCAAATCTGTGAATATTAGTGAACAGAATTATATAATTACAGGAGCCGAACTAGCTTGTGCAATACTTTTGAAAAATATAAACGCACGACAAAGCAAATTTATTTTAGAAGGAATAATAACGTTTAAATATTGATTGTAAAATAATTAACGATTGCATAATGATTTAAATTAATTTTTAAAAAGAGCCTACGAATCCGTATATTTTGTTATTTATACGTCCTGTCCATACAATAAATTTTAACGACATATAAATCAAAAGAAAAAATTAATATTTGGTTAGCGTATCACGGTAATTAAATACATTTATCTAAGAATTGTGGATGACATAACCGAAATTGGAATCAATCGATTTATGATACGTAATCCTGTTATCACATGTTTAAATAAACATCTTATTAGTTTAGTAAAATTTGTTTTGGAGCTATGTGGATATAAAGCCAAATATTTGGATTTCAGCTCTAATGAATACCTAATCTAAATCTAATAAAGCTCAATTTTTTATTTTAAAATTTAAATAATATCTATAAATAATTTTTTATACTCCGTACTTCTGTACAGCTAATAAAAAATTGAAAAAATTGAATTCCAAAATTTTTATAAATTTTATCTAAACGATTTTAACAATGAACTGTAAAAATCAGAACAATTTTAATGAAATAAAGATGTTATGTTAATCA
Source organism: Melipona quadrifasciata (assembly GCA_001276565.1). NCBI lineage: Eukaryota > Metazoa > Arthropoda > Insecta > Hymenoptera > Apidae > Melipona > Melipona quadrifasciata. The sequence goes on along the minus strand of KQ436169.1, from coordinate 10,647 downwards.
ATATTTTAAATGTTATTAATTAAAGTTTATGTTCTATCAATTAACTGACATTCCTCAATATTACAAAGGTGTAATAAAAAGTACTAACGAACAACTAAATAATACAAAAGTGCAAATTACATTCTAACTTAATTATTATTAGCTTTAATTCATAAAAATTAACATTTCGTGCGAATTAAAGCTAAAGTATTTAAACAAAATATCAACAATCTTTCGATCAAATTCTTTATATATTAGCTTCGAATTACATTCACTTTTTTTAGCATAGGTAACGTCCCGTTTAAAACCTGCTAACTGCAAGTGAAATCAAAATATACAATTAGGCATGTTATTTCGCTTTGAATTCATTACCGCGGCCCATAGAAATTTCGAATGTGGAACAGCAATTACGACTCTTTAAACAGTCCACTCCAATTTCAATGAAGGAAGCCAGGCAGCTACAACAATATACCGCATGAACACCTACTTATAACAAAAGTATGGACTTACATTGTACACCTATTATCCACTTACGTCTCTGGAACAATACGCTGGAATTGCAGTGGCTGGATGACGAGACCACGCTCCATAAGTAATTCGGATGTACGCTGCATCTCTCGCCACCGAAATCTTGACTTAGGAAGCATAACAGCTTGATTTACACTGTCGTAGCATTTTAAACAATTGTCACTAAGATGAGGAAGTTCATTTCGCTATGCTCGTCAAACTTATGCTCGCGTTGCTCATAACGTGTGCGTTTCTAGACACCAAGTGCTGTTCACTTTTAACTCGAAATGCAATTTCCTAGATACTACTTGTAAATATTTGTTCAACAAAAAGAAGTTTAAATACATAGATAACTGGAACGAGGCTCGTTTATCGGGGAACTATGATATATTGCGCGGAGTTGGAAAATAGTCTCGTAGGACGGCAGACTTCGATCAACTGAATGTGACTAGTGTATCTATATTTAAAGTATCAAATCTGTCCGAAACAACCAATCAGACCCGCGTTTCTTTCACAGGAATTTATTTTTTACGCGACGAGTGTTACAAACGAACAGAATCAAATGTATTACTGGTCTTACTTTTATGAGATTAGGCAATCACTTCTGTTTATCTTTATCGTTAGACGACCGATGCGAATCATGCGGCAACTACGAAAAATGAACATTATTTTCAATATGTCTGTCGAGTTTAATTGCTTGAAAATATTTTGATCTCACAACATTATCTATATTACCTATAATAATTGAGTACACTGATCGAGATTCGATTCTTTCAGTATACAGATAAATCATCGAAATGAAATATTTAATGGCTATTGTATATTGTTTTTTACATTGATTGTATTCTATACTTATGCAATAAAATTTTTACCAACTTTATCGAACATGTCTAAAAAGTATAAAGTTTTAATGGATTTTAATTGAAATAAACTCACTTCATCGTTAAATTCATTGCTCTGGTCGACCTCATCGGAGTTGCCTTATTACACGAAAAGAAACAAACAACAATCAATCATCTCCAACTAACATTGCCAATTATCAATTATCACTGAACAACATTATAACTATAGACCAGCTAATAGCAAGATAATAGCTATCTTATCTAACCCCATCAGCCTAACCTAGCCTTGGCAAGCCAAATCCTTTTCCGGCCAATGAGCAGTAATCCTCGCTATAGAGTGAAACTTAAGCTCTGGCAAGCGTAAAGGTATCGAACGAAAATCACATGCAGGAAGTCGGAGAAGGAGGAACTACGGGACATGATTCATAGTCCGCTTCTTCCGACACTTCTCTCGCCAAGAGACGCGTACGTTAGATAATGTAGCTCACTTACGGCGGCGGATGTACCATGTTAAGCAGCTCCGACGGCGAAGTGAGAACTCTACGTATCGTGAGTTTTCGGCCGTTGGAAGAACCCATGCCGATTGATGCTAGAGAGCGTATAGAGACGGAGTCGGGAAGCGGTCGCACGTGAGTTTGCCCGTTTCCGTCGGAGAACACGATCGATGCCCAGCTGGCCGCCGGTGGATGATACTGATGTTGATGATCATCCATCGTCGGATTAGATTTCACCGATCTCACGCTTGAACAGCGATACCGTCCACCATGCGAGTCGATCCCTCGAACGGACCTAAGTATACCCTGTGGAATGTCTCGATGCAGCCTGATTTCGGTTTGACCGACTTGGTCTCCTGACATCGACTGCTGGAGCCGACAGTACGTTCTCTCGTGAATGCTGCTGATACTGTCGTTTCGAGGGAAGGTTTTCTTTACAGTGCCGTTACAGTGCAGATTACTCGTGCTCGTAGGGGTAACGATGATCTTTCGAGTGCTCGACTCGGTGGCGCTCAACAAACGACTCCTTCCCTCGGATGGTGAATCCGAATCGACGTCGTGATGTTGATGATGCTGATAGAGCTGATGTCCTATCCTTATCACGTCAGGATCCATATCGTCCGTGGCATTCTCCTCCTCCAGCATCGTGCTCATCTTGCGCACGCAGCTGCTCTGCTTGCCGATCACGCTCTGCAGACGAACACTGTTGCCGTGTGCATTTGTCTTGCCCGCGATCGTGTTGTTGCTGTCGTTGCCGTTGACGCCGCTGTTGCTGTTCGTAGTATTCATGATGGCATGGCGATCTAATGGCAGAAAGAGAGAAGAGGAAAGTCACCGACAGAGACAGAAATGACGATCGGAGCCAGTCCAGGTGAGAGAGGGAGGAAAAGACAGAGATGGAATGTGTGTATAAAAGAGAAAGTGAGAGGGAGAAGAGGGAGAAGAGAGAGAAGAGAGAGAAGAGAGAGAGAGAGAGAGAAGTTTTCACAGAATACTTGCACGAACTTCCGGTAATTTCACTAATGTAAGAAAACGCAAAAACATTCACGAACAATTCGTCAAGAGATTCGGTCAGATTCAGCTCTTACCTTATACAACTTATACAGCAATGACAAAACTGTTTGAAATTTTTGCGCTCTTCATTCTTATATACCGTGGACAATCACTTCATGTTTTAAATTTATTATCAATGTTTATGATGATTCATAATTATCAATAAACATTTTAATTATACGAATGTAATTATTTTTATCACACGAAATGAATCCATTTAACACACTGTTTGTACTCGTAATATAACAGTGTACGGAGATGTAGATACCTACATAAAGCACGGCTAATCGCATCGTATTGAGAGTTACTGCAGCGATATCGAAGACCAAATGATAGTCTATGTACAGAGACTTACGTTTTCACATATCACATAACATTCGTAAACGTCGAGTTAAATGAAAACATTGGCTTCGAATTCATTCAAAACTTGACGATTCATTCGAACATGACGATTCATTCAAAAATAATTCTAGCAGTATGTTTTTTCTTGTAATATGCAATAGCCTCGGTGAGTGTGTAATAAATAGAAATTTTAAAAAACGTACAATTTCGATTACTTTGGCGTATAGTATAATCGGTGATAAATCGAACGGAACAAAAATACCATGAGACGAAGATACGCATACGCTAAGCGAAACGACAATGATCACGTGTTATCGAGCCAATACCTGTCAGATCGAAGAGGGCCTCGACCGGATCAATTGCATTCCAATGAAGTCACTGAGATCCATCGGTGTACAGAAAGCTGATAACAGGGACATGTAACCGTCCACGTGGAACCGTGACGTTTTGTGATTGACAAAAGTTTCAGTGGCCCGTCCAGGGAAGTGAAACACGTCCCAGTGGAACAGTCGCGAAAATCGAAACGAGTGTTGTTGCGGCTGCACGCGATTACAGTATTTCGACGTCGCGTTACGACGACATTGTATATGCCAATCGTGCGTCACCAGTTGTAACAAACACATGCATGGCAATCACGTTTTCAATTGACAGTGCCTTCTTGTGGACACTGCGAGTACTAGTGATACCATAGTTGGGACTCGGACCTAACGCGCCTCTCTCGGAATTATTCGTGTGTCTTCGTCAGGCCGATACCCCCACTATCTAGCGATTCAGCATCTTTAAATAATTGAATCGATTAACGCTCTGCACAATCTTTCCCGATGTAATCGATGGATCTTTCAAAGTGCAGCAGATGGGAAGAAAGTCAGTTTGTGAAAGCGGTCATTGGAAGATATGAAGTGCTACTTTACGAATACGATTTGCTAACATCACTGTGAAAGGATTTTAAATATAGTAATCATAATGAAGATATGAGAATGATTGAAGCAAATGCAAATAAAAGAGACAAATAAGGTCTTTCAAAATTTTTGTTCTGGTAAAATTTAAGATCGAATAAGATTCTGAGAATTCTATATTTTTTTCAAAAGGATTTATTTATAAAATTGGATTGCGATTTTCATTGACAACCATAGTTCTAAAATAATTTTTATTCGAGAGTATATTTTAAGTTTTACTGTTTCTCTATAATGATTTAATTATTAAAATATTATTGTTAAT
>KQ436160.1:155058-165447 GCA_001276565.1 Melipona quadrifasciata | reverse complement strand
AAAAGGGGTTGAAAGCGATGTACAGTTGAGTTGCATTTAATCAACGGCAATCGACACTTGACCCAATTCGAAACGGTTTTTCCCTTCGCATTTATCGCGATGAAATGGTTTTTATCCTTCGTCGACGAATCGAAAACTGGCGAGCAAAGTCGCATTTGGAACGATTCGATTTTGATACTACGGCTAACGTCGATTGCCGTTCGCAAGATCGACACTGTTGATGCTCCGATGATTAATTCGAATCGTATGTTTCCATGTAACGTATGTAGCGTGTCGTGTGTGTGACAGTGGACGGAGGCGAGGGTGTCGAACTTTTCTCAAATATATCGTCACTCCGCTTCGGCATTGTATATAAATATATGCATTTGTACACGCGCACGTGCGTACTTACAGCTCTCGATCTCGATATGGCAGAGCTGTCGATCCATTGGGAAATATTGCAGATTCATTGGACACGATGCCGTGATCGTTAAACTGCAACAAACGCAAAAAAAAATTACTCTCGATCTGTGGAAACGCGGCAAACGAGAAACGACGATGGACGTTTCTCTCTAAACTTCAAAAGTCCAAAAAATCCACGTGTTGTCGATGCTACAATAAATTTCCGCAAGACCAATTTCAAGCGACGAGTTGCCGTTATAAAAATTCCCGAAAAAGATCAAAGATTTACGTCCAAGTGTCGAGACGGCCTTCGCTTTCTAGATTCGGAAGGCAATGTGATGCGAAGCAACGAAAGGGTGCGCGCGCGTAAGGGAAAGTTAGGTATGCATGGATCGTTTAAATATAGCAGCACCGTTAATACCGGAACACTCGACGTTGGCTTAGAGGGGGATGGATACGAGCTGGTGTCGATGAAAGAAGGAGGATGGAAACGACGAGGACCGGGAAGAAAATTTGTCGCCGTTGGTACAATTGCTTCCTCGAATGTTTAGACGGTGGTTGGTCGGGGTAAGGAGTATTGAAACGGGGTTAAAATCGCATCTGAACGTGGCAGTTTTATCGCGCGCTCCTCCTCGCGCCAGAAAATATATTCCATTACTTGGAAAGTCTCCTTCGTTTGGGGAGGAGATTCGCCTTTTCGACTTTTGTCGACGTCGTTGCTACGAGAATTACTGCTGCGTCTCGTGCTCGCAGAAATTGGTCCTAGGTCGAGGGTACTTTCCAAAGATTTTCGTTGGCGTTGAAACGTCGTCTATATGTCTGTCTCGACAGATCTAATCCAAAGGCTTTTATCTTTTCGCGAAAGAACGACTATCTGATAATTCGATTGCTTGATAATGAAAATACATTTACAGCCGTTTAATAAAAATACAACACGCGACGGCAAATAATTAATCGACCACTTTCGCGATTGAATGCGAAAGTCGTCAATTTGTCGTTATCAAGCGAGTCGTCAAACGCGTGTGTTAAATTTGGTTCACCTCGCTGATTACCATACTTAGTACGAAACGAATGGTTGACACTCACCGTATACTACGTGTGATGCTTCCCGAGTGATGAATACGAATGAACTCGTTGCTGGTGGTAGCGATGTGAAAGTACGACTGCTTCTCGTTGACGAAGAACGTATCGGGCACCCAGATGTTCTTGATGAACTCCGAGCCGACGCTCAGCGTCTCGACGCCCGTCCGTTTCTTGAACGCGAGCCGCGGATCCGTCCAGAATTGCCGGAAGTAAAAATCCAGCGTGAAGTCCTGGCACGAGACACACACACACACGCCGTAATTCATTAGAGTGGCGAACAACGGTTGGTACGATACGACGCGGCGAGGGCGAGCGTGGAAGAACGTGAAAGTAAAATCTCGAATGGTCGAATTTCGACCGTCGACGCACGTTTCGTGCAGACTGTAGGCTAACGGCATTACGCGACAATGCCTTCGTTAAAAACAACGCGAGGAAGAGAGCGAATGCAAGCCGATATCGCGGCTGGATAACGGGCAGCCTCCCATCCGACGCGTCTCCCGTTCCCCTTTAACGCGAATAAATAGATTTGCATCGATTAAATAGTCTGATTTGTTCGATACGTTGCACGTTCGTGGCACAAGCGTGTTTGCGATAACGAGAATTGCGCTCTGTATTGCCATTGAAAGGCGAATATCCACGGGAAAAAAAGAAACACTCGTACGACGGAAAATGCAGCCGTCTTTCACGCTGTTGCTCGTTCTCCTCGCGTGTATCGTATTTTCTCTGTTTGTTTGCGAGGCGGGTAGTTCGTGGCGGGTAGTTCGAGGAAGGTTCAGCGTCTTTCCGAAAGGAGGCGTCGCGAGAAAGAGAAACACGGAAAGAAAAAAGAGAAAGAACGGTTGTACGCGAGATAGACGCGGGGCTGAAACGGGGGAGGGTCGGGGGGAAACGCAAGCGAGACGTAACACGAAGGGGGAAAACGAAAAGAAAACGTGAAGCGAAACGCGATCGTTTAAGACAGGTAATTAATCGAGCGATCGATTAATGGGCGAGGGGAAACACTGAACTGAGATCGTGGACGTCGACAGGTAGCTCGACTTCTCCGCATCGGCATCACGTGCCGTGGTTATCGTAACGCGCTAAATGAACACTCGCGTAACCTCATCGAGGTTCTCCTTCGGTGTTTCGTTTTTCGATTGATCGGTGGTACGGTCTTTCGACAAATCGTGGTATCGCCTCAGTTTTTCTTTTTTTTTACTTTTACTCGCGGAAAGTTGTTTCGTGAAAACACGTTCAGGTCTCACGTCGCCGAAGTCGAAAATTATTTTTTTTTCTGTTTATTCACAGCCTCGGTACTTTCGGCATTCGCGCAGTCGGCGCTGCATTTGTACGAATTTTCGCTCGTAACAAATGATTTCACGGGTTGGTTGTTCGGGTCCAAGTGAACGGAAGATCGTGAAACGCTCAATCAAAAATTTCACGCATGACCAAGAAATCGCGGCGCGATTGAATGGGCACGATTTTATGTGAAGCGAGTATCGGCGAGTGAATGTATTTAATATTTAAAAGTACCGTCGTTTTAACTCGGATTGCTCGCCGAGTGAAAACACCGCGATTCAACGCGGGCTAGAAATAAATTCTCGCGAAGAGAGGAATTGCGCGTTTTGAAAGGATGCTCGTTTTAAATTAAAATTGGTTAAAATTTTAAATCTCAAGGATCTTGGTTTAAAGTTTGATTCGTCGAGCAAAAGAAAAAAAAAAAAACGAAGAAATGATTTCACGCGAGACCAGATCGCAAATTCATGAAACGTTGTAGCATGTTGTCCGTCGTAAATTTCCACTCGCGAGGCGAGCAGCTCGTTCCTAAGAAAAAAGTTTGTGACCGAACGAACGTACAGCCGATTCCGATGGCTGGATTTATTATTCGAGATCGAGAAGTTTCTCGATTAATCTATTATTAGCGGAAACGTGATTACGAGGGAACACATTTAAACACGATTAAAGTTTCGCTGGTTAACGAAGACGCTCTATTAAAAGTTCGCTTATCAAAGTACATCGATCGTGCTATAAATCACCATACATTTGCATCTCGTTCGAGGAATTAAAAACCTTCCCATTGTTTCCAGAATTTTCCATAGATTGGCAAAGTTCTCAAAAGATCGATCGTTCCGAAACTGTTGTCGAGACGCACGAAGCAAAGGACGCGAACGCTCACGAGCGTCGAATGTTTTTCATTTTCGATTGAAAATCGAGCTAAATACCAGACGAGTCCGATTAATTCGAAAGAGACCAGCAAGCTGCGAGCGTGAACGGCGAATTGCTGGTTACACGCTGCACGCCGTTCCTGAAATTCGGACCCTTATTTCCAAGTTCCGACGATAAGATAATTCGATAGAACTGGAAATTATACAGGTTGGAGGTGTGTATCGCTCGGGTACACCGTTCGCTCGCGTCGGATCTCTGTCGACGTGGTCGATCTCAGTAGGGGAGTTCCGCGACGCGAGGGTAATTCCTGTGTACACGCGAAAGCGGTAAGGTGCATGGACCGTGTATATGGTGATTATATGTATTCCACATATAGACTATTATTACTTGAGCAACACCACTAATACGTGCAAGCATGCTACAAGACGCTATATCGAAGCGACATGCACTGCCTAGTCTGTATTGCGAACAGAGAATCTTAAGTCTAATTATAAATACTTATGTCTAATCGAACTTCGAACTCGATAACAGTAGCAACACGGTATGCAGCAGGATCTGAAAGTTGTTGGAACTTTAGTGTGAGATCGATTACTTTTATTTTCGGTCGTTTCATTTCACGATTCGCTCGTGGTCCAGTATACTATATAGATTCATCTTCCAAATACGATATATCGATCTCTCTCTCTCGAGATCAATTGGACTCACACTCGTAATGGACTGGTCAACAAAGTCAAAGTGGTCAACTTCTGGACCATATATATATATATACTGTGTGTCGATGCTCTTTCGTCTGTGAAAAATTTTGCTTTGCCGAATCGTGTCGGTCGTCGAAGCGTACCGAAAAATGCCATACAAGAATTGAGCCGTGACGTCTAAAACGTCTTTCACGTGCTCTTTTGCGTCGTACACTTTGTCCGTAAGATGATAATCGCACGGTGCATGAACACACGGTGCTCTGATTACATAGTCCAGTTTGTCCGATGTTTCTCGTCATTACGCACGTAAACACCTTTCTATAGCGCTTCTGTGCTCTTTGCACTCGGATCGTTGGCGAGGACGCCGTGAAAATGATTTTTATGCGTGCGCGAAGAGATTGCCTGGAAAAGTTTTGATTTAGGATACCGAGAGTTCAGTGACAAAGGAAGAGGGATGGAGATAAATCGTGGGATCGTGCGACCGATAAATAACAATAGTCGCCATAAATTTGTAGATTCGCGTTGTACACGGATTCTCCCTCTTTTTTTTCTTTTTTTTTTTTTTTCGTCATACTTTATCTCGTCCACACTTTATCGAGGATTTTTACGACTATTACAAACGTACGAACTGAAATTCTCGCAATTGTTATAGGTGTGAAATTTTGTTGAAAGGGAGGATAGAGAGAGTGAGAGAGAGAGAAATTCAGGAAACTTTAGAAACGAACTTGGACATTTTACAGCTCCAATAACGGCTGACACTCACTCCAGCTACGCTGGAAAGATTTCAATCCGAGGCGACGCTTACCGCCGTCATCGACGTTGTATACGTTGCCGCGATATTTTTGTGACGTTTTCAAGCGCGGAAAGTTTTATGCCGGATAAATGTACGGATTTATGCTATTGCGATGCTTGGATACCGCTTCAAGGGTGCTGTTGGAAGACGAAAATAATAAAAATGAAATACGTAAACAGAAGCCTGTTTCGCTGTGCTGTTTCATTCGGTATTAGTAGACGGACTTCGTTTGTTGATACGAGAGCCGTGTTTTTCAGTAGGAAAAGTAGTTGCTATTTTTTTGCACTCCTTGTACGCGTACAATTTAAAATTATATACGGTTGCCGTAAACTCGCAGGACGTTTAAACATAAATCGTACCTTCCTCGAGTGACCTGAAGCTTAAAGTTCGTGTCAAGAGTATCCGTTGTTAGATCATCTTACTGAAGATGATCTAACGCGTGTCCAATATTTAACGTGCAGGTAACTTTTTGCAACTGGTACGCGAGGTTTTATTCCCGCGTGCCCTGGCGAGCGAGCGTACCCTTGAAGCGGTGCGTTTCGATATCAGCTATCGTCTACTTTTCAACGAGCCATCCAGTTTCAAATGGCACTGCCGCGTCTTTCGCGACGGAGCGTAGCACGAGCAAAGTTGCTCGTTGTTATATTAATTGGAGACTGTCTAGTGGCCATAAGTAGTTTCTGATGCGAACGCGAATCCGTGAATGCAACTTTAATTAAAGTGGGCTCGAAAGTAACTCCGTTGTAACGTGGTGTTGATGTCACTTCGGGCGGAAGTTGTCATGGCAGCCGAGCTTTGCTTCGTTTGGCGTTTCTCCAGGCGCAGTGCAGTCGTGCCGTGATGCGCACTGGACGTCTAATTTGTCGTATTACGTATTTTGACGCTCGTTACCCATTGATTTTGCGATACTTTGAGCCCCTTCGAAATCTCCTCTCGTCTCGTTGCGCGGGGCAAATGCCTCGTCGCGTATCCTTCGAGATCTCGTCGACCCTACGTCGGCACACAAGAGCGTATGCGTCGCTGGAAGAAACAATTTTTCCGTTCTCGGCTTCTCTCGGGATTTAGTCGCGTTTAATCCGGAACCTTTAGTCGCGTTTCCCGAATGGCGTCGTAACGATGCAAACGAACGCTCGGCCGCGCTTCGTCGAGTGTATCTAAGGACACTTTGCAACCTTTCCTTGGCAAAGAGAAGAGAGTTCGCGGGCAGGCGGCAGTAGCTCAGGCAAGCGTTTTGCCTACGAACATCGAGATAGAGAAGAAAGACAGGAAACGAGAAGTACGAGGCTACTAGAGCGGCTGTGTAACACACGGGTAACGAAGCTGTTACATGTACACATATATATATATGTATATACATATACGAGAGAAGCAATTTCAAAAGCAGAAGCTCGCAAGCAAATTGAAACCAAACGGAAAAAAAAAACGAGAAAAACGAGAAAAACGAGAAAAACGAGAAAAACGAGAAAAACGAGAAAAACGAGAAAAACGAGAAGAAAGAAAAAACGAAGGAAAGCAAGAAGAAGAGAAACGAACGAAGGAAAAACGCAACGAGCTGCGTGTGTGTACGACGAATGACGGAAGGCAAGAGAGGCTCGTACGAGGTACGCTGGCTGGCCCAACGTGTGTACATTCACATTGTGCTGTTTTGCGCCTCGACGAGTGGCCGGCCTGGCCTGTGTGTACGCGTGCACATAATTCTTGGTGCGGATGTACCTGCGTGTGGATATCGCCACGTGCACGTGTATGCATCGCGCAATCGCACGCACACATACACACGCACATTTAGATATTAATAATTAGAACGTGTACGGCGTCATAGTGATTCATAGCGACCAGAAGCGTACTGCACACACTGACAATGATACAGCTCAATATAGGTGTCGTATGATATCCACAACGTAGTATAAATACATATATATGTGAAATATATATATGTATATATATTTATGTGTAGATATCCATAGACACGTGATATTCCGTATAATATGGATTTGTAGTCGCAACGTCGCACAAGCTATGTACGTATTCCTTTCTTTTTCGATACTTTATGCGTTCGTCGGCTGGCCAGAAGGAAGCTGGGATTCAGGGACGTGAGATCTTTCTCGCTGGAGAATGGTTTCACGGACTCTCTCTTTTGCCATTGTTTTTTCCGCTCCTCTTTGCACATTTTCGTCGTCGTACCCGAGACGTCCGTCTGATAAACGCAGTGTCCAGAATCTGCGAGAGTAACAGGAGCGAGAAAAGGAGGGAGCCTTCGTGTAGCGTCGTTCGCGCGACGCTTTCTCGACGATGCGCCTACGACTGGGCTGAGAAAATTCTTCTCGTCTTCCGAGAGGGAGACCAGTTGAAAAGGAGAGCAAATTGATAGGAAAATTGGCCACTTTGCTCGTTCCCCGGACTTTGCCAGTTACCGAAGAGAGGAGACAAGTTCCCGATCGGACGATCGCCGACTAGATGGACTGGACTCCTCGAATCGGTACGAAGGGAGGCTTGAGAACGGAAGAGACGGACAAGAGGAAGGGGGTTAGACGAAAAGGAGTGTACAATGGAGGCTCGCCAACGGGTATAAAAATCGCGAGTCACGTCCCAGGTGACAGTGTCGACTTGATTTGGTTTCCGCACAGGGCTCAACACCTGGGGTCCAGTCTCGCACATTCAGCTCCAAACTCGCATACTGAATTTCGATCGTGATCGCACGATTTTCGTTCGACGATCGAGTGATCGCAACTTTCGTTCATTGCTCTTGGTTCAGCGTTCTTGTCACTTCTTTCGACCGCGTGTCACGATTCAGCCGAACTGACGAGAAACGCAATCTGTCAAAAATTGGAACTTTCATTCGAGTCGAGTTAAAAAGGGCCGAAACCAAAAACTGAGCGTGAAATCGTGGCGGACAATGATCGAGATCCAGTTTCGTGCCAGTTTGAAACTGATTGCAGACCGGAACAGATACCTTTGAATACTACAGGAGTATACGCAATACACAATACGTCATATGATTACGCTATATACGTATCTTAAATATTGAGAAAGAAAATATATATATATATATATATAGATATATATACCATACGTAACGCTGTATACACGCTTATATACGTATACATCTAGAGATTGCAAAAATACGTGTACGTTCTACGCGTATATATGCGTGCCCCAACGTATGTGCGGCCAGCAGTACTCGAGTCGCGATTCCTCCGCTCTCGAGCTTTTCTCTTTTCGCTCGGAGCAGAGTCGTAAGTCCTGAACTCTCGATTAGAACTCTTCCCATACGGGGGAGAAAATTTACGAAAATTTTGACAACGTCGCGAGTGTTCGTCGTCTTTTTTCCCATCTCGGACCGATAACCCGGAGTTTATCGTTTGCTTTCACCCTCTCTCCGATTCGTAAATCCTTTTCTACGCGATAAAACGAAATCGGCAGAAAACGATATTGCGCGAGAGAACCGTAAAACGCGTCAGAGCGGATTGGCGTGTCTCTACGGTCGGAACATATTTTTTTTTTTTGGCTTTTCTTTTTTTTTTTCTTTCTCCGTCCGGGAACGCTGCACGTATACATTCCCCTTTGTTCGCGGATAGTTTTGCGTCGCTGATCGAGTTTTCGTCGCCGATTCGAGCACTGCGGGTAGGGCCATGCAACAAGAACATCGCAAATCGAATTAAACGAGTCAACCATAAACCATAAACGAAGTAGACAAGAATATATCTTGCGAAGACTGTGGAACGTAGCAAGGTTCCCTTGTAACAGTTCAGCCAACCAAACAGCTGTGACGAGCTATAAAAACGTAGGTTAGTAGGCCATCCGTGTAGGGTGTGTGTGAGTGTGTGTTACGTATGTTTTTATATATGTATGTACGTGTCGTTCTTTTTCTCCACGTGTGTTTCTGTTTCGCGCGTGAGTGTGGTATATGCATATATCTGTACGCAAACGTGTACGTGCCAATATGCCCCTTGCTGCCAACATAAATATCGCGAACCGCGATGCCTATGTGCCTCTTGGTGCACGTTTTCCCAATCACCCGTCGTGAGGGACATTCCTCGAGATTTCCACGCGTGTACGAAATACTCCGACTTACGCTTCTTTGTACACGGAGGAACACGTATGTATGTACGTGTATACGTACCGATCTCGTTCGACGAACGCGACATTGGTTCCAAAAGCAAAAAAAGAAAAAAAAAAAAGGAAAAGAAAAGAACGAAAGAACCGCCGGTGAACACTTACACATTTCGCGGCCGGATTCGAACAATGCTAACGAACGATGAATATTCACCGACGAATATTTATTAATCCGTCTGGCGTCGTTCCGTATTGTTCTTTCGTTAAGTTTCACGTGGAACGCGGGCGTATGAATATTTGGGCGAGAACGTTTGTACACACGCACGCACACACGTAGATCGGATAATCGCGAAACAAACAATCGGAAACAAGCGGCATAGTTGGATGAACGGCGCGCTCGAAAAGCTGATTCGTTCGGATGACGTGTCTGGTATCGGGCGCGGGCTTGACACGATCGATCGATCCTGGTTGCTCTTTCATCCCAGGAGGAACGAACCGATCGATCGATCGGATCGTGCGCGCGGCGATCGTGTTCGGCGCCGCGAACGGTCTCTCGCGGTGAGAACAGCCGAGTTTTGCGGTGAACAGTGTGAAAGAAAAAGAGGGGTGGGGGGGGTTGTGGGGGTACACGCGTCGGTACACGCACGAACGAAGAAGAAGAAGAGTCGGAAAGAAATGAACGAAACGGCTGTCGATGTGAGTTCTGTATGAGAGTTTGAGAATTCAAACTGTACCATCAACACTTCGGACACGGAGCTGATGCTGAGGACATACATGGTGACGCCGACCTCCACTGGTGGACCTGCAATCAACAAAACCATCCGGCCTTGGTCGCTCTGATTATCCGCTAGTTTCTAAGTTACCGTACGTGTGACAGGTACACTGTACGTAGTTACAACGGTTAAAATTCGCGTGTTACCTCTGATTCACGGCATCGCAATGTCATAGCAAAGCATTGTTCGTCGTTCATTTTGCAACGGTTGGAAAGAAGCGAATGGAACGATTCACCGATTACGTACGAAAAAATTGAAATTCCACCTGGAACGTTAGAACATCGAATAGCTCGATATCGTTCGCAGCGATACCGAGATAAATGTTGCCTCGGGATAGTTATCAGCGCGAATCAGGGGTAAAATGCAAGCGTACAAGTCGAAGAGAGCTCGCACCCTGCACGGAACCAAATCAACAGCACTCGTCGGCCACGTTGCTTTCCAAGCTAGAAGAATTACTCACACTTGA
>KQ436160.1:137673-150788 GCA_001276565.1 Melipona quadrifasciata | reverse complement strand
AAACGTTGATCGAATTTCGATGTCTTTTGTGGCCGGAATAGCAGCATCCAGAAAAGAAAGAACCTGTCGATTGAATGGCTCGATTGTCAGACCGGTTCTCCTACAAACATAAGATCTTCGTCTAGCGATTTAGCCGATTCTTTCTTTCTTTACACCTAAGAGTCGCCCGCGTCAGGAACTTTCGTTGAACACTGAATATTCTTTCTACGTGTTTATCGAGCTCGTTCTTGCTTCGCGTTACGGGGTAAACTTTGTCGAGAAATTTGCGAAGTTTGATAGTTTAACGAAAACACGATACGTAATTTAATATATGCTCAATATCCAAACGAGCGAAATCGTTCGAGTGCTATTTTCGAACGATTTCGAAATTGTCCGGATGATTTTACGACGAAGATCGTAAGAAAGTGGAAAATCGCAGAGGGGAAAGTTCGAACCGAAGAAGTGAGAAATAAGAGAGAAGAAGATTGGCCAACGGGGGTAGGAACACGGTGGCAGACATTTTCGCGATAAAGTTGACTCGTAAACAACGGCTCTGCCAGCGGCATCGCGCGCCGCTTCGATATATCTTCATTTCCATTTCTGGGATGTTTTTAAAACCCTGTAGCCGGCGAACGTCCCATATGGGACACATATTTCACAATGACGGGTCAGCGTACACGTTGCAAAACGCAACGGACGAACCCGTGGTATCGGGTTAATTGAAATGCGTTGGTATGGCTTACCACTCCAAGCCAATCGCCCATGAGAACGTGTTTAAAAAAAAAGGGAGAGGAAGAGAGAAAAAACAAGAGACGGATGGGGAAAAATGCAAAAACGCCGAGGCATCGCCGAGAACGAATTTCCAACGAAAAATATCGATCTTGCCGAGACTAGTTCTCCTCTGTATCTTTCTTTTCTTAATTACACCCGAGTGCTCGACGTTTTCCTCGCAATTTCATCGCGCAGCTTCGAAAGATCGTATCTCAGCGACAAGTAAGGAGAGACTTTGTCCAAGTAAGCGTAAAAATTTATTCCCTTCCCTTTTCTATTCGAGTCGCAAGATTTATTTTCTAGGGCTTTCTGCCTGACAACGAGATCTATTCTCCCTTTTCGCTACTTCTTCAAGGGTACACAGTTCCCCTGAAACTGCCGGCTAGCTTTCAAACAATCGCGAGTTTGCTTACGAGTAGAACACTTTGTACATCGGACTACTTTAGATACTGTTACATCTTTCTTTGACAGACTGTTTCACAATCTGTCCTACCTGTTATCCACCTCTGTTCGTTATCATCTCTAAATCGTCGGTATTCGATATCAGCCTCTCGGCTCATCTCGATATCCTATCCTTATCAAGTCGCTCGCAAGAGTATTCCCGGAGTCGATACACCGTTTCATCGAGGATACTCCGCGTCGCAACATTGTTACAGCTAACAACGAATCTTTACGCCCTCCATCGATCAGCGGTTTAACGAACACCCAAGGGCGCATCGTTGCACCAGAGTCCTTGAACTATATTGAATTACGTAGCCACTCATCGATCGAATTGTTTGCTCGCTCATACACACGAGCGCGTCGTAGCGACGCGATATTTAAGAAAACTGAGAGAGAAAGAGAGAGAGAGAAACGAGAGAAGAGAAATAAAGAGGAGAAGACAGAAGAACGTACGCGCGGATCGTGTTTTCTCGTCACGTATTTCCGTCATTTTTACGTAAAGTTTGGCCAGAATGGAAGAGAATCGCGTGCCGAGAAGTTTCACCGTGCTGCGGAGAATATCGAATGAAGGTCGGTCTGAGTGGAAAGGAGTCACGAGGAAGTTTTATTTATCCCCGTAGCGGATGCAGGATATCCCGTTTGCCCGTCCGTAATGTCCGAGAAAGAGCGCGGCGGCCATTTAAATTTTAAATGTTAAAACCTGGGTATTCCACGGGCCAAGTAAATCCAGACCGTCTGGAAGGGCGAAGCTTCGTTCTACGAACGCGCGAAGGATCTCGACGACTCGGCACCGGGTTTCTTGGCCGCCGTCTCGTCGGGAACCGATACGATTCGTGGCGTTCGAGGGCTTCGGGGAGCCCGCTAAAAGTAAAACGTGGACTATTGAAAATTCTCGCCGGGATTTATAGGCATTTTTGCCGGGTCGGCGATAAATTCGGCAAGGTATAATACATTCTATCGGACTCGCATCGGACGCGGAAATATCGCGATGTGAGTCACGCTGAGGGGGCGAACCGGACGAGCTACGAATGAAATTCCGCCGATCGGCCGCTTGTTTACGACGCGACTCGTGTTTACCCATCTCCGTTCCGCGTCGCGGGTCATTTTCATATAACGGTATTTCTTCCCGCTCCCTTTGGTAATTCCCCCGGGGAATGTACGTTCGGTCGGATATATCCCTCCAGCTAGGAAGCTGGAGGATCCGCCGCGGCGCTGTTCTAAAAGTAACCTCAGAGCAGAGCCAAGAGGATCGATCGTCTCGAGGCAAAACAAGAGAACCGATAGGGAGCTGTTTCACGGAGTAATTCGCGCGGTCGGCACACTTTTCCGTGGGCTGGGATCCGGCGGCATTGTCTCCTCGCGGGAAAAGAGCAAGAAACCGCAAATTGTGGCACGCCTCCGTGGGTCACCGTGGCTCGCGGCCAGCATCAGGAGTCGCTCCTGGAACTGGTCCCAGCCGTAGGATCGGCCCCAGGAATGAAAATGAACGCGCACGTTCGAACCTCCGGCGAATAAGCAAAGAGCGTGTTGCTGTTTACTGTTTTTCCCCGACTCTGGACACGTCCGCCGTAGGCAGGATTTCGCCTCCTGCAGGGCGAAATTTTCCGTCAGAATTCCCTCCAACGATCTCGTTAGTCGCGACTTGGCCGCCAACATCTCTCCTCTTTCATTTTCTATTCTCCTTCTCGGCGAACTTGCGCATCTTTCAGACCCGATCGCCAATTATCCCACCTAGTTTACGATATTTTCATCGTGAAATTAACTCGATTGGCCGAGCAGTGTTTTTACCAGATTGTCTAACGAACAACGATCGACGTGATCCTGACTTTCGAAATATTCGCCGAACGTCGCGAAAACGACTCGACGAATGTTGTTTGCAACGACCGAGACAACTTCAAACAATCGCTTCGATTCTGTTTGAGAGCTAATTGCTTCGGGATTGAAACGATCTCGGTTGACCAGCGATTGCCTGACTAACTCGAGTGTTGTTAGCTGGTAATTAGCGAGTAATTGTTCAGCTGATCCGAATACCGAGTCGCGATTCTGTTAAACACCTGACGTGCGACGCTCCTCCGAAATTCCAATTGATTCTCAAATGGCCCGAGAGTCTGAGCTCGTCCGAATTCAGCGAATTGTTCGAAGGAATTGACGCGTGTAGCGATTCACGAGCGGAGCAACTTTTCTTGTGTTCCACGCGGTCGCGCGGTTACGCGGTCAGGAGCGGGACCGCGAGACCGCGAAACCGGAAGTCCGAGAACGGGCCGCTTTAAACGAGCGTGCACGCCGGCGAGGAGAAGACGGGCTGAACCCGACCCCGAACGTTGAATCGACGTTGAAATTGCAATCGAAGGTGAAGAACTGTGTGGATGGCCGGAGCATGGTCGGAGCGGAGAGATGCCGTTAACGGTAACCCGTGGCAACCCGCGCCGCGTCCCAGCATCGATCCGAGTTTTATCGAAGCGCTCCAGCCCCGCCCTGCCTCCACGGGGCCGGCCGAAAATTCGACTTTATCGCGGGAATTGGAAACCGACCGATCCGATTTTGCGGGAATCGCGAGCGTCGCTCTTTCGCTTTCGGCGTAAACAAATTTCGCCTGTTGGTTCCTTAGACGATGATTCCTTCCGAAACGGATTTACGTTTCGAAAGCCGATGACGCCTCCTCGCTCTGAAACTGTACTTCATCCTTTAATCCTGTTCTTTGAACTTGTTACAATTTGGAATGATTTCTAATGCTTCGAAGAATGGCTAATAATCTCTAAACTCTCTCATATCTTTCAAATTCGAGAGATGTTTCAGTCGCAATAAAAACTTGATTGCATTAAAAACGACTATAACGAGTATTTGTCTCTCGTTTAAATTAATCTGTAGTTCCGTGACAATTGATTTCTGACACTATCCTATTTCACAATTCCAAATACCGAACTCTAAAAGTTTTCATTCCATGGAATGAAAACGAGTCGATCGAATTCCAATTTGTCACTGGATGAAATGGTGGCACGATCCTACTTAAGCGATACCTATTATCTCGGTCTTTTTCCAAGAAACGTCGCGTTTATCAAAAGTACCTTGAAAATTGTTTATCAGCGAAGCAACGAACGACTCGCGCGGAGAAACAGCGAATTATTGGTTGTCGGTTGAGGATCGGAGGATATTTTTCATCCCCTCCGTGTTCGTATCCGGGGGAGTTTTTCCACCACGCGGAAAGAAGTACACGTCCATGAGAGGTTGCTCCCCATTGTTCCGAATATTCTTTTCTGTATCGTTCGCGACGAAAGAGTAAGCGGCGTCACAAAAATATTTCCCGAAGCGTTTCTCTACCCCTTTCCCGTTCTCGTCGTGCTTCCGTCCCTTTGTCACGTACCGATCAACGTTTCCGGACCGTGCTCGTTCGTCGTCCTGACGTTTTCACGGAGTTCGCGCTAAAAACGCGCTTCTCGCGTTTGACGGCCCGATTTCCCGATTCGATTTAAACTTTATCCTTCGCTGCTTAATTCTCGCCCTCATCCTCCTCGCGAGGTGTCCGAGTCTGTTTGCCCTGTTTTTATCATCGAAACCACCGTTTCAGCACCGCTGTCCAGCAAATTCGCTTTTTGTCGCAAATCCCATTCCATTGTGAATCCAAGCACACGTTGTTGCAACCTTCGTCCGATGTTCGCAGCGAACCAAGAAGTGTGCGCCTCGAAAGCGTCGAAATTTTTCTCGAGGATTATTTTGTTCATTCGTTGCCTCCTTTTCTCTGTTAATTGCACGTTAGCTCGTTGAACGATGATACTTGGTTCGCTGGAGAACAGACACTCGATACGCCCAGTCCGTGCAACGACTATCAGAGATGCGACGAGTAAGCAGGTATATATGCGAAAGTAATCGAACATCGTAGGCAAAACCTGATTTCTCTATGGTTAGGTCGTTAGGTTCGTTAAGTCGGTAGGGTAAGCGATAATTAGTCTGGCGGCGGCGTTAGTCGCGTCGGTTGTTGTTCCGGTGATTGCGGTTTTGCGCACGATATATCGACGCTACCCACAGAGAGTGGTCGAATGATCAGACTATCGATAGGCAGGAGAAAGAAAAAAAAAAAAAGGAAAAGAGAGACGACGTCGTATCCCCTACTCACCTCCGTAGTTCGGCCTTACTCTTTTATCGTAACTGACGGAGAACGAGTCCAATATCGCGGAGATGTTGACGTCATTCAGCATACTGCCTCCGCCGGTTCTGCAATATAAAAAGGATAACGATTTTTGAGAGAAGTTGCGGGCACGGGCGCTCACACACACACACACAACGGGGCTAAAGAAGTTCCAAAGCGGGTATGAAACTGATGGCACGAGACCAGCGTGTACAACGCCGCGGCTCGGGCGAAATACTTTTAATATGACTGACGTGCCGCGAGTTACGATACAGAAGAGGGGGAAAAAAGGGGTACAAAGTCTGATGTTTAAGCCACGTTGAGGATATTAAAGTTTCATCCGCCACGGCGAGCTTTGAAAGAAAAAAAAAAAAAAAGAATTTTGCAGCCCTCTGTACGCGTGCTTTCCGCACGTACTGCGTTTTAATTATGAAAGAGCGATGCGACTACTATAAATTTAGGACACGGCAAACTTCTTTTTTTCTCTTTTCTCCCTCTTTCTTGTATCTTTCTCCCCGGTAGCTCGAGCTCGTGTTTATTTTCTGTTTATTCTTCCACCTCTTTTCTGTCGCTCCATCCCCCTCCAGGATTTTCTTCTTTCCTCCTTTCCTCTTGCGAATTTTTATGCGTCGATAAGGAACTGCGTTTCGCGAAATCGTTCGACGGAATTCTCGTTGCCAGGCGAAACGAGTGTCGCGTCCCCGGTTTGAACGAAAAGTGTACGCCCCCGACGCTTACAAGCGTTCGAATGGTCAATGACGTGAAAAGGGGCAAGAGATAATTATATTTCAGAGCCGACGTGCAAACCCGGAGTTTGTCATTCAACGAATATTGTCCCCGGGCTGTATTTCATTCGACGATACGTAATCTGCACGCGCACTCGTTACCGCGCGCGCCGCTTTCCATTCTCCGCCCCCATTTTTATAAATGCGACGTTAAAAGCGGAAGGTTAAAGGGATATTGACGTTCTCTCGGTCTTTCTTCAAATTGACGATAATCTATTAAACGACGCCGCTGCGCTCTTACGTACTAATCTAATTAATGCGAGAAAGAAACTCGATTCGAGAGTTTCATTCCACGGCGATTAAATTTCCACCGTGCCGTTCGGGCGCCGTTCATTTTCCCTCCGATAATTATTTTCAAAGGCGTGCAAAAAAGAGAGACAGAAAACAGATACCTCTTTAATATCCAACGCTTAATAGCTTTTTAATATCCGAGGTTTCTCCAATAGCGAGCAATTTATCGTTAACGTTAACTCTTATCTCGCGTTTCCCAGAGATCTCCTCCGCACTGCAATGATTTGCGCAACCTGGTCGTGCACGATTGGACTTACGTACGTACTAGGTTGGACGCGT
This sequence comes from Melipona quadrifasciata, assembly GCA_001276565.1. Classification (NCBI taxonomy): domain Eukaryota; kingdom Metazoa; phylum Arthropoda; class Insecta; order Hymenoptera; family Apidae; genus Melipona; species Melipona quadrifasciata. Next base: position 144,119 of record KQ436160.1, on the reverse strand, counting down.
AAACCGCAGAGCGTCGGTGTTTGTCTTAATGGGTCGGCAGATACCGGTTCGATGAGCCACTCGATCGGCTTTGAATCCGTATCTTTAATGAAAACAGAGGAAAAAAAGAAAGAAGCTACTTTCAGTGTCGTCAGCTTGTCGATTCGAAATTAAAAACGGAAAGAGTTTTCCTTTGAAAGAGAAGGAGAAAGGAAAGAAAGGTTTGCGCTACTTTGAAGAGAAATCTTTCGATATCGGTTTGAAATTATTTATTTGGTTAAAAAAGGAAAAAGTTCGCGCTACTTTCAACGGATCTTTTAGCATCGTTGGATCTCTGCTCGTAATTGGACGTTGGCTTTGATCGCTCGATCAAGATCCCAGCGAGTGAAACGATATCGTTTCCTGACGTTCGTCTATATACACAGCGGTGATCTTCGCCAGGGTGTGAAAGGTAGCTCGATCGAGATACGCGGTGAAATAAATGACCGTACGCGTGATAAAGTTAACTTACTGATGCGACAATAGCGGGGCTTTGCGCGAGCTTCAATTATCGCGGATCAGTTCGGTGGTATCGTGGAAATTCGAGCGACCTTCCTTTCACTGTTAATCGATGCCTTGCTCCCGATTGCGGTTCGCGTAGTCGCTGTAGTTGTACACAAAATGTTTCTAGAATTGGACATTCCGCCACTGTGCCGCGTTATATTGTACGCAGCCTTTTATCTGTTAATCTATTAAGGCCCACCGTTGCGTTAACGCAACATTTCAGTTTCAATTCTTCTTTTATCAGTCGAATATTTACACGATTGCAGTCCTTTTTAATGTCGCTGTTACACGCAGCAGCAACGTAGAGAATTTGTACGATATTTTTTTCAACGTTATTCTTCCTCTCCGCTCAGACCCGGAGTTGCCAATAATGACTTATTTCTTTCTTTATTGTTCTCCTCGCAATTATTCTTCTCTCCAATATATATCTTATATTATCTAATAATATTATTTAATATTAATATTATTCAATAATATTTCATTTATATCGTCACTTTGTTACTTCGTCTTTAACTGGTTAGAATCTTCGATCAAAAACCTTTGATTTCAGAAGTATTACAAATTTGCAACGTTGCTCAATTACGACGTTACAGATTTAAGTAGCCTCTCGCAACACTGTGTATCTTTTCAGATATTGTTCATGTCGGTCTCATCGATGCATCCCTAGATGGTTGTGTAAATATAAACGCATCAATTTGACGAAATTCCGGCACTTCTGATTTCGCTTTTGATTCACTCGTTGGTTTGACAAAGTTGTTGCCACTGTTTCACCGTCTTAAATCGTAGATTTTATACGTGTCGATAAGTATCGAACTGTAAACGCAGGAAGTTTAAAGGAGCGTCTGAGGGTGAGTTTGGAGGGCTCTGATTGATTCGAAGGTTACCGGGAATTTTGGAAGTTTCGAGAGCTCTGACGATTTCGAAAGTTCCACGAGACATTCGGGCGTTTCGGGGATTCTGGATGTCTCCGAGGAATATAGGAGTTTCCAGCGGTATCCTGGAAGGTATCGCCGAGTTTCGCCGCTTTTAACAGGGAAATTTCGCTACTTCAATTATACTTGCGGTTTTCGAGTACAGCCAAGTCGTAGGAAACCCGAAAGAGAACTCCTCTCTCCGGAAGGTTCTGGATACCTCCGGTATTTTTCACTTTCGAGCTTGTTAGAATTTTTCAACTTTTCAACCCTCGGAAACGAACCCTTGAATTTTTGGACGCTCCTCGAAACTTCTCGTCTTTTGGAAAAGACGTCTGCGGGACATTTCAAAGTTCGCGGCGCGAAACTACCCGAACCCTGCGAAATTCTCGGAACTGAGGATTTTCGCTAGTTTCCCGAAGTCTCCCGACAGTTTCGAATTCGTCAATGCTCGCAATATCTCGCGAAACCTTCGGGATCAAGCTGTCAAGATCCCTGGAGTTATGGTAATCCCTTGAAACCCTCGAATTCGCCGGGACTCTCGAATCTATCAAAACTTCAAGAACTCAAAACCTCTCCGAGCCTTTTGGAGATTTTCAAAATTTTCGTCCGACAAACTTTCCTCCCCTTTTTTCTTCGTTGAAATCTTCTCCTTGATTTCCAAATCCGAGTCGCGAGTATCCTTCAGACGCGCCAATTCCACGAAGAAAGGGAAAAAAATCGTTATCGGATGTTCCTTTCAAGTTTTGGCTCATCCCGGTGCGTGACGATCCCCATCGACTATCGCGCAAAAGTGCTCTCGATGCATCATTTCCCGTGACGTTCTATGCGCGAGATTTTTCGATCAAACAACCGGCTACCGGTAACCGTGTTCTCCGCGTCGGAGCGAGAAAGTGAAAGAGCGAGGAGAGAGAAATAGTCGATCTGGCTGGAACACCGCGTGTCGGTCGCTGTTTCACTATTTTTAAAAGAGTTGGCTGACGAGTGCGCCGAGCGGAAGTGCCTTTGACCGTACGTGTGTGCCTAGACGAAGGGAGAAGAAGGAGAACAGAGAGAGAGAGAGAGAGAGAGAGAGAGAGAGAGCGATTTATCGAACTCTACTTCCAAAACCCGCCGTGAACTAAATCTTGCGCAACGATATCCACGAAGAACTTAGTAGCGGTCTGCGATAATAGGTCAGAGGTTAGGCGTATCGATTAGACGTAGATACCCGCTCTTGGAACAAGAGTGCGAATACCGTCGACGATGTTACAAACCTGTGGGTACACGTTCTGCGTCAGAGTGCGGGCACACGATCTCGTTTCGTTTCGGATAACACACGGGGGGATGGGGTTACGGGGGAAGCGTCGATTCATTTATATTAAATTACTGGGAGATGGTGTAATTTCGGTAACTCTCGTCGGAGCGTCGCTTGTTGTTGCGTCCCTACTAATGAACACTTTGCGCGGAGAGAATACAAATACGTCATAATTGTTCTGGGTGCCGTGTCTCGCGGAACGATTACGGGTCGTTATAATGCTCGTGCGATCGTTATTCATCGGCCGGCGTTTTAAAACGGTTAAAACCCTGTGTAATTCCCTCTTGTTAGTATCGAAATTATGGGGAGGGAAACGATGGGAGTGAGGGGAAAAGGGGAGACGAGAGGAAAAGAAAGAAATATCGTTGGCGGAGAAACAGTACGCTGGAGGCGACGTTAATTGCACGGAAAGTGCCAAAGTGCCGTAAACTTCGAAGCACGGTAAATTCCGGCGGATTAAATGCGCCACGGAGTTCGCGGCGCGGAGTCACGTGTGATTAATTCGCTGGTCGCCGGAAAGTTTCCCCTTTATATAAAACATCACCGTGGCGCGCAGGTATTTCACCGATGTGCCACGCCGAAAGAAAAATTTATCCGCGAAAGAAATATCATCCCAGCGCGTTAAGTCGTTATTTAAACTTCAGCCTTTGACCGAGCAGTTTCTTTTTAATCGGATCAAGTTCAACACCTGTTCCCAAATCTGAGTATAGTTTAATAAGTTTCGTTTCACGGCTTTCGAATACTACATGAGAGAAAAAATGTTTCAGCGAGTACGCTTCCACGATTTATTTGTTTTGTAACGTGCTAGTTTTGAATAACGAGTCCTTGAAAGTAAACAGTAATAATAACATGAGGTTTGCCCTCGAAAACAAAATTCTGCAGTGATTTTAGCGGGGGTCTCTCCAGGTGCAACGTTGATGCAACGAAAATTAGCGATTGGTTGATTTGGGTCACGTGATTCGTGAGGGGGCGTGGGGTAGACTTCGAGTAGGAGTGGCGTTGTGGTACTGAGCGATCGCTCCTGTAATTTGTTTTCTATCGATTCAAATGTTTGCGTATCGATAATGTATGCGATAAAATTTTATGGCAAAAAAATCGTCTTCATTTCCTAGTGAGAACAGTTGCTCACACGTACAACAGTCGTTGCTTTGGGCTTTTTCTAAAGATGGAATTTCCTGTAACAGAACGATATACGAGGCACGGCTGATGGCTTGAACCAACTCGCGAGGTACTCAATCCCGTCTCTACTGGCCGGGGTTTTTCTCTGCGAGGCGGCGCGTTTTCACTTGAGAGGCGACGTCGCCTACAGGCCCCTTTAATCAACTTCGACTCGAGCGATTCGCAGTCTCACGTTGTTAGCGGGGACGGGCAAAGGGCAGAGTGTCCTCGATGGATGACATTTTCGATCGCTCGAGATATTCGGGAAGACGTCCGTTCGGGATGAGTGACTGGTCGCAACCAGAGGGCGAGCAAAGCGCGTGAAACGCGTGCCAGCCTGGAAAAACAGCCTTTTGTGAGGCTCGCTTCAGAAACGTCACTTCAGCCTAGCCGCCCACGTTCTCCTTGCCGCCACGTCGTTTTTGCCCCTTTGAAGAATTACTCGCGCTCGTTTCTCGCGGGCTTCTTCGTTTTCATTCCAGCTGTTTCGCATGTTCGTGTCGTCGGCCCCCTCCGTCTTGAATGAGTCGCGAGATATTTTCACCTGCAGCGACTGCCGGAAGTTTTCGGCTCAAGTGTTGTATTTAGACTATCGTTGCGGCGGAGAGCTTCTAAAGGGATCTGTTATACAAATGATGTATAAATGCAACTAAATAGTGGCACGGGCTGTAATATGTTCAAGTTTGAAAAAATACCAGCTTGTCGTAATTTTGTCGAATTTTGGTTTTATTTGCAATGAGATTCTATGCTTAGTTACAAGAGTTCTATTGACATGTATATCGTACTATTAATCTCATAAGAATTATAATTATATAGCAACATCTGTAAATTTAGAAAATTAACCATTGGAATTGACGTACACATCCTAAATCGCAGTTTTCGAAATTTTTCTAAAAGTACGACAATCTAATTTATCAAAACGGCGCGTTTGTGCGTATTTCGCAAATTGTGTACGAAACACACGGGAGTTGTACAAGTATTTCGTTCGCCACGCGTCAATAATTTTTCTGGCAAGGGTGGGAAAAGTAGTTCAAACAAGAAATTTACCCGCGTCAATGTCAATCTACGAGGCGTCGAACCGTGAACGGGCAGGGTTAGTCGATGATCTGACATTTCGCAAGCCATGATACTGTCGGCGGGTGTCAGAGCATCTGCGCGTCGATAGCGCCTCTATACACGTCGTAGGGTCCAAACGCGTCGTAGTCACGTAGCAGAAATGCCACGGGAAACAGATAGAGAAGTTGCAGGAACCAAATCGAGCTCTATATTTTGGTTGAAAGAAGGGGAAGAGGGAAGCCACGATTGAATACCATTCGCATTCTCGGTGAAACGGAGTGACAAGCTACCAACAAATGTCTCAACATCGTCCATTTTTATCGTTAAAGTCTCGACGCTCCTGAAATTTTCGAAAATCGAGTCGCGAATTAACAATTACTAGCATCGAGAATAGAAAATTAACAGAAAATTTGATAACAAGTGAAATTTTTTCAACGTTAAGATTGTAAAATCAAACGTCACGAGCAGTGCTCGTTATAGGTAAATTATAGGTAATTAATTAGGTATATAGACAGATAATACCTTAATGATATTATGAAATATTTTACTAGTTCGATCTTAACCAAGATTGGTGTAATACGTGCTCCATTTGAACTATCCTAATCGTATCTATTTGACGCGAAGCAAGCGAGATTTTCTGGGATGGTAGTAAATCTAATCAGATTCTATGAGTTCGGCATCCTAGATGGGTCCTGATAAGTCGCTAACTTCAGTCGGATTCACCGAATCAAAAGTGATCATATGCCAATCTATTATATTAGATTTCGAAATAATTCTTCTTCGAGCGCAATAATTCCAGTAATTTTGATGGAAGTTCTCTAGTGTGGCGTTATTCGAATTTCACGATCTCACGGTTGTACCGGTCATGTCATGCCAGTTTAAAATAGTACCTGCCGAGGTATCGCGGTTTGCAAATTACGTTCCAGTCTCGACTGGAACCAATGGTACGTTTCGACTCCTAGGTTTCCCAATGTTCGAGAAACGTTCGAGTTTTCAATTTCAATTTTATTTTTGTCTCTCTCTTTCTCTCTCTCTCTCTCTCCAGATGCAATGTTTTTCTTTCCACTTTAAAACAGCGACACTGTCTCTCACTTTATTTTTCGTCTAGCTGCACTCGTTCTCATTTTGTTTTCCTTCGTTTTGTTTCGCTTCGCGAATCTGTTATGCCAACTTACGATCTTCTTTCACTCGTGGTATACTTTTCCCAAACCTTGCACGTTGCGACAACTTTATCTTCCATTCGTTGTTTCTTCCGGTTTTCCCCTAGCTTGCCAAGAAACAAGATGAAAAAGGACGGAGATGAAGAGTCGCCGCAGAACGTATAGCCGCAAGTAGCAAGCAGTGTATCCAACAATTTCTCTCCACTCGATCGTTCCGCGAAATCCCCCTCATACCTCTTCTCGATTTGATTTGTGCTTGGCCTGGTAGAACCAGCTTTGCTGTCCGAGACAGCAAAATGCACAGCCCCTGGTGGTCGATTTCTTTCGTACGCTCGCTCCGCG
>KQ436160.1:124521-134749 GCA_001276565.1 Melipona quadrifasciata | reverse complement strand
ATGGTTTTTCAGTTGCCAATTCATTTTCCTTTTTTTTTTTTTTTACTAGTTTCTAATTTCTCCGTAAAGCGAGCAAACTTCGTTTCGCGCGAGGTTAATCTTTTGATATTAACGTCTTCACGGACTCGAGCGTGCGACGGAAAGTTCCGTATTTAATAAACAGAGGAAGACAGTTTGAAAGTTTTCAGAATTCTCCTCTTATTTTTCGCCTGTCTCTAATTTCTCCATAGAGCGAGCAAATTCTTTTTTTCTCGTTCAATTTTCTGTCGGCAAGTTTAACGTTTGGTAAATTCAAGAGTTTTCGAAATTCATCGTATTCCACGATCTTTGGCATTTTCAAACTGGCTTTTTATAGATTCGAGAGTTTCGTTTTTTTAAAATAAAAGTGTCAGGACGACGGTATTAAAATATTAAACCGGTTTAAAAAAGTGAAAACAAAAGTGTATTTTTCACAGGTTACGCGGCAACGAAACTATATTTAATACGGTGTCACCTCCTTTTCTATGTATTTATGGGCCTAGGTATAAAAAAAGATAATCCTCCGTGAAACTACGGAGGTTTTAAGCCGGCGCTAAAGGTATGGCGACTAATTTTGAAGAGGAAGAATAACAAACTTGGCCCGACCGCGTCGATAAATAATCAACCTCGCTTTGAACATTTGATTTCTTTTTTTGTTTAAACCGTCAAATGCGTCTTGAAATAAGACCTCACCAATGTTTCAAGAACCACTGGTTCCTCCGATTTTCGTTCCATCCATCGTGGTCGATGGCGCCAGCATTTTTAACGTTTTTTCAAAGGTTCCAAACGGGAGTGGGGCACTGTCCTCTGTTAAACGACGCGTTCAACGATACCCCCGGCTATTTCCGTTGATTTTTAATCGAACGGAAGACAATTGGCCGAAAGTCGGAGATGTAGAAAGCTGTTTGGAATATCGCCAAAACGGTCCCGTGGCCGTTTTAAAATTCAATTAAAACGGCTACTGTACCCGGTGGAACGCATCGCTTTCTGTACACATTCGGCGTTATTCGTTTTAATAAAGGCGCCCCGGTGAATTACTCCCATTGTCGGCTAACCAAGATTGGATCCTAGGGTAATTAAATGCCGAATGTGAACCGGATCCACATAAGGTGTGTGTGTAATGTAACCTCTCTCTCTCTCTCTCTCTCTCTCTCTCTCTCTCTCTCTCTCGAACGTTCTCTTCGTCCAACGTCGCCCGGAAGTATAATTAATGCACGCGGTAATACGTTTATTCCGACCGGTTTCAACTGCCTTCTCCCCTCCCTCGCTGCCACCCGTCATTTGTGCCTCCCGTTTGAATATATTAGGATAATCCTGAATTGCAGATGAACGGACGAAAGGGTTAATCCATAGCTATATGAATATGATACGCTGCTCCACACTTCCCGAAATCGTAACCGACTGAAATCGCGTTAGGAATACCGTGTTCCAGAAGTGATTTATCCTCCGGCATTGGCCGGCCACGTACGTATACATTTCAATTTGTTACAACAAATTTCCACGCGAACGTCACGTCCCCGCCAAATAAATCTCCCCTCTCTTCGATGCTGTCGCTTCCCCTCCCGCCGACGCGCGACATCGAACGTGCAATTACGTATTCAAGCTCTCCGTGCCCCCTCCGCGGCTTCGTCAAATTAACGGTACAACGAAACAGATGCTCGAAACTTCGTTCGAAAATCCGGTGCCCCCCCCCCCCGTGTTTTCAACGCGCGAATCCAACGTCGAGTTGACACTTTGACGCAGAGATGTATTACACCCGAAGAGTGGCACAGAGAGAGAAAGAGAGAGAGAGAGAGAGAGAGAGAGAGAGTGGGGGAGGGAGGGGGAGAAAGGAGGGCGCGGCTTTCGATTTTTCCGGAGGAAATTAAGAGAGCGAAGATAAATGGAAAACCGTTCGCAAAACGGTTTACGTCATAGTTCGGTAGTTAGGATAGAAAAAGGGCAGCGAGAGGAAGGGGGGGGAGGCGACGGAGGGGCGAGAGGGGAGCGCAGCATCCAGCAAAGCTTATCGACGCATCTGTGTGAGGCTGTGTGCGCGAATTTGACGTCACCGGCCGCCCCTCTCGCCCTCGCTCCCTTTTCTCTGCCCCGTCGGTGTGACGCCCTCTATGTGGGTTATGACGATAGCAGGGGATACGCGGTCGGTTAACCCCTTGGCTGTGTACGTATTTGGTTCAAGCTTGCGAAAACAGCCCCGCACGACGCGAAGGCATCCTCCCCGTGGCCAACTTTGCACGCGCATAAATGCAGACACACCGCCGGTTACACACACAGGACGGAGACACACCACGCCGCCGCGCGCCTCTTCGCCCCCCTCAGCGCCCGGTGCGCGTTACTTTTTCCCGCGCGTTATTTTTTTCTCTCTCTTTTCTTTTCCTTTCTTTTCGCGTTCGTACTCTTTCTCCTCTCCCGACCATTCTCTCCCGCGTCCAGCGCAGAGGTCGCCGATTCTCAACGGATCCGCGGTTTCACCGGTGAAACAACATAAAAGTTGCGAAAGTCTGGCGGAAAGCCTCCCAACACGCGCGTAGGCCGTGTTTTCGCGTTGCGACAAAAGCCGTTCCGGCTTGCCCGGAGGACTGAACAGAACGAGTCTGCGAGAATTTTCACCCACTGGTCCGAAAGGCGAGCCCGCTTTTTTAAACGGATTCACGCGGCTCGTTAAATTCCCCGCCTCCGTTCCTCTCCCCGCCGTTTCTTCATCCGTGTTTTCAAGGCGGATCTCGTAATTAAAGGACCGGGGATTCGAGCAATTTAAATGCGACCGCGAGCGCATTGTGTGCGACTTCGTCACTTTGAGAGACACGGCGGGAGCAAAGAGAAAGAGGAGAGAAAGAAAATCAAGGAGGGAGATTCTCGCACGTCCGGATCGATGAAAAACTTAATCTGTCCGTTTTGCATATCTAAACTCGTTGCTAGTGTTTCGTGCGATTGTTTGCACCGGACGAAGCGAAGGGGGCTTTCTTGTTTCAGGCCGGCTTAAGGGGAGGGCTATCGCCGATTTCGAGGCAACCACTTCCGGTATTTAGGTAAGCGACACTGCGTCGTCGGACGCTAAGAAAGACGAGGAAGCCCTATTAGACCAGCCACCCTGGCGGCGCTTAAATCGCTATCGGTCTTGACTCCGTTTTCTCGTCTTGTCCCCTGCCTCCGGCGTTCCTCGGCCATTATCGTTTGACTGCAAATTAACCCGAAAAAATAACAGTGGCGCAACTCGTCCTCGCGTTGAAACGTTTCAACGGATGGAAACATTTCAGTCGTGCTTTCCGCGTGAAAGTCCGCGTGTTTGGTTTGTAAATATGGGGGTTACTGCGGAACGTCGGACCAGAAAGAGCTTTCGAAACGGATTCCGCCATCGCGGCGTTTCTTCGACTCGTTCGATGGCACTCGGTATATTTCCGGAATTTTTGCGGTTTAACGTAGCTCGTTGAATCGAACGTCTCCTTCGAGCCACGTATCGCAGCGTTAATGACCACTTGGATCAACGTCTCGAGTACATTACGAAAGTTTCTGCAGACACTGCTGCGGTGAAAATTCTTTTATATCACTATAACAGTTCAAAGCGGTGCTCGAGACGTTTCCTGAACTTTTGAAATTTCACCGACATTGTGTTTCGTACCACGTTCCTGCCAATTCGAAACGTCTCTACTCTGAATTATGCGTTGAACTGTTTCGAGCACTTCAAGAATGAATGAAAGCTCATTTGTTTCAGTGGTTTTGTGTTTTTAATTGGAGATGCGAAAAAATTTCTGGAGAGTTTCTACGGATTGAATACGACGATACTCCGGATATTTCCTGAGTTTCTGGTTTTAGTTACGGTTCATTTAGGTCGAACGTTCGCGTTGAATTGCGTGTTAAACCGTTGGCAGGCACACGCCCGAGGTAAAATCTCCGGCTCCGTAAGAATTAGTATCCATTCGGTTCGTGTTTCGCAGTTTTATCAGTAATAATAATTGAAGAGGAAAGGAGGACGCCGGGAAAAATTTACAATTGAAATTATCGGAGATTTCTGGATCGTAAGCCGTTCCTTCTTAGAATATCCGAGAGTCTTAAGATCTCTGATGGTGCCAGTCGGCAACGAAGCCTCGGGATTATTTCCCTAAAGAGCACGGTTTACGTCCGGAAGCTTCTAATAGATTCAATTGCAAACACCTGGCCCGTGAAAGTCTCAAGAATCTCATTTAAGTATCGGATTGCCGCAGGGATTCTCTTGGATTTCTTGTCTAGGAAGGGTAAAGCATCGTTTTAAACAACAAGCAAGTTTTTCAATTATTGAGGTACAGGTAGCACGCGCGAGTCCACTCCAACAATTTCCTTCCTTCTCCTCGCGACGATGTTTTCTAATGAAGATTCCACATGGATTATCCGACCAACCGCTGCTATCTAAAGAACCTCGTACCCGAAACATCCGCCGTGTCACCTTTCTCTCTCTCTCTCCCTTTCGTTTAAGCCGAAAAACTGACTCTACGTGCGTCGGTGAAAAATTAGAAACATTCCTCGCCACGAGAACTCTTTTGCCGTTTGACACTCGGCGAGACTGCCGTTTAGAGCAGTCTTTCTTCAGAAAGAACTTCCTTGGGACAAATCTCTCTCCCGACGACGATCGCCCGATCTCAATTTCGTCGCTCGCGTCGCGTTCGACCGACGTTAGTTACGAGTTAGGGGCTCGTCCTTCTGTCTGGACGGGTTGTGTACGTCAAACGATCTCCGCGATGTAACGAAGACGAGGATGGGAATGAGAACGAGGGCGAGGGCGAGGGCGAGGGTGAGACACGGCTCATTAAACGTCGACCTCCTCCCTCGGCAAACGGACCGACGGCGCACGAGAGCTACACGCTGGAAATTGTTGTGCAAATACGACTACATTTATCCTGCAGCCTCTTGGCAAGCGCGTATATTATTCAACGAAGAATACTGCGCCTCTCTCTCTGTCTCTCCGTTCGGTCTCAGTCCTTCTCTCTCCCTCGCGCGTGTTCATTTTCTTCTCTCTTCTTGCTCCTCTGGCTCGGGACACGCGGCCGCGAGTCGAAAATCTCGACGCAGAGATAACCGAGCCTCTGGCCCATTTGCACCGCGAGGCAACGTCTGTAGCGGTCTACGATTCCTCGACTACGAGTTTCGAACACTGACTAGCACAAGCCGCAAGTGGCTGCGCGCCTGGCGTCGAGGTCCGGCCGATCTCTGACGTTAAGCAAAGCAGTGTGCGGAACCCCGCTAGGATGGGTGATGATCGGTCCAGCCTAGCGGGTAGTTACAACAAGCGTCTGGGGTAAGGAGTCCCACGGATGATGAGTCTAGGCGGAGTGACTTCGAGACGCTTTCTCTCAACTACCTCAAATCTTTTTCATGCATCCTTCTCATCTTTTATTCCCACAGATCGTTCCAGGATCCAGATACGATCACTAGGCGAGTCCACAAAACGGCGATTTGGCGCGTGATAGACGTATATGATCTTCTTCGACGATTCTCTCTTCTCTTTCTGCCGGATTTGTGTGAATCCCGCACAGGTATGTGGTTGTTTAATTTAGTCCGCGAAACGAAATTTCCGTGACATCGAGAAAACACGAGATCTCGAGACGCGACTACAAGTTGCAGTCTCGATTTTATCGCCGATGAGATTCGAAACGAAACGAAACGAAACGAAGCGGAGGCTTTTATTTACGTCCGAGCGAGAGAGAGAGTTGCTTTGGAAAAATAGAGATCGTACGCGGTTACGACGCCGTCAATGGGCATGACAGTCGGGACTCTTTATCGCCATTCACCGCACTCTTGACCGTGGCCGTGTTCGCCAGTGATGGACGTAAATAACGGGACCGGCGCAGTCCGCATGAATAAGAGAGATCGTAGATACGCAGCCGGGCAACAAAGACGCGGCCCTTGTTGTCTTTATTGCCACTCGTTGCCCTTTTTACTCGTGACGCGTTTCACGATCACGGACGCGAACGATTAACCAAGATCGAAGATACAACGCTCGCCGACAATGACTACGACAACAAGAACCGACGACCGGGGCGCGGGCCTGTGCCGTTCGTTGGAAACTAACTTCTCATTGTCTTTACTGCGACTCCGTGGTCGGCTTATCTGGGGGACACGCGATATTCCAAAGAACTTTCGTAGATAAGAAGTTTTTCGCCTCCTCAAACAAACAGCGAACAACATCCTCGCCGCGTTGTTGCTCTGTAATCATCGCGCTGTTTGAAAAACTCGCGCGATACAATAATACGCAGGGGAAAAAATTCTCGAAATCCAACTAGCCTCTGGTCGAACGAGTTTCGACAGACACGTAATCTCGTCAAACTTTCCTTTTCTTATTAATTCCGCTTCTTACGATCTTTCGTTTGGATTCTTCCGACGAGGTGACGATTCTTCCATCGGTTCTCGAAAAAAATTTAATTCATCGCCATGTCCTCTGAAATTAAATCTCTCTCTCTCTCTCTTGAAAGCCGTGAAAGGGGTGGGAATAAAATTCTGTTTTATCGAGGACTATAAACCACAGGGAGAAAGCTCGGCGGGGGAACAGGAACGCGCGTAGGAAAGTCGCCGGACGAATTTCAAGGAGTAACTCCTCTATATTGCGCTGAAGAAGAGAGGGTGACGCAGGGGGGAGCATCGGGGCATCTCAGGGGTAGGTTTTCTCATAAAAGTTTCCCGGCCGAGTCGACGGCGCCGTCTCGTATTTCGCTGCGAGTAAATTCTCGTTGTCCTTATTACGATTCGTGGTCGGCTTATCCGAGGAGCACGCGATATGCTCGGGAATTTAGATAAGCATCCCTTGGCCTAGACCGTACGGACGTCGGAATCGGAACTTGTACACGACTTCCACCCCTCTTCTAAACCCTTGCCTGCGTCGTTTCTCAGCCGAGGTCGACTCGTTTAAAGGCAGCTATTAGACGATGGGCCCGTGGAATGGCCACTATCTCACGGGGCAGCTTTAAAAGTGCATAGCTGCACCCCCTGCGGTGCCGGCGTACACGTCGTTCGACGACAAGCACAGCCGTTATTCGCGAGTTAAACGCGACGGGGGGGGGGGGGGGTGTATTTCACGTCGCGGGTCGGTGTTATTAATTTATCAGAGATCCGATTTTCATTACACAGTAAATTCGAACGAAGCTCAAGAAGATGAATTTCAAGTTCATTTTGAAACATCCAGCAGTGTTGGCAATACTCGAGCGACAAAGATATTTGATCTACGCGAATCTCACAATGAAATGTCACATCTCTTGCAAGTAATAATTAAACTATCAAAGATAGTAAGTACTAGAAAGATATTGTTTCGTGTTATTTTTGATTTACTGTACAACTTCAATGTCGGAACGTAATTCAAAAATGTTAGACGGGATTGTAAGCAATAATTTATTTTAATATTCGCGCTTCCAACTATTTCAAAATGACAGAACTTTTGTTCTCTTCAGTTTCTAAACTGTAAATAGGTCATCTCGAACTATGGACACACACCTTGGAGCTACTCGGATTCGCGTTGCACGCAGTAAACGTGTTAAGCCATTAAAGGTCGCCGGTGGTTCGTGTAATAAACCGAGATCGATGATATCGGAGACGTGGAACGTCGTCTGGATGAAACAATCTTTGATGATTGACGCCCCGATGCGGTGTGAACAGTGGGCTAGTTTGCTCTTCCGTCTTTGCTCACCGCCAAGTTTGTTTGCCTTACGTAAGATGGAAAGAGTAATTATCGTTCGCGCGCACAGATTCAACGACCTATTCCCCGCTCTTGTCCTCCGAGGCTGTTTGAAAATGACGCCTCAACGGTGAACGTTCATGCAAATATCTTTGATTTAATGGCCCTTGCTCGGGGAGACCCTCGGTTAAATATTTAAAATTTTTAATTGGCCTTCAAAGTCAGATGTCACCGTTATGGGCACGATCTACTTACAATTAACAGATATTTACTACGATATTTATGAAATTTTTTTATGTAAATACTTCAAGTTGAATTTAGAGATACCGGATTTTTATAAACGTAATTAAAGAAATTGTATTTGTTTCGTTTAGCAAGTATCATAACGCACAGACGTTATTTCGAGAGCATTTCATTTATTTCTGGATCTTTAAATTTCTCTGCAAGTGCGTAAACATTCGGAGTCTGGCCTCCTTTGAAGAGTTTCGACATTAACGCGATGTAATTTATCACGACGGAAGCAGAGGAGGGGGGAGTAGAAAATTTCGTAGCAAGTCGACGCAATTAATAAGGGAACGGCAAAAGTTAATTTCTGCGCGAAATTTCGTTTCTCGGGCGAGTACTTGCGAATCACGGCGCTCTATCGAGGCGAATCAAATCAAGTCGCTTCCCTCTTTTAATTAAGCTTTTAATTATCAAAAGAAGAATCGCCAGAGTTCATTTCCGTGGTCCCTACAAAATTGAGAGCTGCCTCGCTAAATCGAAGTCAATTTCTCCCTCCCGCCCTCCTCCCCCCTACTCCCCTCCCACCGATGAAAGACGTATATTCCCGAGCATTCGCAACGAAAGCTACGTTTGCAGACCAAGTATTCCAAGAGAGAGAGAGAGAGAGAGAGAGAGAGAGAGAGAGAGATCGTTGGAGTGTGTCGGACTAAAAGCCACGTTGATTCGCAGACTCGACGCAACAACGATGGACTCGGTGCAACGAGCACGCTGCAGGGCGTTTACCATTACCTAATGGACATGCCGGTCGAATGCATGGACGAGCCGTTATTCTTACGACTTTATGCTGGCCCCCTCATCGCAGCCAACAGGGCGTAGCTCCGTTATTAAAGTTCAGCCTCTTGTTCACAGCTTGAAGACTATAACCGGCCAGATTAGCCGGCCACCCGTTCCTTGCGTTAGAAATGCCAGTCGACCGGGCTTTGTACAGTCGTTTCAACCGCCTTGCTCCAAGGAAGCTAGATGAAATGTTATAAATCCACGTTGTTTCATTTCACGCTCGGAAAGCTTAAGACGACTTTTCTTTTACCTTTTTTTGTTTACGACGACGGATATCGTTGTATGCTCGAATGCTTCTCGATCACCTCTGTCGTCGAGCTTGCATTCGCGGTCTGTAATTCCGAGACCGACGCGACGGGACTGACGCGGTCGAAGATTGGGAGTTAGGGTTGTTTCGTAATTTCGTTACGACGTAGATTTACCGAACTAGATTTATCGATAGTTCAGAGAAAGAGAGAGAAGGTTTCATTCGAGCTATTCATACTCGAGTTCTTGCCGGGCTTATTCGACGTCTGAATTAGTTTCATTTGTTACGTTCCGCCGGATGAACGGAGGAGGAGGAGGGGGAGGAGGAAGAGAATAAAAAAGGAAGCGAGACTTGCAATTTTGTTACTAATGGAGTCATCAGCGAGCATACAGACCCGCTCCTTAGATATCGAAATTGATCTATAGCGTAACTAGGTCAGATGACTCGTGGAGGAAGAATAATTACTTGGTCGGGTGTTCCGAAAGAAGAAGAAGAAAGACGGGATTCTTGACAAGAGTCCAACAACAACAATTTGTAAGAAACAGATACGAAACGAAAACTCGAAACGAACGTTCGTTCGAACAGTATCATTTTCACTTTTCTTGCGTCGATTCTCGGTCGCATCGTCGCGATGATAATTTGCGAGAGCAACTTGGTTCATCGGGACTTGGTTATTTCCAAGTTTGTTCGACGGGCATTAATCAGTTATCCGGCGGCGCATCTGGCGGCAAAGCTGTACATTCTAAACACACGGGGCGGGGTGGAATCGTACGAAACGGCCGTGAGAATTGGGGTGCCGGGGAACGATAAGTCTGGCAGATCCGTAGTTGCAATTAAAGCCTGATTTAATAGCGGGGATACGCCAGGCTGGCTCAGAAGAAGGAGGATAAAGGCGGACAACTGTTATCGACGATAATGACGTATGGGTTTTCATCGCAAAACAGAGCGTGCACGCGAGCGAGATCGCGATGATTTTGACGGGAATTGGTAAAGCGCGAGCCTCGCGATCGATAAGCAATAAGCAGTAAATCGGGACCGCGCCCTCTCCCGCGGCATGCAAATCATCCCCGGTGGGCCTCTAATAAGCGGCTGCACAGCTACGAAAGGAGAAATTGCGCGATTTCGGCCCTATGTCGGATTATGCATCGCATACACGTACACGCGCCGCGCTCTAATCTTGGCAAATAACATTTTTCATTTCGGCTTCGGTTTTTGCCCGGAGAAATGCAACTGTGGCACGCTATCATTTTTTCCCACCGCCCACC
>KQ436160.1:103058-119386 GCA_001276565.1 Melipona quadrifasciata | reverse complement strand
TTACTTTGATTTCAGTGTTCCTAGCTGCCGTCCGCGCGAACTCGCCCTCCCGGTTAGCTGACGTGGATGAGGAATTAACCGCGTTACACAAGCCTCGGACAGTCGATGAAAATGGCTTTTAGTTACCGGGCCGGATTTTCCTCCTCTTTCAGCCGAGCCATGGCTCGTTAGTGTTTAGCAATTTTCCGACGATATTTGATGGATTTCCCTTTTTTTTTTCCCCCTCTTCTGTCGGTTTGTTTTGCGGCTTTCTCTCCGTTGGTTGTACCGCCGGAGCAGGATACCGATCTATTTTTATCGGTACGTTCGTCCGTTTCCTGCGGATTTTCTGACACAAGTTTAAACGAAATTGATAGGAATTGTTGTTGGAATTAATCAGTACAGGGATAATTATTTTTCTGCTCTCGTTTAAGGTTTGTTTCCGATGGTGAGATGTTTGCAGAGGTAAAGTTCAGCAAAGGTAAAGTTTCGTTTTAATTAATTAGACTTTGGATAAGATTTAAACTTATTTTTATATCTCGGAGTATACTTTGCATTTGCGGTTCATTTTTGCTAAGAGATCGCCTATTCATCTTAGCAAAGGCTAGAATTAGACCCGAGTTATGTACTATTCCTACTCCTGTTAGATTTCCAAACACGTAAATCCAACTTCGAACGTAATTATTCATCGACGTGGATTCTATTCTTCCAGCATTCTGCAACTTTCGTTTCTCCCGATTTCTACGTTATATCTGATGATTTGCAATTCCTTGGCTTAAAATCAGATTTTTCAGATTTATGTATTATATTTTGACTACAACAGATAGAACTTGTTCTTCAAATTTCATTTTTCTTCAAGCATCTTTTGTACGAACCATGAATCGAACTCGCGTGTCTTTCGTCGGTCGTAATTGATTTCTCGAGATGATTACAGAGGGTGTTGGGCATATTGGTATTTAGGTTGATCAACAATGCAACAGAAGTGCAACCCGTGTTGGCGCAGCATAATCGCATCGATCCGCTGTTTGTATTTATTCGCATAATCTACGAGGCGTTATCATGTATATTTAAGTGCAGATATAACACGACAGTTCCGCGGGATCATTAGTTCCGTTTCGCATCCAGAAATGAATTTCAACATCGTTCGTGCGGATTTTCGTACAAATTACCGCCACTGTCAATTACCGCGGATTAATGACAATTTTCTCCGTTATTACTTCCATACGTTTCCCGCGATCGCGACGTTCTGAGCCAAATTCCGAGCCAAAACGAGTCAAGGATTATCGCTTCTTTCAATTAAAAGTAGTCGAATATAGAACTGGAAACAAATAAACATTCGTTTGAATCTATGAAGGATCTTTAAATTCTATGTCGATTAAATTAGGCGAATGGTTGGAAATTTCGTTTTACCTCGATTGATCACAAGGAACACGAAGAACAAAGTATAATGTGATATTTTAGATGACATTTGGACGAAATATAGAGAACGTAGCTTTAAAATTGAGATACACAATTCCACAGAAATTGATTGTTTTTCTATAATTGGACAGAATACAGTTTTAATTTTTATTAAAAGTTCCTCCTCTCGATCTCTATACGCGATGTGAGTTTATTTTAACAGAGTATGAGTCTTTTTTAAAATTGCAAGATTGTGAATGTTCTTTATTATCTAAAGAACAATTTTCGTATAACAAACGGGTCCGGACCATTTTGTGTGATTATTTCTTTTAATTTATTAACTTATTTAACAATTTAATTTATTAAAATGTAAACGTAGCATTAAAATATAAACACAGTGTTGTGATTATTTTCAATTTATTAATTTACTTAATAATTTAATTTATTAAAATGTAAGCACGGTATTAAAATGTAAACATAGTATTGTGATTATTTTCAATTTATTAATTTATTTAATAAATTACGTTTTAATAATAATGATAAATTAAAACGTAAACATAGTATTTCTGAACACTTTGTAGATACGTGGACGCGCGTATGTGATGAAGAACGCGCGTAACAAAGTTACACGTAGAAGATCGCAGAGAAAAATTGCAAGGGAAAAAAAAAAGAGAAAAACGAAACGGGTACATGTATTCGCGACTATGAAACCTACGGCGGGTGGTTAATTCGCGGCGCACACGAACTCGTGGATTTTGCGAATACTCTGGAGGCGATGCTCTCACGGCGGCAACGTGCAAAAACTGCCGATTCCCGGATTAATCCGGAACGTGTCCGACACAAAGCTCAACCATCCAACGAGGCTAGACGAGGAATTAACAGCGTTACGCAAAACTCGCGGAGGACGAGCTCCGACCCGACGCAGATTTCCAACCGAGTTCCATCGAGTTGGTAATTTAATGCCCGAAACTTTCGAATGATCCGACGCGTGTCTAAATCCACGCGTCTCCTCCGAGGTGCTTTTCGCAATTTTCGAGAATCGGCCGCGAGCGTACGTTTCAATTTCTGTGAGGTGTTTGGAACCGAGTCGTTCCTTTCTCTTCCTTTCTTTTCTTGCAAACGTCAGGCACGCGATTGGAATAGCCACCGAATTGCGACTCGAATACTCGATGAGCTCTTACCATTCGGATACTATATTCCGCGCGGTGCACCGAAGAAACGTCAGTTCCGAGTTTGAAATTGACTTAACCGGACCGCAAGTCAAACGCAATCTGAACCGTATAAGTCGATTGTAGACAGTAGGGACTAAATTTCTACACTGGCTGGAACCAGTTTCTTTGCCCGCGTGCATAGTGCGCGTTTAGGCAAAAATTTGCGAATGTATCGTGTACGAAATATTTTGGAGTTTTACCAACAATAGTAATTTAGTAACTAAAGCCAGCTGTATGAATCTATTTTTATCGATATAGTCGCGAGAATTGTGTCCAAAGTTCCGTACAATCCGCGCGATATATCCGCAAAGAACATTTCGACGAAAGAAACTCTACCAGTATCCGCAGAGCAACGTCGACTAAAATTAAATTTGAAGAGGTTCTGACAGCGGTTAGAGTTTTCGTTTCTACTAACTAGAAACAAGACGAAATGTTATCTTCTCTCACGCAAAAAGAACTTTTTCCTCAATTTTGACTCTTTGAGGGTCTTGTGTAAAGTTCAGTGGCTACGAAGAATATTGTATTTGTAACAAATTAATAACAAATACAACAAATCGACGAATTCGTGTAATTACAAAAATTTAATATCTTCGTCAAAGTGAAACGTAAGAACCCGACAAAAAAAAAAAAAAGAAAAAGACAAAAAGAGAACGTTTCATTGGAAAGTGAGGATACGCGCGAATACTTTACGCAACGATCGTGTCCGCCGCGATTTTAGGAGAACGGCGGCAAGGGCCGCAGTTGGAATCGGTATGTTGTTAGAATGGACTGCGCGCGACCGACGTTGCGTGTTAATTAAGGCACAGCTCGCGGGGATCGAAAGGAAAATTACCAATGGAACGTACACGTGCGCGCGATAACGCGGCCACAATGGCAGATAAGGTGAGTAAGGTCTGCGTGCCAGTGCCTTGCCGTTTCTATTCAAGGTGCGCCCAGTCGAATCGATGGTGTACGCAATCTCCCGGCGAAATGTAACGCGGTCAATCGAAGGGAAGCGCCGGGTCGAAGGGCAACCGATCAGGCGAACGCTGTGCAAGCGTGTCTTGTTACAATGTGACGCGGATTCGCGTAATTTCAATTCGAGGGTGGGACGAGGCGGGCCTATCTGATTTGTACGATGCATGATTAAACAAGTGGGTTAAACAAGCGTTCGTTTTATCCGCAATGCACCGAAAACGCTTTTCCCTTCTTTCATTGTTTCCTCTTTAAAAGAGAGCAGCGGTTTTTTTCTTTCTTTACACAATCGTTAAATGTCGTGGCAAGATGGAGATTGAAATACGCAGCAGATATTATCTGAGATGTGTTTTAGAAATATAGGTTGACGGTGGGATATTTTTTATTGCATAAGTGCATCTCGCTTTTTTTTCTTTTTTGAACCTCTATGGAAATTCTATACTCAGGACTTGGCTAGAATTCAGTGGAAATCGTTCACAGCCGCCGACGTATTCAATTTCGCTTTGTTATTTTGTACGAAAGCTTCGAAAATCAAAGTTGACGATGAACGGTATAGAATTTTTGTACCGAAAATTGTGGCTCAAAATTTTCAAATTTTCATCCTAGAAGCTCCGTTACTGAAAATAAGCCGAGTCAAGGAGACGATTGTCTGGTTAAATTGATTCCAAGTTTTGGAAATGTCGTGTGCAAATTCCAGACAAGAACTGTTTCCAGCGCCTTGATAAATTTCGTCGTCGAGCAACCGTGTCGAAATTGCGAAAGAGTCGCGCGCCACGAAATATCGTGCGATATTTCGTTGCAGCAACGCGGTTGGTTTTGATCATATCGCGCCAATCAGGGGTTAATTCGCGCGTGAAAACGCGCGAGAATACTCTTGCAGTGGCCGCGACAAAAGTGCCACGTACACTTTGAAACGCGGTGCGGGGCAACACGGTATTTTAATTAACGGTTAATTCGCGAAGTTCAGCGATTGCTCGATCGTTAAACGCAATTGATGTCTTCGGCCACATTGCTCATTATAATGAACATCAATTTTGACGGCTGTTTATTCGTGTAATTTGCAAGACACGGCACACCGCCGTCCCCTCCTCACCCCCTCTGCCCACACTGGTTGTCAGCCGATCGTTCTCGTGTTCGTTTATAATGAACATTGCTTCCCCAATCGGTCGAAAACAGTTCGCTCCAATTAAACATGGGGGGGAGTGGGGACGTTTTCGAAGTAGCTTGCAGCGTCGGGCTGGAAATTAGCCGCAACCGATGCGACTTGCGTGACAATCGATGGATTAAATATCGTGACATAAAATTTCACTCGCGATTGAATCATTTGTGCGGTCTATTTCCAGAAGCCAGTTTTCCTTTTTTTTTTTTTTAGTCAGATTTCGTTCGCGTGATCACGGTCACGCGATGTTCTTGCAATTTTTTCATGCACGCTGTTTCAGTGTCGCGCGACAAATCGAAACGGAGACATTCTCGAGCAAGGTTCTGCGAGAAACAAGCTTGTCGTCGAGTCGAAAATCCATTCTGCGTTTCGTAGGTCTCGCAGGTCTCTCGGCCAAAGGCTAAGTTCGTCCCTAAGGTTACAGGTTTCTCTCTCGAGGGCTGCGCGGACTCCAGTTCCACCGTTAAATCCGCAATCGTTTCCCGGCGTCGTCCTGAATCCTTTCAATTCGCTATCGCCGGCCACGCGGGACCGTCTCCCTGGTCTCGTTTGAAATTCCACGCCCTTCGAATTTTTGCAAATATCCCACACACCTCCTCCCAGGACGTACATTCGCGTTCAACCTGCGCCTATCTCGTGAAAATCAGCTCCCGTTGAACGTCGTTTCCACTCGCGTGCTTCCATCGGAACGTTTCATGCCGGCGTGTTTCAAGGTTTCCCTCTTGCGTCCTTCGCTCGCCCGATTGGCGGAAACGGACTGTTCCCCCCGTTTTTTTTCCTCTCTCTCGTCACGACCGCCTACGATTTCGAGAAACGGCGCGAAACCGTAGAGAGAGCGAGAGAGAAACGAAACGAAAATGCACAGGTTGCGCATTGACGTAAGACGCGCGGGGGGAGAAGGCAAGTCGAAGAAAATGACGTGGTCGCGTGTGTGTAAGTGCACGGTCTTAAAGAGGGGTGGGAGAGAGTGCGCCGATATCAAAGCGTTACCCGTTATATATCGGATTAGCGCTATTTTTATTCAAGGTATATGCAGCGGTGGTGGCGACGGCGGCTACGTTGCCAGGGCTCGATAAGAGCGTAGGTATAGCAGTTAATTATATCAGTGCCCCATTAGCGTGCCAGTATACCACGAGATTGCGATGGCTTTTTATACACACTCTCTGCAAGGGTTTGCCGTTGCAACGCTCGCGCGCCCGCCCGCTCTATCTTCCTCTCTTTCTCCCTTTCTTTCTCGCGCTCTCGCTCTTTCTCCTTCCGTATGTGTGTTCTTGCCTTTTTTTTTCCTTTTCTCTTTTTTTCTTCACCTGGCTATGCAGCGGAGGAGCGGTGAGCGCGAGCGCCAGAGCGCAGCCACCACCGCCGCCTTGGTCCGCGCGCAGCCCTCTGCGTAAATACGGGCCAGTAATTACGTTGCTGCAGGGAAATTACCAGTTACCGGGTTGCCGTTGAGTTTTATCCAATTAGGGGATTGCTTCGACCACCGTCAGACCAACCCTCTTGGTAATGCTTGGCCGAAGAGGAGGCTTCTCGTGCCTGCTTCCCTTCGCCAGGCCTTCCCCTCTCTCGCCTTTCTCCTTCTGTCTCCAATTTATTCGACAGGATGTTCTTTAGCTTCCTGCGGGCGGCCGCTTTTTCGGACAGACGCGGGGGAGCAAATTACTCGAACAGCCGACGGCTTTTTCACCGGCTTAATTATCGCGCTGCGGTCTAACAGTCCTGTTTCTTTTTTTAAAAAAATTTCAACGTCTCTTTTTTCTCGCCCCCCTCCCCCCAAAAAAGACCGTCACGATAAATCCAGACTTGCTCCTCGCGTTCGTAAAGGAAAAGAAAAGAAAAGGAAAAAAAAACATGAACAAACGAAACGTTGGCGTAGTTGGCACCGCGATAGAAACGGGGCGTGAATGAAATTTCGTTGGACGACGTGGTCTCTTTGCTGAATGAAAACTCGTGGAACGCGATTTATGTCTCGTCGATCGGGCCACGAGGGACCGAGCAGCGAGAAACGCTGCAGGTGTTGAACACGTTGTTACTTCGTTAACGGCGAACAGCTTGCTAGCTGGAAAGAAGTCGACGAGCAGCGGCGTTCCATAGACCAGGGAACAGAGTGACCCTGACATAGACGTGATCGATTTCGCGAAGTTGGCCGAGCATCGTGTGTCTAGTCAATGACGCTTCCAGTTGCCACCGGTTCGGTTCATTATTATATTTAGCGCGTTCCAATGATCAGCGTCTCAGGGTTGAGTGCAGTCCGTCCAGGAAACCAGAGAGAGAGAGAGAGAGAGAGAGAGAGAGAGAGAGACAGAGAGAAAAGTAGAAAAAACAGCAAGAGACAATACCGGCTGCGCCGGAGGACGATCGATCGATAAGGAGATCATAATTTATCAGCCGCGTCATTGGCTCTCGATTAATTAACGGGTCAGCTTGAGAAATTTCCTCGCTAAATGTATCCGTCTTTCCAGACAGATCCCATCTATTTTCAAATACGGACGATTGTACTCGGCGGTAGAACGATCAACCTCGAACTTTCGAACAGTCATCGGGCAAACATTGTCGGGAAGAAAATTAGACTACTCCTTCGTTTCTTCGTCCCTTGGAATACACGGCTCGCGAAAGCATTCGATCAGTCGTAGACGTATAATTGTATAACATTGTAATTTATACGCTTTCCGAAAGCGTATAAATTACAAGATATTTGCTATTAATGCATATTTTGACTTTATCTGCGGTGAAACTGCATTTCTACTTTTTATATTAAGGTTTTGTTAAATGTGCAATTTCACACAACTTCGTAACTCTTTCACTTGGCTCGTTACATTTCATTTCACCCTTTCAATTTCAAAATATTTTGTATTATAACGTTATTATATATATTCTTTATATTACACATATTATTTTTTACAATGTAATGTGAATTTACACGTTGAGTATAAGCATAAAAGTTTTCTATGGCGGATGTTCATGCTTCTCCGCGAGTCGGTACACGCAGACTTGTTTCCCCTCGGCGCTTAGAATATTTTCGGGTGGCGTGAAGGAGATACAAATCGCGCGACTTGCCCTTTTGATACCGCCGAAAAGTCCGACGGCTCTCGTTGTTTCGCTATTTCGCCTAACTTTCAAGCTGGGCCTCTCTCGCGTCTAGTCGCGCCATGGAAGCATTACCTTAATGCGACCCAGAAAGCTCTTTTATTACACCCGTACTCTGGCGCGCACATTACGTCGACCGAATGCCTTGGTGCACGCACACACGCCTGTTCGACTGTATATATGCTCTGCTGCTTCTGATCCTATTGCTATGTCGAATTGAAAAAGAAAGAGGGAAAAAAGAAGAAGCATAGTTCTTCTACTTTTTCGTTGGCGAACACCGTTTCTTTTTTTTTTTGAGAACTCTAATGTCTTTCGCCGTGATTAATTCTTTCTTGTTCCCGCGCCCTTAGCCGGTTTTGTGGAAATAATCTTTTTTTTTCCTTTTCTTTTGGACAATGCGCATTGACGAGGTTTTAGAAGAAAAATTTGGTTACAAACCAAATGATATTTGAATGTTGCGCTCGCTTAAACTTCAATAGATTTTTAATTTGTGCGACAATGGCAACGAAATGTCTCTTTCTCGATATAACCTAAACCTAGACAATGAATAGAGAAATATTACGTCTTTCTTGCTCGTTCTTGCTAGATCTATTCCCCTTCCTTGTCACCAACCACGGAGAATATTTTTAGAATAAAATTGCTATTCTATAGACTAAAATTATTTCACTAGAACTACTGGGTGTAGCCTAATATGGCCGAAATTGAAGGGAACGTCGTAACAGTGTTAAACATTTAAGTATCTCGAAATGAACTTCCGAATACTAAAATATCTGCTGAACAATTTTGATGTGAAATTTAAGGAATTTGAACGATATTTTGAATTTCGACATGCAATGGAACGAAGGACGTACAAGCATCTGAGTAAGATTTAAAAGTTGCTTGTCCTCGGTGTTGCAATCGTTTAGACTAGCCTTTTTAGCAGTAGCGGCGAATGGACGATCAAGGACGTAGACGTTAGTCGCCGAGGGTGATGTCCTCGCCATTGATTGGCAGCCCTGGCCGCGCTCTCGTCAAGGTTCTCCAACTCGGATATAATGTAGCTTTGGTTGCGGATTACGTTGGAAACTGACTTCGATTACCTTTTATTTTCTGTGTGTGATACGGCTCGGCCAGTCCTTGATCAAGTTTCTATTTAATAAAATATTCTATCGATTAATTTTTTATTCCTTATGTATACATCGCGAAAATAATTATTCCACGCGTGTATGATAAAGTATGAATGAAGTGCTCATTGAAGAACTGTTGTCAGACAAAGTTTATAGGTTTTGATTTAAAGGTAAATTTATAGTATTGTAAAAGCACAAGGAAAAAGGGACGAAGATCGTCGATGTTTATTGTATCGCGCGGTCGTGGAAATAATGCCGTATCGGCGAGCGAAAACGTGGAGATTACGCGAAATGAGAAAGACAGAGGGTCAGAAATAGATTTAGAAAGTCTGAAGAAAGTCGCCGCTGTTTCCATTCCTGATCAATGTGTCCTTATTCAACTGTTTGACGTTTCCTTCGAAACGTCGTTTCATTTCCCAGCTATCGGTATCGCTGTCGTCATCGGGACAGACGTTGCAATGGACATTGTATCGAGATCTCGACCGCGAGGTGTGCTCGTGAATCGATCTATTACGAGCTTACCTTTCTCCGATAACTGCGTTAACCAGTTTTTTCCCCTCCCCTCTCCCTCTTTTCCTTTTCACAGCAAGAAATTCAATCTTCCAGCATCGTCGATACGATCAAGCTACAAACAACGCATCTGTCATCATCCTTCTGAACTGTATCTGTACACCTCGCGACTAAACAAAAATTCGTTCGATTCGATTTGTAAAATCGCTCGTCAAACATCTGTCGTTACAGCACTGCTCCTTCTGCTTACGCTCGATACTTTCCCTTTGTCGATTTTTTCCATCGTCGTTCCTTTTCCATTTTTTCCCTCCAAGCGACTTCTAATCATATTCGTCATCAACGTTGATCACTTCTATCAAAAAAAAAATGTCCCCAGCCCCGAGTCGACATCGACTCGAACAACGATTCGCCTTCTTCTCCTCGTCAGGTTCGCCCAGGTTCGCGAAAGAAACGGCGCGCATCCGGCATTCTCGATAATCGACTGGCGTGTACCGAATAATGAACGTTTCATCGAGGTCACGATCTTCGACAGCGACATTAGAAGCAGCGTCGGCACTTCGCATCGCCTTCCATTCTCTCTCTCTCTCTCTCTCTCTTTCTCTCCCTCTTCCCCTCTTTTCTTCTTTTGAGCCCCTCTACCGTGGTTTCTAATCGGGAAATAAAAGCGGTGAAAATGGCCGTACGAAAAGAGGCGTTTCTCGATTGGATCCGACGATCGATCGTTCGTTCGTCGACGATGCCGAACATTCCCGCGTGCGACTGCGAATTATAGGCATGGGCCGTGTGCGCGGCTCGACTGACCGAGTTTGCGTTGGTGTTGGAGGTCCCATTGATTTCCTGGCCCATGTCAAGGCTGCACGCGAGGAACCCCCGTTCGCCTCCGACCACCCACAACCTCCGTCAGCCCCCTTCGACCTCCTGCGACCCCCGAGCCCCCTCCCCCGGTCGCGACTAGCAGCCCGCGACCAACGTTTCAGTTCATGCCGCTGCTCTCTGTTCCTTTTCTTTGCCTCTTCTTTCCTCTTCCTCTACCCCGACTCCCTCCTCCTCTCGCACCCCCGCCACCGCCGCCGCCGCCGCCGCCGCTCCAACCCTCCCACCCTCTGCGTTCGTCAGGAACGAATGCACCGTATGCACTCGTTCTGTCTGCGACGAACGTACTTATCTCCACCCAGACGTCGTTGTTTCCGAGCGATTTTCGCTGTTGTGAACACAACAGCGGCGGCGTCAGAGAACGTTTGTTTCTCCTCGGATGTATTTGATAACCGTGGAGCATCGTCGAGCTTTGATCTAGGATCTCGTTTGCCGACAGCGAATTAATTTCAAAGTAGCCAGAGGGCAATTATCGTTCGAGTTTCGGCGTTCAAGCCGTTTATCGAGCAAAACGCGTTTCCTCGTCCGTGCAAGAAAACGCGTGTCGATGCTGTTTCGCGATACGAGTTTCACACGTCGAATGTAAATGAAAAAGTTGGAGAAAAGTTCATGGAACAACGCGCGAAGGACGCACGTTCGGTTTGGCGAATAGGGGAACGGAATTGTATTAGTTAACGCGAGGGGTGTGGAGAAAAAGGCGATGCGGGTGATTTTAATTTGGAGAAAGAGATTGTAGACGAAGATTGGCATAATTTCAGATGTTAAAACGTTTTACCACGCGTGTTAAAGGCTTGAAAATTCGCTCGAAGATTCTCTCATCTTTTTAAAAAGAAAATATACCATTTTTCCACCGAGCCTCTTGCACAAAAGTACACTGATGAAAATGTGAATCGAGAATGGACAGTTAAAAACGCGTAAATAATTTCTAACGAAGAGAAACAAGTTTTGTTTGCGAGAGTCAAAGTTGGAATCTTAGACTTTAACGAAGACCGACATTAAACGTGTTGAAATATATACGTTGTACTGTAAACTCGAGAAAACAAGTCTAGAATTCCAGGCTAGAATTCTGCGTTGCAATGTTTAGCATAGCTGCAACTATATACTGCAGGGTACGTATTCGTAGGAAATTTTCAAGTGATAAATCACAGAGAATTAGCTGGTAAGAAAAGAACTTGGTTCGCGAAAGCAACTTTCCACCGCGCAAGGTTGTTCTGCCTCACAAAAATAATAAATTTGCATAAAAATCCGCAGTCTGGTTACAGCAGCGTGCTCCAACGATACGTTCGTTACGTCTGTTATTTGGAAACAGTAACAAACCGCGTGTCGTTCGCGGTTGGCGGCTCGATCGGCGCACGTGAGCGAAAATCGAGCAAGTTCGGGGGTTGGCTGTTGAACAGTTTGACTAATTTTTTCACCGCCCGTACACGCGACAAGAACTGCCGCATTAAGGTGAAAATAATGACGAAAAGTATGGACACCGTCACGACATCGTCGGTGGCTCGGGCCGCGGCAGAGAACGACCGCATATTAATCGCGACACCCGCCGTTCTGCACGAATTTACGAGCTCGAGGGCCGCGAAACGAAAATGTGGAAGCGGCGGCCGGGAAAGTCTCCGAATCGCGTGACCATTCGACCCTCCCCGTTCTACCTTGTACTTAACTCCCCTGTTAACAACTCTGACCGATACGTTTCGCGGTTTTTATATAATTCGCGCTGCGGTAGAATTCGATCGTGCCGAGGTTTCTCGTGGCCGAGGCAATTTTTCTTCTCTCTCTTTCCTTCTCCTTTCTTCAAGAACGACCGAGAAAGTTCACAGCGTGCTTCGCGTATTAGCGACACAACCGAGAGAGTGCGCGGAGACGAGAGGGAGTTCTCAAGGGAGATCAGTGTACCGTGGGTGGAAGTTTTAGAGAGAAGAGAGGGCGGAACGGGAAGTTTTAGAAGCGAAGCGCGAGTACTTGCAGAGATTAGGGCGTGAAAGACTTCGCTATTGGTAGATAAAGGGGATTCGTTTCGTCTGCGATTTACTTTGCTGTTAATTAGACTGCTGGTATTTATGGAATGTGTATTACGCGAAGGCAATATTAACTCTGTTAATTTTGGTTACGAGGTTACATTGAAAATATTGGATACTTTATTTTCGCGAAATTTTATAAACGTCGTTGCTGTTGCGAGGCTTGTATCTTTTGAGCATTTTAAAATACATCTTTTAATAACATCAAAATCAGAAAATCGAGGAAATTGTACTTGCGGAACGTTTCTCCTGTAATTTTCATACGTAAAAATAATATAGAGCTAGTCTTTGTTTGTACGAATTGCATTTATTTGAGGGAAATGTTAGTTCGTGCCCGATTAAACGAACGTTTTCTGACTGAGTTCACTTATCTTTCACCGCATGAACTTCTATTATGTAAATGAAGAAAAAGAGAAAAGATCATAGTTAGCGAGGCGAATCAGATGGACTCCTATTGTACAAACTCCAATTATATAAAGCACTTGTCCCTCAACAAGTATAATATAAACGGATATCCCATTGTACTCGTTGTAGCATTTGGACGACGAAACGCATCTCTGTTTAAACTCCACTTGTACAGACCTATTCGCAAAAGAAATCATGAATACGTAAAGTGCATTGGTTCTATTCGCGTGGGGATCGTCGAAAATATTCTCGCGTGTTTTGCTAATTGATCGCCCGAGACAGTGTTGAGAAAGTTTTGGTTTTGTCTAGGCACGGTTGTATAGTGATACTTCGCCGATGGCCGCTCCGAAAGACAAAGCGAAGCGACAAACTTTGTCCGAAGGTTACGATACATGCACCGAGCAGTGGCAATTGCAAAATGGTTGAATATACGTGGAAACTACGATTCATCTCCGATTATCCTCGATTACCGCGGGCGTCGATTCCGCGATCTTGTTGAAAGCTGGCGGAACGACCGACCCCGCTGGAAATGAATGCGAAACGTCATTAAGGGTAGGAAGACCGAGGGGGCCAGGAACGATTGAATAATTAAGTAAAGCTGGAAAGACGTTACGTTCGAATCGGCCAGCGGATGGAACGATTAGCATCGATCTCTCGCGATGATTTCCTGGAGATCCTCGTCCAGTGGAATATGTAATTTGCGGCGGCAGTGGTATAGGCCAACGCGTAGTCAGACCTAGGCCGGATTCGATTGAACCGCAGCGCAGCGGATATTGCAGTCACTGAAGAATATTTGATTTCCACGTAACTAGGAATGTTCGTTCATTGATCTGGACGCTAAATCCTCTTTTTTCCTCCCCCTCCCTCTCCCCTTCCGTCCCACGTCGCGTCGGTTAAACCTCGAACGGTTTCACCTTTCCTCCCCTCTACTGGCGAGGATAATTCTAGCCGTGAATTTTTCTCTCGATCGTATTTGCATCACGGTATTACCGATTCCTTTTGGGCTCGGACGCGGACAAAGAGAATGCGCAAGATAAGAACGTGTTTGCCGCGAGAAGGCAAACGCGGTTAATCCGAAACCAACCGATTATTAATAAAAGGTGGCAGGCTTTTCACTCGGCGAAATATATAACGGACAACCTACAAGCGTAAGCGGGGTAATAACGAGCGGGGCTGCGTGTTGCCCGCCTCCCCTTCGCGCGTTCGCCGGCTATTGTTTCGCAACCATAATTAACAGAGTCTAAATAAATGAAGTCGGAGAGTTAATAACGCGCATTGTAAACGGCGCATTCATCGACGT
Organism: Melipona quadrifasciata; assembly: GCA_001276565.1. NCBI lineage: Eukaryota > Metazoa > Arthropoda > Insecta > Hymenoptera > Apidae > Melipona > Melipona quadrifasciata. The sequence goes on along the minus strand of KQ436160.1, from coordinate 105,389 downwards.
ACCGCGAGCAGCGTCGTTTGGTCGCTTCTAATTAATTCTTCAAACGGTTCTTGCACAATACGAAGGTCGGTCGCAATATTTGCAAGTGTTTCCATTGTTTCCGTCCATTCTCAGCGTCGTTCTCTCGTCTCGCCGTCTTTCGCCTTTTGATTCCTTTTCTCCTCTCCTTTCTTGCTGCGTCCCTTTCGAGCTTGCTCTTTCCATCAGCCTCCTCTCCACGGAACGCGTTATCGCATCGAGATAAACGGGAAATTTCGCGATAATCGCGGCTCGTGTATGGCGGCCGGAAATCATTAAAGCCCAACCCCTTGCCGTTGCATGTGTGCGTGCGTGTATATATGTGTGTATGTGTGTGTATAGTTTCATCAATCATCTCTCGTAAGCGCGCATTAATAATCGTTCGCTATTAAATATGCATTCGTTTGTCGTCCGTTCGCTTCTTCTCACCCCGTGCAACCAACTCCCCCCAACTACCCCCTCCGTGTGTTTCCATTTTCATCCGATATTAATCACCGCGTCGCAGGAAACTTTTGTCTCTCCGGTGTGTTTTTCGATTTGTTTCCCTTGGTTTAACAACGCGCCGCGTTATCGGGATGGCCGAGATTTTTGGCATTAGACAGCATTAGTTAACGGAATACCGAGGAGGGGGGTTACTGCGGTATCGTTAATTCGCTCCTGGATTTCGTTTGGTTACGCACGCGCGCGTTCCGGTTATTTCGAAACGGAACCGATTACCGGCTAATCGGCCAGTCAATTAGCCGGCGTGATTCGGGCGCGCGGCGTTTTAAATGTTTGAAATGAGCGACAGCTATCGGGCGGCGTGTCGCCGAATTACACGACGTGCCGCTGTTATCCCGCGTGAATGATCAAATTTGCGCGTATCTGGTCGCAGTATCGCGATCGGATCGCACCCATTAGCGTCGTCGTCGATAATTAACAGCGTCACCCGATCCGCGCTGTCAGATTCCGAATTTTTGTTTGCCGCGTGGGATCGCGCGAACTTTGAACTAGCAGCTCGACAGTGCCGCTTTGAGACGATCTCACGGTGGCAACCGGGTGTGAAAAGTATCGCGACCGTTCGCGTTCGAGTAATGTCGCTTCACGCGCTTCGGGCAGTTTCATTTCGAACGTTAATTAGTAAATTTGCCCTTTGTAAGCTCGACGCGAATAATTATTTGCGTCACGTTCTCGTTAGAGCGGGGCGTGGGCGGGTACGAAGGTAAACAGACGGTCGAAAAGCGCGAAAGAGAATTCGGGGCGTTGAACCTTCTTCCATTGCTGTGCTAATTCGCGGTGCTTCGCGAAGAAAAGACGCGTTCAACTCGAAGAATCTACTTTGTAGATTCGCCTCGCGTGTCCTTTCGAAGCCTGATATTCTCTTTTTCATGTTAATACGTTTCTCACGGCTGAATAAATATAAACTGGCTCCATTTGCAATTCGTCAGAATTGTCGCGAGGAAGCAGTATAATAACAATAATCCCGAAAAGTGATATTTACAGTGCTGTTGTTCCCTTAACCCTTCGTTACGAGTCTTCGGATACGTTGGATGTTAAATTGCACGTTAAAAATACACAAAAATACACACTTTAGCTATCGAAACGAACTTTTTCCATTTTTTATCTATTCGACAGTAGAATATCTACACGGTAAGAAATTATTATGATAAAAGAATCTTTCTTAATCGATTATAATTCAGAAAAGACCGGCTGCAGATGTGACTGTTAATCTCTTGAAAATTTGAAGTTAGATTTTTGTTTGAAACATTCTAGACCCTTGTCAAAACTATTACGAAGAAATTGAAAAAAAATTCGACGGTAGAATATTTATACGATAATAAATTATTGTAATAAAAAATCTATCGCAATTCGCAAAAAAGCCGGCTACAGATATAGCTGTTAACCTCTTAAAAATTTAAAGTTATATTTTTATTTGAAAGATTAAAGTTTCAAAAAAAAAAACATTCTAGGCCATGTCAAAAATATCAGGAGATTAAAAAAGACGATTGTATTTCAAAACGGCTCAACGGGAAATGACTCGATAAATGTGTAATCACTTGGAGTGGGGTCGTCCCGTTCAGTGGCGGCGCTCCGGCGGAGCGGATTGTCGTAGCGAGAGGGTTAATATTGTGATTTATAAAGTTGGTCAGTCCGGACAGTTTAAGAAACGAAGAGATACGCGACGCCTTCGTTTGCCAAGCATTTCCAAGGAAATGGCTCAACTCGTTTCAACGAGTTACGTGGATCGTTCGGTGCAGAAGGGAGTATCGCAGAGTTCGGTGGTTACGCAGACCGGACTGGGGAGGGAACCGTGCGCGCCGCGAAATTGGGATT
>KQ436160.1:68589-92384 GCA_001276565.1 Melipona quadrifasciata | reverse complement strand
TACGTTCTCGTTCGGACATGTTTGACAGGAGCGTCGGCTCCTGCTGGCCGACAGGCCACATCCAGCACGTTATTTCCTTCTTAACGCGTCCACCGGGATGCCAGCTAATTAAAAGGGAGAACAGGCAGCCTCTGTTCGCGTTAATAACCGCATCCAGCGTGCGCGTCGCTTGAGCTCCAGCGTGTTCCATTTAAAATTGAACCCGCACCACCACCACCACCACCACCACTGCCACCGAGCGGTGGTCTCTCGTCACCGACCGTGTCGAGCCGTAACGCGTCGCGTGTCTACGCTCTGTTTTCTCTTTTCTTTTTATCACTGAAAGTGATTTTAGGCGGAGTGACCGAGAAAATCGAGCCTCTTTAGGTGCAACGCTAATGCAACGAAAATTAGCGATTAGCGATTGGTTGATTTGGGTCGCGTGATTCGCGAGGGGGCGTGGGATAGACCTCGAGTAGGAGTGGCGTTGTCTGGTACTGAGCGATCGCGCCTGTAATTTGTTTTCTATCGATTCAAATTTGTTTGCGCATCATTAAAATTTTCTGGCAAAAAAGTTGTCTTCATTTCCTAGTCAGAACAGTTACTTCTGGGCTTTTCAGTGAGACGAATCGTCCAATTTTTTTCTTTTTCTTTCCTGCGCTCTTTGCGCGCTACTCGTGCACGCACGCGTGTACGCCTTCATTTGTAAATACGGCGACGTTGATCGACGAGGGTGTGCGCACGTTAATTGCGAGAGACGGAGTTGATTGGAGAAAATTGCCGGAAGAAAACCGGAGTCGAGCGCGAACGCGCGACTTTTCCTTTTTCGATCGAAGCTATCGCGTTTCGTCGTCTCATTCGTTGGACCACCGACGCTTGGTCCGTCGTCGTTGCATTTCGCCACACGGCCGATTACGTTAATCGCGTGCAAAAATTGCGGACAAAGGTTTCTAATTAGAGGCGCGCGAGACGCAAGCGGGAAACGGAGCACGGAGTATCGCGAAGTATCAGATATAAAATACCGCCTCTAATTAACGGACTAACGTTTAATTAAAAGATGAGAGGCCGTCACCGTCGCGGCTGCTGCGTCTTGGACGATCGTGCATCTCGAGTAAATTAGACGAGTCGAGGATGGGACTTGCACGCGTTTTCGCACGTTTCAACGTTGATGTTGAGACCAGTTGCCAGAGTCGATCGGTCGATCGACAAAATTCAAAGACGATTATTCGGTTACAGTCGGTACGATGATTTTCGATTTAGGAACGATCTGGATCGTTGAATCGAGTAAGGGACGCGCACGCGTCTGGTACTTTAGTTGTCGGGTGCATGAAAGCGTGTATCGCGAGGCATGTTCTTTCCTCGAACCCTCGTCTTACAAGCGCGCTCGCGAGTTCCGCTTCGGCATTCATCACAAAGCGACACGTGCAAGTGCTCCTTTCCCTCCCTCTCTCTCTCTCTCTCTCTCTCTCTCTCTCTCTCTCTCTCTCTCTCTCTCTCTGTGCCTTTTCCACTCGCTGGTTCGTCTGTTCCTCTATTTCCCCGTCTCCTCTGTTGGACATATCTCGTTGGTATCTGAGTTGTCGAGCTGAGATTTCCACGCGTCACGAGCAAACGCCCGTAATTCTACGAATTACGAGCGCGTCGAGTTTGTTTCGTCTCGATGACCTTTCGTTTCAGCTATCTGTCTTTCTTTCTTTTTTTCTAATCGATTATTTAGATGCATTTAGATTGGTGACTCATTTTGATGCAATACGATTGATACTGATATTGCCCGATACAAAAGCAACAGACTTGGGACTTGTTTGTTTAGTCGCTCTAATCTTAAGACATAAAATACGATCGATTGTATGTGTGTGAGTGTGAGTGTGTGAACAGAAGTTTCAAAAGTGAGATTCCCCATACAGAATCTTCATATCGAACAGTGATAGCAGGTGTAGATAGAACTTTTCTAATATCCCTTTGTCATCGTCGTATTCGGACTTACTCAGTTTACCTAATTACTTGAATATTAATAAATTATTTATTACAAATTACGATGGATTTAAAATTGCTTAATTTTTCTTCTACAGTACATTTCTTATTACAGTTTAAGGAAACTCACGCAAGCACGTCACTTTGAAGATTCTCAAAAACAGGATAATTCTACTTATCTGCCGATTGCAGTATATTTGTTCTTTAGTCCTGTTGTTTATACATGCAAAAAGAGAGAGAGAGAGAGAGCGATCTGGAATAACTCGCAACATTACGATCGGATTTATCTTTTTACACCTACAATGTGCAAAGAGTGCGCGTTGTGACGTTGAAAGGAAAAACATTTTAAAGCGCGTTAAGCAGCGTTCGATATTTATCTCTGTTTTGTGTTAATATTAACGACGTGTTACGCTCGTTGAAACGTCGCGATAATACTCGTATATTCTCGCATTCGCCAACGGCATAAATTAAACTTTCATGGCACGTATGAAATTGTCATGAGGCTGATGACAGAGCCAAAATAATTTGCTGTATACGGTTACCTCTAGTTCTGGCCTTAAGGTATCGAGAATAGAGAGAGAGAGAGAGAGAGAGAGAGAGAGAGAGAGAGAGAGAGAGAGAGAGAGAATTCATCGTAAGTAGTATGGGTCAGCGGTCAGACTCGTGCGCTATTTTCATCCCCTCTAATGGCTCTAACAGCTCAGCTTGTTTCGATTATGAGCACGACGCTTTAAAATCTATAAAATCTTGGAATGATCAAATCAATTCGCGTCTGGAATATCTCATTTACTTTTTTCACTCGTTGGAATCTGAGAAATTGGGCCGTGATCCGTAAACTTCTCTCTGTAAAGATAGACACGACAGACAAACATTTTTATATTGGACGAAAGTATTACGAGGGATCGTCGAGAGAGTTTCCTCGGCTTTTTTAGACCGCGGGTTTTCGAGAAGAATTTCCTGATAAGATTTAACGATTCATGAGATTTCGCGTAATGTGTTTCGAGACCTTTTTAAATTTCAATTGTTCGCCATCGTCTTTTACAATATCCGTTCCTGTTGTCTTCAAATATTCACGCGAAAGCCGCCATTTTCAATATAGACGAGATCGAGCTCGCGCCGAGAATTCAATAAAGTACTCAATAAGAAAAGAAAGGGGGAGAACGAGAGTGTACAATGGCAACCGAAAGTATTGGCACGCGATTGTATTTATAACGGCATTTACCAGGTATATTGAATTTCGTATTATTCGACAGTGCGTTCGCACCGTGAAAGCTCGATGCTGCAAGAATGAAACGTACAACCGAATAAAAAAAAGGAGAAAAAGAAAAGAAAAGAAAAGAAAAGAAAAGAAAGAAAAATACCCCGTACGCGCGCGCACTATACCTTTGCGTTTCTCAATAATTCTCAATAATCGTCCCTTCCATCCTTATTTTCTCTGACAAAAAGAAAAAGAAACTACCCCTCCCTCAGCGGGAGAGCAACGTCTCTCGTATATTTCTTGCCGCGATCTGCCCCTACTCCAATCCGTGCCTCTTAAATCACCGAACACCATCCGGCGCACACGGTGGTGTACACACGCCCGTCCCAAATCACCCGTGTGCCTCGCAAACAAACCGAATTACTAAATCAAATTAACGCGACCGATCGAACGTATCAGTAAACCCTCCGGATTTAGCCAGCCGCCCTCTCCTTGCCCCGTTAAACCCGAGAGCCCGAGAGATCTACGATCCAGCCCTCCCCCGTCCCGGCTAAACCGACCGCCCGCGTTCCGGCGAACGTTCTCGCGCGAATCCTCTCGAATCCACGGACGCGGAGGAGGAGCACCGCGTGTACCGACACACCGAGCCTACGTAGAGTTTCTGGCCGTGGTCGGATTTCTCTGACGACGTTATCATTATAGCCGGTGGCAGCGTGGCGGTTATTAGCGGAGCGGCGGAGGCACGACGTGGACGGGGGGCGCTTGCGCGAGAGATCAAAACCAGCGGGTTCTCTGTCGCCTGGGATGATGGCTCGTGGCCCGTCTATTGATCTTGGCCAACGTTGCGCGCCAGAACGAGGCGCGCTCTCTCTCCTCGTCGTCGTACACGCCAGCGTTGCTCGCCACCTCGCGCGTCCCTACCTCGGCTCGGCTCGGCTCGGCTTCGCTCGCTGCGCTCTGCAGGCCGCGTCGCCCCGAAATGACACGTACCTCGACCATTGAGAACCGAACGGAAATCCCTGCACGCGACAGTCCTTTCCCTGGTCCACCGCCCCCACTTTGCTTATGCACGCACTTTTGGAACGCACGTCCAGGCGTTTAAATATATATATATGTACAGATTTTTGTCAGCGTGCGCGTTTCGATTTTTAGACGTGGAATCACAAGTAGCAGTTCCATGATTCGTTTCTTTTCCATTTTGTTCGTTTGCCTGGGAGAGACGCGAATCTGAGAAGAACAGAGAAGGGCTGTTAGTCGATTGTCGACGAAATTTTTAATTTTATTTTATTAGCAAAGATTGAGACAAGCATCGCTGCGTTATCGTCTGTGTGGGCGTTTCAGTTCTTTGTGACGTCATTGATACCGATCCTGTTTCATTGTGCTTCCCCTTTGGGGAGTGAGTTTCGGTAATTACTCAGAGGCGGGGGTCGTTGGTATTTGCATGGGATTTTTTTCGGCTCGAGTGGGGTTTGTCGTAGACTGGGATTCGACAGGGTGTGTATTTTCGGTTTGTTGGGGAGTTTTTCTACACTCGTGGCTGCGGTCGAGTTTGTAGCACGATTACCAAAGTTAATTGTTTATACAGCACTCTTTCTACGCTCTTTTCTTAAGCTTTCCAAGTATTTCACTCTATCGATTCTAAATTAATTTTTACTCCTTTGTACAATGTGTATCCAAGATGTAAATCTTACGTGTGCAGCAAAGCTTCTTGCCGTAATACCGCTCAAAATAATTAATCATTATTATTTATTCGTTTTACCTCGTTTGCCAGGCCCCGAACAATAATTCCATATTGAGAGAACGAGCATTCTTTTTGTATTATTGATTGGAAGTGCCACGTGTCTCGAGTTAAATTATTCAACAAATATTCATCGATCATTCGTGTTGTTCGGACAATCACGAACGGTATTGTATATTCTCTCAACTTTGTCCCTATCATCCTGATCTCTACACTTCTTATTGACGAGACCATTGTTAAATTACTGATAAAAAGGTATTTGCCTTCGTTTCCTTTCTTTTCATCCATCTTTCTCTTCCTGGCCTTCCTTTAATTACGGCGCTACGAAGATAAAAGTTCCACGGCCGGGAGAATCCTCGCGATAAATTTTCATCGAGACGAATATCGTCGGATTTCAATTAGCACAAAGACCGACAATTAGCGTTCCCCGTCGGTTTCGTTGAAATTTCCGAATTTTATCCGCGTATCCTTTTTCTGCGTATCAATGCCTACAGCTTTTGATCATAACTTGAACGTTACACATCTGTATTTTGGAAGTTTTCGAGTTTTATACTTGTAAATATTATTAGCTCTTGGATTTTTAATTGGACCAAATTTAAAATTAACCAGGTAAACAAAAGTTGAACTCACCGTCATACTGGAGACGTAGTCTGCGGATTTTGGTACTTTCACATTCCCCATAGACTTCCGTAAAGATCCACGGTCTAGCAATGATCTCCCAAATGAAAGTTTGGTTAGATTGAAACGTAGATCGCGTAGACGTTTTCTAGATCTCTTCCCCGTTCGAATTTCTGGGTTTTCGGTGAGTTTGAAAAACGCGCGTGTCGTTTTGGGCTCGGGTCCCAGTCCACCGCTAGATTGTTCATGTACAATCGCTATTCCTCGTTTCATGGTGCCAAACTTGGCTCCGTAATATCACGCGACACGGTTCACCGGCGTGCCTGGTTCTCCAGGAATCCGTGTTCCTCATAAATAAGATTGTCCAATTTAACTCCGCGAAGGCACCGGAATAATCGTGAATCACTAATTAAAACGCTTTATTGAAATCGCGGAAATAATTCAACGTCGAGTGTCTAGCATCGAGAGAACGGTCGCAATTGAATTTATCACCTGCCTGTACTGTGCCGTGAAAATTTCTGCGGGGATCACGTATTTTTACGTTACACGTAAAATACTTTCTACATTTATTCCATCTTTGTTCGTTTTGTGCTCCTTTATTCCGATTATTCATATTACACATTGCTACTCGTTCTGTCTAAAAGTTCCATCGTTCCTTTTTATGACAGGAGAAAATGTAAAAAAAAAAAACAAAGGAAACAACAGAATTTTATTTTCAAAAATTTTCGAGACAATTTAAACCACGTAATATCTGTTGTATCGTTACTAATTCTACTTTGTAAAATAATTAAGAAAATTCGGCGAAAGGGAGATCGTCAGAAATGTAAAAAGAATTACTTATCGAAGCGAAAATGGCTATTTTGCTTTAAATAAAAAAATTTCTTTCTCTTGTACCTCTGCGTCGTTCTTTGCAGTCAGGAAAGAAACTCTTGGACCGCGGATATTTATGCAGATTCCGCATTATTCTGCGTTCTACGTATTTTTAAATTTTCCCGCAAAAACTTCAAAGTCTATATCTACGTGCATGCGCTATTTCTCAATGTCTGTATCTACATACGTGTACCGCGTTTCTTTCGACTCGCAAAACGTTCTCCACTCCACTCCGGAGTTTTTCAAGTTTTTCAATCTCGATACTCGCCGGCTTGTGACTGGCCGATGCTTACGAAGCCGCGAAATGAGTAATACGCCGAAGGAACGCGAACGCATAATAAATTCTCAGGGGTGTGTAAGAAAAAAAGAGAGAGAGGGAGAGCGATATTTCGCGGGACGCGCAATGTAACGTTTCCTGTTCGCGATTTCCTAATCCACGCGGTTTCATTTGTTTCACTCGACGGCGGCCGGTGATTATTTCTTGCGATAAATTGTTATTACGGCCACCATGCACGAGGGTTGGTTCGGCCGAGCGGACAATAGCGGCGGCGGTGGTGGTGGTTCCTGTCAGCTCGAGGAAGAGAAGTTCGGGTTGTGTTCGCGTTTTCCTGAATAGCAAAATCCTTGTAATGACCGGAAGTCTTATCGTTTACCGCGAACACGAGGTCGGATAAAATCGGTGGCAGTCAGACATAGCCGAGATGCTATCTAGCCACCTGTATAGGTGCAGACCTTGTCGTCGTTCTATTATCCATTATGCAAACAACCGATAAATGAGTAGATAACACATTTCGCTGTGCCAGCTACAACATATTCGGAGCGGTGAATATTTTTCGGACAAATGCATCGTTTAACTAAACACCTTGACTCGTTAATGGGCAAACTCGTCACGTGATAGATGCGAAAGTTGCGCGGACGCCGCCATGTTGCCGAGGAACATCGCTTCACGAGGACATCGAAATCCTAATAATGCTAAAATAATATTTACTTACGATTTTTACGACATTTGCTTAAGTTAGAAAGTTAATGATAAACGTGATCTCTGCCGATACTTTTCCAAAATTCCTAAAATGAAAGTAGAAACAATAACGACGGAAAGGGAACTATAACTCTAACGTTAAAGACGATATTCGGTAATTGTAAATTGATCGAAACAAATTGCAAGGGAAATTGCGACGTTAATCGATGCGTTCATTCGCCGCTGCTGCATCCATCTTTCGGCGTCGTTGCTAAAATTGAAAATAAAAATTGAAAATAATTCACTCTGGTTGCGCTTTCTCTCTGGGTTAATTCTCGGCGCACGTCCGGGGATGATCGTTTAAGTATTAAACAGTTACAGAGAGATTAAACGAGTGCCCCCCTAGCGGGAAGCTTAGGGGACTTTTGTTTTATGCAGTATTTATTGCCGGCAACTACCATCAGTATTTACTACGGCCGTGGGACTACTAAAGAATTAATGTCACCTTAAGAAGGATAGAGGAATTAGAATGCACCATTGTGTGTGACTCGCTAATTCACCCTGATGCCTGAAATTTGCAACTCGGTCACTTTGCGTGTGACCGTTGTAGTGGAGAGGGATATCCCTGTCCTTTATTTTTACAGGGGTACGACAACGCGATTCTTCTTCCTTTCACTCGCGTGCGTCTTTGAACAGGTGTTTCGACGAACAGGCACGAATGAAACCAAACGAACGAAAGGGGAAATATCGAAGAGGAAAATTCGTCGGCAAGGTGTTCTTCTCTGTAGACCAAGCGAGATCTCAGAGCTTCCTTCCGAATTCTCCCACTTAAAAAGCACACTTTACGATAATAACGTTCTTAACGCGTTAAAACGTTCTACGCTTCAACCAACGAATAATGTCTGGCCTCTTTCTCTCTTTTCATACGTTATACGACGACGATGCAACATAATGCGCGCGCGTGTGTGCATGTCCAAAAAAAGGAGAGAGTAAAGAAGAAAAAGGGAGGAAAAAGAAGTGGGAGAAAATAGTGTTTACGCGGCTTTATTCTATCCTGGCTGGCGTTTAATGGTGGCACAGGCGCCGGGTTACATCCTAATTTGCCGGGCGCGCGAAAGCCGCGGCAGAGAAAACGCGGAAAGCGGGACTGGCGGTTTATCGGGGGAAAGACGAGTATCCGGTTACATCTACATGCTAAGGAAAGACTCTGGACGAGCCTAGAGCGGAAGTATTCGGCAGAGAGAATGCAACAGGCAACGACAAGGCCTGGCCGAGCCGGGAGTGCTGCTGCAGCGGCGTAGCTATAGGTATAGCTGTCGGTCGGTCGGTCGGTCGGTCGGTCGGTCGGTTGGTCGGTCGGACGGTCGGCCGATCGGCACCTGGCTCGAATCGCAGCGATGATTTTCCAGCCTCCGAGAGCCCATCCCCCTTTTCGTTTGCTTTTCTTTCCTCAGGGCGTGGCGCTCAACAGGCTTGGCATCCAGCCAACTTTCTGCTTTTCTCTCCTTCCCCGCTCTCCTTTCTTTCTTCCACTCTGCTCGTCTTCCTCTCCTTCGTTCGTTTCCTTTCTACCGTGCCGGGTATAACAACGGGACGAGAAAAAGGAACGAAAGAGCCGAGGGCGCGCCAACGCCGTAGACCATCTTCTCTGTACGTACGTACGTACGTGTACACATGCACGCGCGTATGTAGGGTATCTGACCAAGGTAATTCCTCGCGAGAAGACAAGTTTTTGCCGGAAATGCAAAGTAAAGTTTTTACGCGCCAAGTTTCGTCTCGGAGGGAAATGATTTTGAAAATCTGCCCGGCGTTGCCGCGTACCGCGTGCACTCCGCCGAGTTCTCCCAAGTCGAAAGTGTATTTTATAAATAATAGGAACGCCGAGGAACTAAGAGCAGCCATTGTTTTTAAGATGGTGGCATCGTTGCTTGGCCCTGCACGTAGAAAGCGTTATATCACGCTCCACGGTGCTGCCTCACCTATAAATGTTATGGGACATCTCCGTCACGACACTCTCAACAGGAAACTCACATCGATCTCGAGTATCCGTCCCAAGATCGTAGTCAACTTCGTCAGATACATAGTCAGACCGCAGATTTTTACATTCTCGCGAACGTGATCAAACGGAAAGTGGAATTTAATTGAAGTTTAAAGTTCCACCTATCGAAGATCGTAACACCCCGCGCTTGAAACCACATTTATCACTCGTTCTGACGCGCGTATCTCGAGCAATTTCCATTATACAGACGTTATAACGCCATTGTGCGCGATAATTGGATCACCCGTTACCAGCCGCACGCCACACGTGCAGATACGAGCGCCCGGGCCCGGTTGGTTTGTCGTTGCATCTCGTGGATCTATCCGCCGGACTTTAACTCGCATCGGATACATCCGGACGTATTTATGCCCCGCGTTTAGTAGTGCGACCGCTCGAAGGCCGCTCGAAAGCCGCACGGCCACTAACTAACTTCCTGTTATTTGCACGGTTTACCCTCGACCGGAATTGACCTCGAGCCGCGGCATCGAATACGATTAAAGTTAGGCGCGGCGCGCACACCCGGAATTCCAGGGGTGGAAATTTTCCTCGATCGTGCCGTGGACTAACCACCACCACGGTGGGAAAGTGTTACGCGGCGCGCTGTGTTTCGCGATTGTTTCTTTTCGCCCCGGTGGTAACGGGATACGTTTGCCGAGGTTATCTTACAAATTGCACAGTCGCTCGGTATTACCCGCCGAGTACAGTGGTAGTTATCGGGAAATCGGTCTCGCGACTGGTCCCGGTCGAGCTCTCGCCTCTTAAGTTTCACAAACTCCAAGTTCCCTGGTATTGCGTTTCACCGCTGCCTGGACTCGTCGATGCTAGATACCTGATTTAAACATCTTTAACGGCGGTTCTCGCGATTTCGCAACACCTGATATCGGCCATTTTCAGTTCCTTCGGTTTAGCAGCGAAATTCAATTGGTTACATACTGCTGGTTGAGGAATTATAGCGGTGTGAGTTTAGCGACTGGCTTTGTTACTGCAAGGAATTTATTGTCATGCTGTGCTGTGGAAGCATGTCGCTCGAGTGTAATTTAATTTAAAGCGAGTTTCAAGTTGGAGAGAGAGAGAGAGAGAGAGAGAGAGGGAGAGAGTAAAATTGTGTAGCTTAATCGATTGCGAAACTGTAGGGATGACGCTTGTGACAATTGAAACTTGCGACTAAATTTAAATTCTCCAACTCTTCACGTACGTCGCTACGACTTTGTGTGTATTTACAACGGCGTTCGCTGAAATTCTAATAAATTGAAAGTACTCTCATTCTCGCGAAAGAAAAACTCCTTAATCCAGAGTTCCACGACAAGAAAAGAATAAATCTGTATAGTCAAAGAGATGTAATTCTCTGCTAATCAATTAAACTCGACATGCCAAGCCATGTGAGACGATTTTGGTCTACAGAAATTCTCAAGTTCGTCGACGAGGGTAAAAAATGATTCTCCCGAGAGGGAGCGAAGAAAACGCAATATTCCTCCTTCACTCTCTTATCCATTATCTTCGTCAGTAGGTTTAAGTTACGCTAAGCTCGAGGATACCGAGTAGCTAGGAGCGGGGTGAGGCTAGGTCATTTGAATTTAGGCGAAACTCTATTGGAATTTAAGCGGGCACCACTGTACCAAGTACCAAGTTTCATTAGCAGCGAGTCTAGTTATCAGCATCAAATTTTCATTTAATCTGCTATTTGAGCGCATGTGTTATTTAAAGTATATGATTAAGAATTGCACTTGATGCGCCAGGGTTGACCGTGATAATCCTAATATCGTGGGTTCCGATTAGCTTCAGTTAGGACTTGTTTAATAAAGTCAACGTTATCACGGGACTCAGAGTTTCAGCTGGGAACATTTGAGATTCGAGAATACTGGTGAGAATATTCTCAGATTCGGTTGCACTCCATTAAGAATAATCTTAATCTGAAAATATTAGTTAGAATAGTGTAATAATTGTCAGTACAGAGTTGCAACGGTTTCTGATTTGTGGATCATTTGATAGCTGTCAGAACAATCTTGAGTTTAGAATAAGTTATAATTATATTATAGAGTTATAGAATAAGTTGAGTTTAGAGTTAAAGTCAACGTTATCACGGGACTCAGGAATAAGTTATAATTATATTATAGAGTTATAGAATAAGTTGAGTTTAGAGTAAGTTATAGTTATATTATAGAGTTATAGAATAAGTTATAATTATATTATAGAGTTATAGAACAAGGTGAGTTTAGAGTAAGTTATAATTATATTATAGAGTTATAGAATAAGTCGAGTTTAGAATAAGTTACGTTAGAAATTGGGTTTCTAAAATTAGGTTCTCTGGATTTTTGAATCCACCGAAAATGTCAGAAATGTTCGATCAGAGAACAATTTATAGTTTTTAATGAAATTAAGAGTATTTAAGTTATTGGAACGATCTCTAACGTAAGGATCGTTTGGTGAAAACAGGGTGATCCTAGAGGAACAGAGTTCCGACGACTCCATCTTGGAATGAACGTATCTTCGTGAAATTACCTTCGGGTTGTAAGACTTGATTAGTTGCAGGATTTCAGTTATCGATTCCCGGGGGCTCGATCAGAGCAATCTCGTTGCTGAATTCGTTCTTCTCGCGATTTTCTTCTTTGAATTAGGTTTAGATTGGTTCCACGACTTATTTGGATTAGACTCGGGTTTGGATTTCTTTTGGATTTAGAATCGCTTTGAATTCGTTGTAATCGAATTGCGAGTGTATTCAAAGACTCTAAGGTACTGTCATGCTCTTCTTACAGATTATACTTAGGAATTTCATAATATCGAGGGTCAAATAAGGAGGCTCAAATGCTGACTAATTACAATTGTAATGTCAAAATATATTCTGCATCTTGTGACGTTATATTTTACTAATTTTTTAATAATTTATTAAGTGATAACTTCTTTTGGATATTAGTACAATTAATAGATATATAGATAAATTAGTATTTTAAAAAGATAAATTTTTTTTAATTCAGCAGCGAGTATGTTTTTAGTTTCTTTTTTTATCGGTTCGTCATAATGAAACAAATTGGTTTTTAAAAATGTGCGAAACTTAATAGACAGAATGATGTAAGGTGCCACACGCAACATTCTTCGGTAAGTTTAAATATCTCCAAGTTCCTTTTTATTTAAGAGACGAGCGACAATTTTTCTAATATAACGATTCGTGCTAAATTCTGTCGTTTTTTCGAAAAAGACACGACCATTGATAGTTCATTTGGTAAAATTGTTAACACTGGAAACCTGGTCTCGATCTGGGACTTGTGCGTGCCTCTGCAAGGGGTTGGCGGATTCACGAAACGTCCAGTCGCAATTGGCGCCGGCTTATCGGCCGTCTTATCGCGATTCCTTATCGACAAGTGCTTGCTCGACAGGTAGCGTGCTTCTTGCCGCGCCACTTCAAAGTCCTCCTCACGATGCGACTATCGGAAATAGATACTCGCAATTCCCTAGACAATCGAGATTCCGCCCGATTATCGCGTATAATTCATTCCTCCGTCCCCGTTGGTCGAGCGAAGTGGGGACAAAGTTTGGCGGGAGAAGAAGGAGGCTGATAACAGGAAATTGAAAACCAGATAGCAATTTCCGACCTTTTTCTCGAGGCTCAATTAAGAAATCTAGCTTCGAGCAGGGGGCAACTGCTTGCTAACGAGGCTGTACGACCAAGCCTGAAAGTTTAACTCGTGTCCGCCGGAGAAACGCTCGGCTCTGTTACTTCCATTTGACGTGCCGAGTTGCGCGCGCGTTAACAGACAGTCGTTGGCGTAAACGTCTAGATGACGGGCCAAGTATTTCGGATATTTCGAAGTAATTTTCGCGCAACCGCACAGGTCTCGGGCTATTTAACAAATGAAGTTGAAATGACAAGCTCCTGGAGTGTTCAACAAGCGAAAATACGTGATACACGAAGGCAGAGACGGATGTGGGACTCGAGCGAGATGATATTAACGCGGCTTTATCTCTTTATTTGTAAAATTATCTTTCGCGAGAAGCAAAGGAGAACGTTATTTCTACACACCGGTGGAAAGACGGTGACATCGTATTTATAAATACAATCGTAAACAGAAACGCGAATCTGTCAACTGAACTTACAGCGTCAGCACGTACTTGTCAGATTTTTAAAATTGTTTCTCGTAGAAATGGAATCTTATATCGGAAAACTCTTTCAACTTAGATTTATATGAGGAGTCATCCCGCTCTTCGCTCGTACCACGATTGCCGAGACGTTCTGTGTAGCGACGTATATACGTAGCGCTTCCTCCAGTAGTGTAAGCGCGCAATAAGTAAGACGTCGTGCACGTAGTCGTTGATTTTTCTACTGCAGCTTTCTGAAATATCGACGTTCTTACAGTCTACTCAAAAAATTCATCGATCAACTTTGAACCCACCGCCACTCTGGACGTCCAAAAATTTGTTAAATACATTTTTCTAAATCACTCGGTAACAGTAAAAAAAACAACAAGAAAACAAGTCTCGTTTATTAGTGACGCGATAAACATTTCACCCTCAAGAGTGTGAATCTTCACTCCCGAAATAACCTTGGAGTTTCGACTTCTCGTTCAGATTTGCCATCGCCGCATCGATGCGAAAGTCGCGCGCGTCGCTCAACGCGGAAGTAGCAGTGCAAAGCGCGAGAAGCACCGCCGCGAGAAGGCGAGAGCTGCGAAAAGGAACGTAACGCCGAAGGAATGGATTGCTCGGAAAAAAGTATCGAAAGTGGTTGGTGATAGATCGCGGAGGGCGGGCAAGAGGCGGCGAGGAGGAGGGTTAGAGGAGGGGGGACGAGTGCCAGGGTGGCTTCAGAAAACGCGGAAACTCGTTAGAAGGATTTCACGCCGGAACGAGGCCGCGCGCGACGGCGCAAAGTATCGAGCTATCGATTTCACGGCTCGGCGGCTCGTCCGATAAGGTAACCCACCCCCTTGTCCCGCATCTACCTTTCGCTTCGCGTTCCTCTCGCCCCCTTTTCTGCTTCTCTTCTGTGTATATGTGTGTGTGTGTGTGTGTGTGTGTCCTCTCCCCACCGCTTTGTCTACATTTCGTCTTCGACGATTCGACCTTCGTTTGCTCGAGCGATCTTGGCGCTAACGTTTCGGGCGATCGCTAACCGAACTGAACCGGTCGATCGTCGAGAGCCTCCGCCGCGGACGAAAGAAGCCTGGGGAGGAAGTTTCTGGAATTTATTGTCGAAATCTGGCGCTTAATAGGCCAATGCAGGGCACATGTATAATTAATGTATCGAAAATTCATGAAACGCGCTCTGCATGCGGGTAGGTGTATTATCTTTCTAAACGATGGAGTAGACGAAGAGAGAGAGAGGGGGAGCGAGCATTATGGAAACTCGGTAATTTCCGAGCATTAAATGGAAAGTATCGGCAAGTGATCATTGCTGGAGGTAAGTCGCGCGAGAACGAAGAGAACGAAGAGAACCGAGAAAGCCGCTGGTCGAGCGATAATTAAATAGCGAAAAACGCAGCAACGAATTGCTCGCCCGCCTCAATCGATCGATCGATAGATAGATAGAAGCGGAATAATTTGTCTAGACCGATCGCTTTAACGCTTCTTCCTCTTTTTTTCGCTTCTTTCCCCCTTGGTCGTTCGATATCGTAGACGGCCCGGCTGGATCTACTTTTAGCTCGTAGCCGACAGCGATTCGACGATGCTTATCGCGTGATACCATCCCGTGCACGAAACTCGTCAAAACGTTCGTTCGTGTTGCTCGCGTCGCCGCGACGCTCCGAGCACCGAGGGCCAGAGAGAGCGTTTTAAGCTTCTTACCTGTCGCGAAGTTAGCTTCCACGAAAATGCCGCCGGATTACTTTGCGTGTTGGTGGTGTACGTACACACGAACAACCGGGGAACCCCGCGTATTGCTAAAGGGCAGGCGGGCAGCTAAATTCTGCATGCTGAAATCCCGGCACACGTTGCCATTCTATAATATGTCCTCAATGGGATTTAATCAAGGTATTAGTGTGTTACCGTCCTCTCGTGTATTTCGTCGTTCGAGGGGTGAGGGAGAGGGGGGGGGGCAGATACCGTCCGACAGAAAGAGCGGGATCGTTTTCGCGTGTGTCGCTCGATACGTACGTACACGTTATAAAGATCGTGACTGATCGAAATGCGGGACAATCGAATCCAGCCATCGCGTTAGTCGAACGATGATCCTGACGTTACGACAGTTTAGCGACACTTCGATTTATACGTGTGTAAAATCAAAGCGTTGGATTTGATCGTTTGCCGAAATCGCAACATTCCGTGATCGTTTCGTTCTTTCTCTTTCTCTCTCTCTCTCTCTCTCTCTCTCTCTCTCTCTCTCTAATTTAATATTCAGGCAATTGTACGATTTAGCCCGATACCAGAATGAAAAAGTGCGCCGCCGGGGAAAAGGGGGTCAAGCAATTTCTCACCGCGACGGGGGGAAAAAAGAGCGGCCAGCTCGAATAATAATCGCACGCTTGAATTTATTTTATTTATCTTTATTGCCACGGTCGGGCCACGGGGGCGGCAATAAAAACTATCCGGTACGGCCGAGTTCATCGTTCAGGCTCGGTCTACGTGATATCAAACATCCATGTAACTACCTTTTGTTACCGCGAAGACTCGGATCGCTCGCGAATAAAAGAGCTACCGTATATCCCTTTTTTTTTCTTTTTTCTCTCCCCTTTGGTCGCCCACTGTCAAAAACCTGAATTACACGGGGTGTTTCTTTTTTTTCTTTTTTCGAGCGAGTGTATAAAACTTCGAGAGGTTGTTTAGGAGGTAATTTCACGCAAAAAATATCGCGCAGAACGTAGGTGCTATTGATGCTTCGCGTGGGTTTTTATCGCTGCCGCGGTGCAATCGCGAGCTCGTGTCGCACGATGCTTCAAAGTTATTCTATCCTGGATTGCTAGTAATTAATAAAAACTCTGATCTTTCGAATTTTTATAACTATTTTTATTCTTATTTCAATACAATTTCTTTAGTTGTTGGTAGTTGTTAATTGGTTTTTGGCTGAAGATTTGTTACAATTTCGCAAGAGACGTTACATTTGCCTCTGGTTATTACATCTCTTTTCGAAACTCAATCGAGATTGGAGAAACGACTTCTTGCACGATATTGATACATTAACGATTTCATGAAGGAGACAGTGCAGTTCAAATTCAACCCATGCCGAGTTGCAAGAGTTTCATTAAAGTCGCTGAATGTCTTTTGAAGCGAAAAGCGTACAGATCGAGATTCGAAAGGAGATATTTAAATTCGATCTAAAAGATAAATATGAAATTCAATCTCTTCCACCTCCCGGGAATACTCGTACCTCGCTCATTTGGAATTAACGTTTCAGTTCCGCGAATTATAGGAAATTTAAAACAGCGAATACACTCGGTGCTGTTACGAAGCGAATCTCAAGGAGCTTCTCCTCCATCTGACATTCGAAAAAATCAAATTCCTCCTCTGCGAAATTTTTCGCTGTTATTAATACAATACCCGCTGATTTCATTCTCGAGATTTCAAGAGCCGCTGGAAGTTGGAAATTTTCGCCGGAGCATAATCGAAGCAACGATATTAATAAAATTTTTCTTGCCAGAAGCTACGAGTTCTCAACGCTACTAATTCCCTTACGCAACAGCTGCAAGTTTGATAATAAAGTAAACGAAGTTGTAAAAGTTACGAGCTCCCGTTGAATATTCTGATCCGAGCTTCAAATAAATCTACATTTGCCTTTGCGAATTGTAAGAGAGAGAGAGAGAGAGAGAAGTGATCTCGCCAGCTCTCGCTGGTATCGTCGATTCATCGCGCGAAGGATCGCCCTGATTTGCAAAGATTTTTTCAATCGCGAGACTAATCGTCGAACGCCTATTATCCCTGGCGGGGGTAGTTTCAACGCGGACAAATAACGTCGCTGACACGGACACCTACACTGACACGTACACGTGAAGAATCACACGCGTCTAACCGGCTGCGTGGTGCAGTGCGACGTGGCATTGCGTGACTCTTATTTTCCATTTGACTCCTATCCGTCGCACGTACTCGGTTACGTTATTTCATTGGTGTTCCTCGCCTCAAGCCGCCAGGAGTCCTCTTGAACCTCGCGCGCGCGCCACCCTTTCTCTGTGCGCTTTGGCGCACCTCCCTCATGGTGTTGTGCACGCCTCTCTCTCTCTCTCTCTTTCCTTTTTTCTTTCCTTCTACGTCGCGTTTTCTCGCACTCGACTTTTCTTCGTTGCTTGAAAAGAAAACGCCCGCGACGCCCGAGATTTACTTAATCGTTGGTTAAAATCCTCTAACGCGTCGCGTAGCACTACCGATATACTCCACGTCATACATCACATGTTCGTTTAAACTATTTCTTGACATCGTGCTGATCGAAGTATTTAGAAATTTATTAATATTAATGCTGATTATGTGCAAAGTATCCCGCAATTTGCGGTCGACCGGGAGGTGTGAAAATGTGTTAGTAAGAAAGAATTTTTTCACGGAAGCCTTTCTTTCGAAGTTTTCGAGAAAATCGAGCTTGAGGATTCATCAAGTACATTTGTCTTGAGATAATTTTTAACGAAATGTGTTCAAAGTTTATCGCCTCGAAAATATTTTATTATTACTGAAAGTGATTTTAGCCGGGGTAACCCGGAAGATCGGGCGCTAATGCAACGAAAATTAGCGATTGGTTGATTTGGGTCACGTGATTCGCGAGGGGGCGTGGGGTAGACCTCGAGTAAGAGTGGCGTTGTCTGGTACTGGGATACAAGTCGTACAGTTTTTTTATTCTACGTTTTTCACTTATTTCTGCACGTAGAACATCTTCCTGTCGATTATTCCCGTTTGTTCAGTGTGGAATTAGTCAAATTCAAGTATATAATTGATGAATTTTCAAACATATATTTAAAAATTTCTTTTCGATACATTTTTATATGTAGCATCACCTTCCAGTTAGTTGACCACAAATCACTCTGAAAAATATTCTGTTCAGAAGTATAAGAACATTTACCAATAATTAGTTATTATTCGTCATAAGATAAAATAAAATTTGGTTTTTGTAATAGTAATGACTGTTCTTTGTAATAACAATGGAATATCGGCTAAATTAGATACAGTAAATGTAATCATAACATTATGATAAATTAGTATTCGTAATTTCTGAGATGAAAGCGTTTCATCGTCTCAGAAGTTCTTTATCTTTGGATTATTTCATTTCTTAATTAATAACGAGTGAATGAGGATCCTGTGAGGAAACTCGTAGAAAAATAACTGTTATTGACTCAAATTGTCACATTCAAAATCATGTTACAATGTTTTTGATGGATAGTAAGTAACTCAATGATTATTTAAACGTTGTTACTAAAAATCTATAAAATTACCCACCTAATTGTTTCATTTAGATTCCAACAAAATATAGATAAATATGTACGAGGTATTTGGTATATTTTCTCTTACAATACCGCAAAATGTTAGTTGGTTACTGACGGATGATTAGTTTATCAGTTTATCAGTTTGGAAGATTGCTGTTGTAGAAGAAATGGAAGTGGGCGTGAAACGGGTGTGTCACCTATGCGAACGTGTCGCAACAAAGCCATTACACTTTGCGACTTTCCTCGCGATCGTTTGCGCTCTTTTCTGCTGTGCAAGTAGAATTATACGGGAAATCTGTGCTCGGTGTGAATGGTGGGGGATTATGATTGGCTTAATCGATTTGCCAGAGGTAAACTGTACGAAGAAGGAGATCGGTGAAATTGGCTATCGACAGAAACGGCGATTCCTTTGAAAAATTATAATTGGCTTCTCGACGACTCTAACAGCGTAGCGTGTGCCCTCCTGTTATAAGAGAAACGACGATGGGCGCAACCAAATTGCATGCAATGCGAATGAAATTCTCAAGTTTCCGTCTAATCAGCAGGTAATCAGCGGAGTAACGAAGAACTTTCCCCGTGTCGACTCGGGATAAGTTTCCCGGTTTAAGAGACTCTCCGAATCCGTGGAACTTTTCAGATTATCCGAGATACTATACCGGAATCGATCTAACTTCATCTATGTGATGGTAGAACTCGTTCTAGACCGGCGCGATCCTTTCGATATTTCTACCTCTGAACTTTCAACAACAACAAAACTATTTCCATCGGAACGCGCTCCCTGGGAAATGAAAATCCCCTCGTTTGTTATTACGACCTTTTTTTCCCTCCCTTTTAATTGGAAAACTACTAGTTCTTGAACTTGGACGGTTTAAGATTAATTCCAACTTTTAAAAGCCGCGTAATTCCTTTAATTTTCTCGTTCGTTTTCTATTTTCTCTCTCCCTCGAATAACTTTGACGGTCTCTCGAAGAATTTCAATTTTCGAACGAACAAGAAACTGTCGGCTTCGGTTTTCTTCCGTGGCTCCGTCTCAACGACGACGAAGTACCTACACGTACGTTTCCGTCGCTGCTTCTTATCTGATCAGACACGAAACGTTAGGGACAACATCTCGCAACAGCGGGGCTCTGTGAGAAGTTCCGACACGCGTTAAGGACACGGTGGCAAAATTTTTGATGCAATAAGACCCTTTCCGGAGAAATTCCGGACGGAGCGTCGTAGAAAAATTCTGACAGACTGTCTGAAGGAAGACCGTCGCGGAGGAATTCCCCAACACTGTGAGAGCACGTCGTGGAAAAACTCTGATACGCTGAAGGCACACCGCGGAAGAGAAGAGTTCAAGCGTCGATACCGACAGCAACCTGCGAAGCAAGCGGCAGCCGCCGTTTGCAAAGGAAAATTCGACGAGGAGAGAAGCGAGATTACCAACCTCAGACAAAACAGCGAAAATACCCGGGAAAGATGTACGACGCGAGTCGAATCGAAACGGCCTCGTCACGGGGAAAAGGTAGCGCCGCGGAGGATACTTAGGAGCGGGTTTACGGCACATACGTTGCATTATATAGGAGGACGCGGCGTACATGGCCGTGGAACGCGGCGGCACTGCACTGCAGTAAAGTGCATCCTCTAAGCCTAGCGCATCTGTGACCACTCTCGGGGTCGCAGTGTGCCCGCTCCTGGTATTTATTATTCAGCCGGTGCAACGTGGCGTCGACCAGCGACTATTTCCCGCCGCTCTCGTCAACGAGCCACCCCGGGATTTTTCGACGAGACCGTCTGTTTTTCCTACCCTTTTTCTCTCTCTCTCTTTCTCTCTCTCTTTTTCCACCTCTCTTCGTTGTGACGCGATCTCGGATCGCTGCGTCGCGCCGTACCCATGTCAAACTCGTCGTTCACTTTTACGGCAATCGTGGCTCGCCGTTCCCTCGCCCCGGCTTCTGAATCGGTTATCAAATCTCCTGCGACGATGTTTGAAATCGTAAGGATTTTTCCAAGCAGATGAGATTTTCCTCACTCCTCTCTCGTTCTTGCCAACGCCACGCGTATTCAGAGTTTATTTTATCACTGAAAGTGATTTTAGCGAGGGTAACCCAGAAAATCGAGCCTCTTCAGGTGCAACGCTGATGCAACGAAAATTAGCGATTGGTTGATTTGGGTCACGTGACACGCGAGGGGGCGTGGGATAGATCTCGAGTAGGAGTGGCGCTGCCTGTAATTTGTTTTCTGTCGATTCAAACGTTTGCACATCAATAAAATTTTGTGGCAAAAAGGTCTTCTTCATTTCCTGGTCAGAACAGTTGCTTCTTGGCCTTTCAGTGAGACGAATCGTACTGGGGTACAGGTCGTGCAGTTTTTTTCTTCTTGCGAGACGCCTGTGATTGTATTCTGCAGTTTGACGCATTTAATTTCGCTTAAGATTAAATCAGTTTTTCGTCTATCGAGAAAAATCGAGCATACAAGTAACGACGCGAAAATAAAGAATGATTCAGTAACGAAGCAATGATTCATCAGTGCTCCAGTACGACGTGAACATCTCTGTTCTCCACGAAATTTCACGATTTTCTACCGTTGCCGCGACTGAATTCCATCGATTCAGATTCGACGTCTCCGAAAAGCCGTATTAATTATCCGACGACCTAATATTCAATTCCCGCGGCTGTCGATGCTACGCTTCGATCAGAAGCTACCGAAACTGCCCGCTTCGTTTCTCGTCTGTCTGTCACGCGGCGCCGTTGCAAAAGGACATGACGATATTCCAACGACGATATCTGGAATAATTCTAAATACCCGACTCGGGGAATCGGAGAATCTCCCCCGTCTCTGTCTGGTCTCGGCGGAAGTTCGAGGAGGGGAGGGGTAACTTTTATTGCAACAGGATCAACGATCCAATCAAATCGTCTGGCGAGCGAAAGCAAACCGGATGGCTCGGCTCACGATATCCTTCGGTCGGCCAGGTTTTCGAACCGAGACACAGAAGGGACGACGCAGTTAACTAACTGGTACCTGATCGGGGGGAAATCGAGTTTCCCCCGTGCCGTGCGCGAAACCCTCGGTATTCGGTGGATTGGCTTTCCCGATAATAGGTACATAATATACCTACCGGGACGGTATTCCGCCGAATTGATTTAAGCTTCCTTCTCCGCGCTTTCCTTCCCTTTCTCGTTTCATCCCCCTTCGCTTCCTCGGTTCTGAGCCAACGGCGCTTCGCTTCGATTCCATAGCTGCCGGGCGAGTTCTCTTTCCCGAGAGTCAATCGACAAACTTTGGGATATGGTTTTGTTCGACGTGTTACGCAGGTTCGCGTATCACCGTCGCGGATTCCGAGGATTCCGAGATCCTGTTCCCTGTAGCGAGACTCGCAACTACGCCCTGTGCCCTGTGTACTGTGTAACGTAAGCACGAGTAACGAGCATAATCTCTTCGCGGGATAGAAACGTCAATGTTACAGTGGAAAACTCTTAACGACATATACGTACATGTACGCTGCCTGCGTTGCGCGCAACTTTTTAGAAAGTTTATTAACCGTGCGATGAAGGTATCGGGATATTGCGTTGATAAAGTTCGAAATAAAATCTGGAGATATGTACTTGGAAGTTGGAACGTAGAAAGTTGCGAGAGTGTTCTGCATTGTGCGAATGTTCAGTTTTACATCAACGAATAGCGGTAATTGAACGTCTGATATATAAACGTTTAATATCTTTAAAATATCTATAAAATATTAAAGTATCTGTATGGATTTACAGTCGATGTGATATACAGGGCGATTCACTTATATACTTGCACACTTGAAATAACCTTTAAATTATGCGTCTAATGAAAAGTTCTTTTTCAAAATTAAAAATTCTTTTCCATTTGCTACCTGATCTTAAAGTATCTTGGGGAAAAAACGAATTCAGGGTAATCAAAGTAGAAGTTTTCTCAAGCTTTATATTTATAATGAGGCCAAGTAGATTGCTACATGATTCTTTTTTCCCACAAAGTCACAACAATTTTAAAGTATCGATAATTTTTCGTTTCAATTAATTGCGGAGCAAATCTGACTCCACGAAAACGGCTTGTATCTGTCAGGATGCTAGCGATAAAAGTTTTTTGGCGAAAACCAAAACATCCTATAAATTTTTCTTTTTTTTTCTATGCAAATATTCAATAAGATAATACATATATATATTGTAAAATATTACAACAGATATTTTAAATATTATAAAATTCCACGCGTGTGTTCAGTTTTGCTCATCGCCGTACAATAGCTCTTGCTATTTGTTTCAACTGGAAAATCTAATTTTCTCGATTGTTGAGCGCAATATAGCAGCCGCGATATTTCTAAAAGATCGTAGAATCAATCCTGGATCCACTGTGCCATCCAAGTTCCGTGACTCCAGTATGTTATCGTACACGTAGGTCTCTTGTCTCCATTGTGTCGCTATCTTGGTCTACGACTTCAATGTTGCGCTCTAGAGTCCCACGACTCCAGTATGTTCTTGTTTGAGTCCCACGACGTTAATGCATCCTGATGCGAACATCCAATTTTAGAATAACGCCACTCCTATAATTTCAGCGCGCTGTTGCTTGAATTTCACGATCAGAGTGACTTAATTCAAATTTAGCGATACCACGTTCTCCGACTCTCTCTCTCTGAAGATTCAATTTCTAGTAAAAATCAGCGAATTTAGGTTTCACCTATGCGACTCGAGCGCCGTCAGCTTTCGAAGATTATGCGGCGTTAACACATTCGCGTTATTGTCGATTTTCGCATTACTCGCGCGAGTCGACTGCGTACGTATGTGCATTTACATTTCCGTCTGTGTTTCGTGACTGATTATTTTAATTCGACTCGCGTGCGTGTTTAAGGAAGGCGTCGTAACGCGAGCGTTATCGTGCTTATTATTATGTCGCTGTTTGTTCTCGAACGCGAGAGAAATTTTATCAATCACCGTCATCTTTCGCTCGTCTTGCGTTTGCCTTTCAGCGTTCTCGATCGTCTCGAAGTTGAAGCGATCGGCGGAGAAGATCGTTCGAGGCGTTTCTAAAAAGTTTGATCTTTCCTCCGTCGGGTTTAAAAACGAAGAAAGCCTTCTCTGAGCCTTGACCCGTCATCGCGC